>VZTH01011696.1:602777-934667 GCA_013397815.1 Aleadryas rufinucha
AGGGTACAAATGCTCTGTGCTGACCAAATCCACTTAGAGTGATTAATAATCATAACGACGTGCCTTTTTGTTTTGGTAGAGAAGCTTAAGTGCATAGCAAAAAAAAAAAAGAAAGAAAAAGCAATGCACTGCCTTAAAAGAATCTAGATCATCATCATACCAAGGAAAGTGAAATACCAGAAGCAGAAAATAACTTCACCGTTCACATAACCAAACCCTGGTCCCTAGTCGTTTCATTTAGCTCGCTTCCCTCCCCCATCACCTGATGCCCTATATACTTGCTGTCTGTTTCTCAAAAACACATAGCTCTTGCTTAAATAGATAATTCAGCCATCTTGGTAACTTTATCCTAGAGTTTCTAATTGCATTTTCCCCTTATTTATTTTTAGTTTAGCAAGTTGTAGCTTTGGGGCTTGCTCCGTCTTGCATGTGATAGTCCTAGGATGCCAGCCAAAGTAGCTGAACCCCACGCTCCGTGCAGCTGCCTCCCTTTCTTCCTTTAGTCTTAAATGACAACATCAGGTACAGGACATCCTGGCAGTCAGAGCCATTTTATTATTGTAATTATGGCACCATCCTTAATAGCCATGATAAATACACTCCACCCTTGTTACCCTTGGGGAAGAAATACTTTCTTTTTAAAAAAAACCCCCACATATTTGGAGCCAAGTGGGTATGAGCAGAGCGGTTCAGTATAATTCATAGCCGTGGCAGGAACACAGAAGTCCTGCTTGTTTTCCACATTGATGTACTGTATTATTTTGCTGGTGGTTTTGGTAGAAGTCAGCACTTCTTTTTGAGACCTATTAGATCATACCTAGGGCAGAGGAGCACCTATGGGCAAAGGTTGGGAAGACCTATAGCAGTGCCTTGGCTTGGGGAGTTGACCCTGTAGCAGAGAGTCTCTGAGAATTGTAAAGTGCATCCATCCTGAGCACATCTGTCCTCTCTCCTTGCTTCAGCAAACTACAGAGAACCAACAGTCCAAAATGCAGCTGCATACTTTCCAGAAAATTAAAATGTCTGTGGTGTGTGACTTGGATGGTATTGACAAAAGAAGATCTATTTTTAAAACATTGTCAGGGGCCAGATTTGTTCTGAAGTATCGATAGAGGCTTTGGAAGAGCGAAGGAGATTGCAGGTATCTACCAACAGAGTGCATCAGACGTTTGGGATCCGAGGGCCAGCTAGCAGCAGATCCAGCACTACTGTGCGAGGGCTGTCGCTAACATCACAGTAAGTAGGTTAACTGTTTTTCCACTGCTCTCTAGTTATGCTGGATGGAGCAAACCTTTCCAAAAAAGACAGTGAGGAAGAAATCACTCCACCATATTTTAAAGGAAGAAATTGAAAGTGCAGCTCTGGCGGCCACAGGCACTTTCTCCTAGGCATTTCAGAGTGGATTTTTTTAACTCTACGGTGTCTGCTGTGTTGGAGAGAGGCAGGAGGGAGAAGGGGATCAGTGTGAATGCACTGGAGGTCAAAAGCTGCTGGAAGGCAGGCATGGGAAAGATCAGTGGTTCAGTTTCTACCACAAGTTGTTAGCGTTCAGTAACTGACTACAACCCAAGTATTACAAATATGCTCTAATTATACTCATAGTCAGCAATATATCACTACAGATCGCTGATAGGTCTTCGTGGGGCATTTTGTAAAGTTCAGACCAAATATTTTTAGCAATGAGGAGATTTAAAAGGAAAACTATAAGAGATATTGTATATACCCCAAGGCATATTTTGTCTTAAATATTATCCTTGGCCAACTGTACTGTATAAATACAGTAAATATGAATAGAACTGGCAAGATGCCAATCTCCTGGGATGAATTTTAGTCAAGAAGGTATTTATGGGATATAAATAATACTGTGTCAACATTTAAAGAAGGGATCTGATTAGTTTTGAAATTATTCATATTAATCTTTTCACATGCTGTTAGTTTAAGGCTCAAACTAAAGTTGTGCTAAGGTTTACTGATAATTTGCACTGAGGAAGTAAGGGGGCATCTGGCTTGAGAGTCCACTTGAGGTTAAGGACACATCGGGATATAGGTGGAAATTCAGCGAGTCAGGGACTGCCTGACCCAAATGCAACAGATGTGAAAGAAGTGGCAGAAAAAAAATACTACAAAGACATTTGGAAAAAACAGAAAGCTTTTGTCTGTCAAACATGCCTTGTGCTCAGGACAGTACGCATCTGTATGAGTCTGAATCTCTCCTAAGTCCAGGTGGCAGTCAGAATTTGAGGTTTTTCAGAGCAGTCCAAAGAGCAGGGTTGGATATGGTGCTCTCTGAGCACAGCATCAGAGGGTTCTTGGGAATTTTGTGCCTAGGCAAAGTTACCTCAGTAAGTGCTTGAAACTGGTTACTGTGTTACATTAGAAGCCTATTACTTACCAGTTCTTCGTTGAATATCTGGGGCCTGATACTTAAGCTAGGTGATGATTGGCATTGCACTGAGAGTAAACAGAAATTTAATGCCAATACAATTAAGGATTATAAAATGTAATGCTAGTGAATAACTGGCATACTTGAGAAAAACAGGCAACACATTTATCTGGAGGCAGGAGCCCATTCTATCATCTTCATTCAAAGCAGTTTTTACCACAGACAGTGAACTGGTTTGTAATGATTGTTTAAGGCCAGTGCAGGTAAATTTTTAAGTTTTCTGCATTCTTGAAGATAGGTTTATAAGTACTCATTAGCCTAAGAAAACACTGTTTCTGGGTTTGGGCCTGTTTTTTCACGAGTTTTAAGCTACCTTAGTGTGAAGGAGCCTCCACGGGTTCCATCCTGCACTGGTTGTTAGGATTAGTCTTCTCAGGAACTCTGTCCCATGAATATTGCTTTACATAGGCCATCGTTCCTCTGAATATTTGCCCCGTGAAAGACAACATTATAAGCTGTCAGGGCACAATGACATGCTTCTACTTTATCAACAAGGACTCAATTTACCAGCAATTACAGGTATGTGGGTTCCTTGTCTTCAGGGCACCAGAAGTGCTCCTGCAGACGGCTCCCAGCACTGACTGCATCATTACCACAGTGTTAACAGCTCACGTGTGTTTGCATTTAGCACAACACAGAGCTTAATCTGTCAGGTTTTCCCATGTTATTAATGATATGGAAACAGGCTCAGGAGGAACAAGTTATTTTAAAACTTTCTAGCTATGCTGGACCTATGGTTGTGCTCTGGAGCACCTCTTGGAGGAGGAGGTGTTTGCCAGGCATACTCTCTGCATTACAGAGAGGACCTGAAGCAGTGTGAAGGCTTTCCTGAGGAGAGACATGGGGGGAACAGTTCCTTATTCCTTGTTCATGAATGACACTTAATGCAATCTTTGTGGGTGGAAAACCCCAGGAAATTGCAAATGGCTTTAGAAGGGCACAGAGTGATTTTCTAGACAGTAGTCCTCTACATACTGAGAGGGATAATAAAATAACATGCTCTGGTGCACTAATGAAGGGCAGCACCACATGTGTTTCCTGCCTGGCTTCTGAATCACCGGCCACTTTTACTGTAAGCAGGGTGCCAAGCTGGGAAGCAGGGGGGAAGGTCCAAGAGCCAGTATGGAATGATACACGGTCCTTGAGTTTCTTCCAGAGGATGAAGCCTACAGAAAAGCTAAATACCCATGACCCCCATCTTTAACACTGCAGGGTCAGATGAGCTACAAGACAGAAATACAGGGCTATATTCCCAAGTCCTTTCCATAACCCTCCTGGAATTTCTCTCTTGTGTCTGTTTTAAAGAGGCACTTTTCACTGTAGTTAGGTGACTGAAAAGGTTTGACAGAATCATGGAATCATTTAGGTTGGAAAAGACTTTCAACATCATCTGAGTACAACTGTTAACCTAGCACTGTGAAGTTCACCACTAAGCCTTGTCCCTAAGTGCCACATCTATACTTTGAAATACCTCCAGGGATGGTGACTCAACCACTTCCCTGGGCAGCCTGTTCCAGTGCTTAAAAGCCCTTTTGGTGAATATGAAGCAGTGCCCTTGCTGTTCCACACCCTCCAGCCATTGACAGTGTGACTATTTTATAGTCCCAGAGATCCTTCTGGAAATGTGCCCTTGTCTTCTGCTTGTGGCTGGAGATGTGTAGGGAGTGCCCAGAGCTTGTGCTGCTCTTACTGGCTCCACTTGCAGGACTAGTGTGAGTAGGTGATTGAGTGCAGAAAACACAGCATCATCTTCATTAGATACTGGTTTTAGCCTTGCTCCTCTTTAGAGCTCTGCATGACAACTGCAGTGGTCACCAGGATGGCTGTGTTACTTTGAAGTAACTACTTCCAGCATTTTGCTGTCAGCTTGAGATTCCTGTCTGCACCAGAGCTGAGCAAAAGGATGAATGAGAGAGAACTGGCTGTCATTCTCAGTGAGCTTCTTCAGCACGGCCCTGAAACGCACACGGAGCTTCACACACATGAACAGACTCATTAGCGTTAAGGCTCTGTGTATGCCTAATTAGTTTCCTGAGTTGGGGCCCGGTTTATGGTGCATTTGCAGGGATGAACAAAGCCAGACAGTTCAAATCCCTCTCACTGTGTTGAAATCTGTCATTTGGGCATGGGAGCCCAGTGAGAAGGAAATGCTTTACAGCATGTTTTACAGAGGAAAGAAGAAACTCTTCAGTGATCCTGAAGAAGGCTGACCCTGTTGGGCAGCTGGCTTCTTTTGCCTTTGCACTGATGTGCTAGACTGCTCCTGTATTACAGATAAAGAGAGGAACCCTAGGGTATGGTGACAAAACGAGTCATGAGTGAAGACTCACAAATGTTTCTGTTCCTGTTGTGAAACCACATGGAGCACATTTTCAAGCAGGCAGTTTTTAGCTTGAGGATGATACGCTCCCCAGGTATTATTTAATGTAATAATGCGTTACGGATGTTTCTGCTGATTTGTTTAGATTAAAAGGATTGCTTTGGTCATTTGTTTAGGGAAAGCTTGCACCCTGCCTTCCACCACAGGCTGTTGCTTGCTTCCCCTTCAGTCTCTGCTGTGGATAGTTGGTGCCTAGCTCCAGCATCACTGTCAGCTGCCTTCCTGCAGTAGTCAATCTGAAGCAGCAATGTTTCTTCTTAAAACATCTCCCCTGTGCTTGTCCTTGCCGTCTGTGCTGTGTTAAGTGATTGCAGCTGGGCACCCGACTGTACAAGACATACAGCTGCAAGGTATAGAGGAGAAACTCAAAAATTTGTCTGTAACAAGACAATAAAATGTTGGAAAAAAAAAAACCCTTAGTGTCAAGGGTTGTGTTTTATCTCCTTCCAGGGTGACCAGTTGTGTTTGAATATATTAATGACTCATGAGGCAGTTCAGTACTGTGGTTCTCTTAGCTCGAATGGCACAGGATTGGCTTTGCAGAAATGAAGTGCTAGACCTGGCTTTGTTAGACCTGTCTGGTCTTTATAGATTTTTACATGTTTTTGGTGCTCTGCAAGTTGGTCCACAGTAGAGAAGTTGCTTCTTTGGGTAAAATAGCATTCTTTAAAACAACCAGGTTTTCCAAAGGGAACATGGCAGTTCATGCCACTTGGAAAGCTTCTGGCTCCTTGTGTTGGTGGTCATGTTGGATGAGTTTAGGCAGCTGTGCAGAGAGACTGCTTGCTCACTGTGAAGAGACAGGCTCTGCTGAAATACATCTTGTGGTGTTGTTTGGGCTGTCTAGCATCCACATTCGGTTTCCAGGAGAGGCTGGACCTCACAGGCATCCCTGCAGCAGATTTGTGGCAGAGAGTGTGGAGAGGATCTTCAGAACATCTCTCCCTTGTTCAGGTTTTAATTTGGACAATGAGTGAAGAGTGCTTCCCATTCCATGTGTGATGCTCATTGACATTTTCAGGATCTTCATTGTAGAGCTGAGCTTTTCCCGTCTGAATCCCCTTTAGGGAAGGAGCCTCTTTTTGTTGTTACATAATACTTAGTACAGTGTGATGCTGACTTCAGGTTATTAAAAATAACTGTATAAATTATAAAATAGAAGTTGACCTCATAGCTGACCCTGCTTTGAGCTGGAGCTTGGACTTCTGACATGATTTAACCTGTAATCCTTGTAATACTACATTTTAATGCAAGGAAAACAATGCATTGTATTTCAGCTTCCACAGGGTGGTCTTGATTCAAGTATCACCACATTTCTAAAGATGTGCTGTCTTCTGCCAGTCTTGGATTTGTCCCTCTGCTGTAGCTTTCTTGCGTCAAAATGTTCCTGTTCTTCTCTCTCTCTGCACACGGTTTTATTTTGCTTTTCTTGCTTGAATGTTGCTGTTCAAATAAGCATGGTAAGTTGCATGAAAATAGGCTACTGTACTGGACTTCAGCAAGAGCTGTGGCATAGTTTTAGGCAAACTGAGGAGGGGCGGGGAAGGAAAATGTTGTGATACTGACCTTTCACTCTGCTTGTTTGGCTCCTTCCCATCGTATCTAACCCACACTGCACTGACAAATACCGCATCTGTCTTGACAGGCAAGTTCACAAATAAGCATTCATTCATAACTTGGAGCCGCTGTAAGACTCCTTATGGGTTGCTTAATCTGACAGTTGTGTGTTTGAGCAGGGACTTTGAAGCAAAGGCTTTGTAGAATGACCGTGAGTTCAGTCTGACTTTGTGAAAGCTAAGAGGGAGGTCTTGCGTGAAAGAGGATACTGTACTTGAGGGTGCGTTGCGTGTGTGCATGCGTGCGCACGCGCGCGTGCATACATTTCAGAGCATTAAAACAGCTGTTGTTGCCAAAGCCCAAATTGGAATGTTCTGGGAAAGATAATTTAATTTTTAGCTCCTGGATTCATTTCAGTGATGGTAATTTCAACACTTCCTGGGGAGAGTCTATCAGTGGTTATGTGCATCAAATGCAGCAGTAAATCTGTCATTCTTTCCATTTCAGTTTTTCAGGCTTACAACTTCATTATTTTTCCCTGTTTGGCTGGTGTTAGTATCCAGTGTTTTCCCTGGCTTCATCTCTTTTGAACCCCTGCTTTGAATTTTAAAAGGCAAGCTAAGCCTGTTGAAGTTCCTTCTCTTACTTGTTTTTGTTTACTTACAGCATTTGAAATTCAGCAGCTAGCTCAGCTGAAATAGTGATGGTAATATATCTTTACCATAGTGATGATTGAAAGATAGGAATCAGAACATGTTGGTTTTCATTCCTTGGAGTGGAAAAAAAAACAATCCACAAAATCCCCCAACCCTGTGCATGAACTTTGTACTCACAAGGCTAAAAAACTAATAGGTGTTAGCAGCACTGATTCTTTTGAAGTGGTCAGAGAGCACCTCGCAATCACATATTTGATGAAGTCTTCTGCACAATAATACTTATTAATCCTGAGCCTCCTGTTGTGTTTACAGCTGATCTCCAGTATGCCAAACTGAGAGACTGGTCCTTGCTTATTTGAATGGGCATTGTCCAGTATGTATAAAATTACTTCTTTTGGGCTTTGGGCAAACAGTCATAAAGATCTCTAGGACTGCCAAGATGTACACTTGGAAGAAGAACACCTGCAAAACTTTACATCATCCAAATGGCGTGTGAAAACAATGCTGCAAATTCAGGCTCTTCAGATGCAGCAGTGGGTTGAAACAATGGCACGAGTGGCCATCAGGGCCTGGTGTTCACCAGAGCCTGGGACAGGCTGCTGCTCCTTGTCCCTCTGCTTGGGCTCCTGGGTGGCCCAGACTAGCAAAGCTGAAAGACATCTCTGCTCTCCGTGACTATGGAGGGGCAGCTCTGTCCTTTGCATCACAGTTCCTGGCTTTGTGCTTTGAGGGTTTGGTGCAGGAATTGATCCAGCTGACTGGAGAATAGCTAAACAGAGCACTTAATGAATGCCTAGTAAGCAAGATTTATGGATCCCAAGGTTCAGGTCCACTGACACGTGCAGTTCATTTCTTCCTTCAAATGCCTGCAGGGGGTATAAGGGATATTTGCCTTCAGGGAAGGATAAATGATATATTGTGTTTTCCAACATGACAGGGCATTGTAAACAGTCTGGAGATGTGTTGGATCTATGCAGATCCTTGATGTTCTCATTCTCACTCAATCTCCAAGAGATCCAACCCAGTTTTCTTGGCTGTTGCAGTTGGCTCCAGGCCTCCCTGGCAGAGCAGGGGCTGTGTATGTCTTGTGCCAATCACTGCTTTATGCTCAGATTTTTCTTGATGCAGACTTTGGAAGTGAAGTAGCCCCATTTCAACATTGAGGTTTGCTGAAAGATGTCTGTATGTCTCGCTTGTGCTCGTTGCGTGTTTATCCAGCCTGCAATGGCAGGCTATTGCAGCAGACACACATCTCTAGGTCTGTGAGTGGGGAACAAGTTCCAGCTTTCTTGAAAATCAATCTGCTGTTCTGATCTGGTGGTGTGATAGGAACTGAGAGGCTCTCTGCCAGGATACACAGCTTGCAAAGCAAGGGAGCTAAGTGAGCAGCTTTGGCCCGGTTTGGATGGACTCAGATTGTTGGGGGCCTGACCTTTCTCTCCCTCTTTGAATCTGGATTCCCCCATTCCAGCTTGCATTTCTCCGTGGTGCTAGGAGCCATGTATTTGGAAATTTCACATTCCCATTGCTAATCAGGGAAGAAAAGAGCCCCAAAAGAATCTAGAAAAAGAGATCTTTACAAAGGTGGCCATAGTCTGAGTTACAACAATATCATGTGTCTGAAGGAACCTACCTCCTTCCAAGCTGCATTCCCATTATTTACCCGCTTTATTGAGAGACCTAATTTTCTCTGGCTGGAAGTGTATTTGTTGAGGTAGAGTCTGGAAAGGAATCTGCCTCATGCACACTTGCCACTGGGCCAGCTATACATGTGATACAGTCAAACCTTTCCATTTCTCTGCCTTTTGAGAGTATGTTCCCCAGGTTAAGGGCCCTGGTCCAAAGCCTGCTGAAAATGCTGGAAGTCTTTCCACTGGCTGCAGAAGTCTTTGGTCAGGTATTAGTTGTCATTCCTTTGGTTCAGGGAATGGCCACATCTCCAAGATATATTGGGGTGTATTACCGTAATGTGGTGCTTTCCCCTTTATTGACTTGCCACTGGAGACATTCTTCTGCACAAGGCCCTGAAAAACAAAGACCACCAACCAAAGTTGAAAATAAACACCTTAGTTTGCTTTATTGATGGAATCATTTGTTGGCAGATGTCATCTGGGATCAGCATATGGTGGCAATATGGCAAGAGCTGCAGAATGCAGAGAAGGAGGAATGAGTTAAAGTCCTGTACTTATTAGGTATTCCACATCTTCCCCTGTCTAAAATAAATGACCATCTGACTGCAAAGGTCTTGGCAAATAAACATGCCATAATATATCTTTATCATCCTCCCTACAGCGAGTTTTGTCTAGAAGTTCATCGCTCCACATCCAGAGGCTTCTTAGAAACATGTGCAAAATCAGACCTCAGTGCCCAGAGCAGGGAAGAATCTAAAGGCTTTGAATAAGAATGTGGCAAATCTCTGTGCAGTGGACCGTAAAGAAAGGTCAGGGCTAAGCCAACAAGGTGTTTTTATGTTATCAATAAAATCTTAAAAGTCAGTTCTGCATAGAGCTGGAGCCAGGAGGACCATTTCTGAAAGTCAGTTTGCTACGTGATATATGCTGAGTTTACAACCTGGAAAGCCAAGTAGTTTGGGAACAGGAGCTGTGCTTATAGCATGAAGGTGCATGTGGTTTTACATAAAGCCTCTCTGATTTGATGTGTCTCTAAGTGGCTCACAAAATAACGAGTTAACTTTTGAGATACATTTTTTTTGCATGGATGAAGAGCTGGAGCAATTTAATTTGAGTCAGTAAAGTCGCTCCAGATTTTTTCCTGCAGTGTTGAACCTGGATTCTGTGCAGCCATTGTTTAGGCAAGCATTGTGGCCAGGGTTTTAAGCAACACCTAAAGGAGTGGTTCCTTTGCAGCCTTTTAGAATCCCAGCTTTTTGTTCAGATAAAGACTGAGCCAGTTAAATCTGCTTTGTTGATAAGAAATGTCCTGAATGCTGTTTTGTGTCATATTTTCAACGCCTGAAAAGACTCACCATCCACCACAGGTTTTTGGAATTTTGTGTGTTTGTTTTGGTTTTTTTTTTTTATAAAAAGCAAAGAAAAAAGTTTGGTTTGTATTCTATCTATGTGGTGCTTCCTGTGTCCTGGTGGGATGAGATTTCATTTGATTCAGGATATGAAACCAAATGGTTTGGTTCTTGTTTAATATAAGGCAATATTTTAATGTCAGAGGATATAAAGTGGCTTAATGTAAGGACAGCCAGACCTGCAGGCAGCCTTCTGTATGTTGCCTGGCAACTGAAGGAGCTGCTCATCTCAGCAAGGATGAGATGTTCTTCTCAGGGTATAAAGTTCCAGGTCTGTTCACACTCATGGCTAATCAACAGTTGATATCATGCTTTAGAAAGTATGAGACTGATTTTGCTCCAGGAAGCTCTGAGTTATGGTAGAATGGACAGGTTAAAAAAGCTGGAAGCCCTCATTATGGTCTTCTGGTCTCTCTACCTGCATATTCCAGGCCACTGTGTTTCGAATTAATTCCTTTTTGAAAGGGAGTTCACAGCAGGCTTGGTAAATTATTGGACTAGAAATGGATATCTTGTGGTTTAAGTTGTGTAGCTTCAAGTTCTAGCATTTGAATCTTGTTAAACTTCCACTTGCTGTTTTGAAGACCCATTGTCAGATCTGTGGGCTTTCTGTAGGTACCCACAGGAAATGGAAGTTTTGGAGAGGGGAACTGATCTGGCTGGGAGTAAGCTGGTGTGGCTGCTGGAAGACCCTGCAATTAGCAGCCAGGGGCTTGGCATGGGCTGCTTTATCCAATTTCAAGTGTCTTTCAGATCTGTAGACTGTGATCAAGCCACGTGTCTTTAAAGTTGTGTGCTGTGCTCCTTGAGATACTTCCTAGCCTTTTCAGTTATTCTCATGGTTCCCCTCTGAAATTCTGCTTTATCTATTGCTGCTTTATCTATTTCTGCTTTATCTCTATGCTGAGACTGTGGACAACAGTATTGGACACAGTATTTCAAGAGTGGCTGTGCCATTGTCAAGCTACTTGTTCCAAACTCTCCTTTAATTCAGCACTACACAGTTTACACAGCTAACTTTGGCAGTAGCTTTGCTAGGAGCTCTACAAGGAGAAGTTTAAATTCATGCTTGGGTAATTATCCACCAGATAGTCTCCCAAGTTCTTTTCAGAGGTGCTGACTATCAGGATGGAGCCTCCTGCTTTGTAAGTATGGTCCAGTTTCTCTGAGCTACAGCTGTATTTCCATACTGAAAAACATTTACATCTTGATAATTCAGGATTCAAGTCACTGTATTTTTGGTGCATCTTTTTCATTATTTGACACATCCATATCATTATTTAATCTGCACTTGGTTAGTAATGGTTTGGTTTCCTTCCAGATGATGGATAAAAATATTAGATAGTAGAGTACAGTCAAATGGGACCTTTGTAGATGCTTTCATCTCAATAACGGTTTGCTGTCTACCATTGTATTTTAAGTCTCATGAAAACTTAAGTCTTTGATTCATTTGCTGCCTGGCCCTGTTGGTGTCCTGTTGTTCCTGCTTCCTAATGAAGCCATTATGTAGCACCAGCTTGAATGTCTTGCAGCCACCCAAAGTACATGATATTAAAACAGTTGTCTTACCTACCCATGTCACTCTCTAAGGTACAGACCAGTGGGATCTGTTTTCCTGGAGCTGGTGTGGATTATACTCCCTTAGTTCCTCTGAGCTCATTCTCATTCCCACACTTCACATATTTTTTCTGGGACCAGTACAAGGCTGACTGTGTAAGTGCGATGTCACAGATTGCCTGTTTAGGATTGTGTATGAACAACTATGTTCTGCCTCAAATCTTTAAGGTATTTTTCAGTGTTTAGGATTTATTGAAAGCTAGTTTTAATAATTTACATTCTTCCTTGGACAGCTCTTTAAAAAGTTCTTATGGAAGTTATCTGGTCTTACTTGGTTTACAATGTTGGTTTAAGACCTTCTGAGTTGCTGCTGGAATAAAAAAAAATCTGTTCATGTTGTACTTGCCTGGCTTTTTTATCTACAGAAGTATATTTCATATTTCTGTACTACTATTTCAGCAGTTTTTATGTAGTGGAGGAATATCACTGTTAAGCTTCTGTGGTACTTAAGTAAATCTCATCTCTAAGTTTCTTGGCCATACAGCTGGTGCACCCATTTGCTTTTTCTCATCGTTTATCTGCAGTTTTTATTTTCTGATGTTATAGTAATTCTCAGCAGCTATTAGTTTTCATTTTTGTTTGGTAATATATAGTTGCATTTTTAAACTTTATCTTCTTAGGGCATTCTTATAGTTTCATTATGGTTCACAGACAGTTTCGTAACCTGAGTGGTCGTATTTGTTGATTCTGTATCATTTCTACTTGTCCAGCAAGCTAAGTGTCAGTCCATTATCCTGTCCATTTTTCTCTGTAAACACTTCCGTCCAGTTGATTCAGTTCATCATTGTATCATCTTTGTATGACTGTCTCCTTCATAATTCTAAACCCATATGTGTTCAGTTCTTTGGGACTTCCTGATGTTGTGCAGAACACAAGGTGTTCTTAGGTGATCACTTCTACCTAAGCTTTGAATCTTGCCTGTCAAGCACCTTGCTTCTGTCTTAAAAATAAATCAGTACTTACATCGGTCCCTTTGAAGTTGCTTAGTTGTTGAAGTGCCAGCAGCCTAAAACCAGAGTTCTGTAGAAACCAGCTCATCAGAAAGTGACCATATCTCCTCAGGAACCAGATGTGAAGACGTGGCCTGGCAGAGTTTGGTGGCCCTCGTGCTGGCGAAAGCGGTGCCACCCGCTGCTCCAAACTGCAGAGTGGGTGGTGATGGGTTATCTGGGGCTCGTACCATTGGCAGCTCTTCCCTCAGAGAAGCAAGGGGCCAGACACTCCAGCTGTGAGGTTAGTTCTCTTGCCAGAAACCATGATTTTGGAAGGCAAATAATATTTTTGGGTTTCTTTTCCATGTTCAATAGCACAAGACATGGGAGACCTTCAAGTCACTGACTCAGTTGGTGACTCCCATGTGCAAAGTAGTTAGTGGATGTGTTCTTCCTACCCCACCCAGAGGTCTGAGCCCTTAACCTATAAAGAAATTTCACTTGTGCTAAAAATAGTGTAGAGGGCATAATGGATCGTAAGTCATCCTAGTAATTGTGACTTAGTAAAAGGACCTGGGCATTAGGGTTATCTGTTCTTAAATAATAGGAGTGGATGCTCCCATTGAATCCATTTTCTTAGCACTAAATTGGAGCTAACTCTAGCAAGTATCTTCATGGAGCAATCTGAGAGTTTTTTTGACAAGTTACCACATAAAAGAGAATGACCAGATCCTCTGCATTAATCCTCTGTGTGATAGCAGGATTTGTGGCTAGCTGTACATGAAGATGTGTCGATGAGCTTCTCTGAGCTTTGTTGTACTGTATTGTCCTGTCTGTGCTGTACCTTCTAATCCTTCCATGTCCATCCCTGTAGTAGTTTCTGGGCTCAGCAAGCAGACACATTTCCCAAGCAGTACGTGAAGCATTTTAGGGATCTTCAGAAGTGGCCTGGGAGCTTCCTGGGCCAGCTGCAGTGAAAAGGAGAGGAAGGAGTTGAAAGCTGAGCAGCTTTGCATCGGCAGGCAGGTGTGTGTTCCCTGCATGCAGGCAGCTAGTGGCACTTCTGGTGGCTGCAGAGATTTCCTAAGAGAGGCTTAAAATCTCTGTGCTTTTCTGTTCCTGATTTGCACTGCACCAGGGTGTAAATCATTTTAATTGTAATTACTGCTACAAAGCAGGAAAGATTGAACAATTTTAATGTGGTTTAAAACTTTCACTTTGCTCTGTCTCTAGCATTCATCTGTTGTCTGCTGTCTTTATCTTAATCATTTAAAGATGTGTTGCCTGTGCTTTGAGTCTGTGAATCTTGACTTCTCTGCAATGAAAAAAAAACCAACGTAGTTTTCTTCTGCTTTTCCTTCTTCATTACACTTTTATTTCTTGTATAATTCTTTTTTTCTTCCTTTTTTTTTTTTTTCTCTCCAGATTGAAAGGGTTGGCCAATCCAATCCGCTTTTCTTGAAAATAACTTGCTTTCATTTCCTCCTCCAGCCAGGGAATAGTTTGGAAAGGCTGTTCCCTGGACCCTTGGCCGAGCAGGAGAAGGCAGCCAGCTGTGCTGCTTGCCAGGGGAACAGGAGCGCTTCCTGGCAGAGGTGGGGCGAGAGGAATGGAGCCTGTGCCGTGGGACTTGCTTTCATCTCCTCCACTCTCTGCAAGGCAGCCCTGAAATTTCCTGACCACTGTTAGATCTTCCAGTTAGAATAGCTAACTAGTGAGGCCCACTTGTATAGAAAAAAAGCTATAAAGGAAAAAAATGCAGCTTGCTCTTATAAACAGCAATAGGTTAAAAATACTAATCAGTGCTGGGCACTCCAGCACAAGTTTCTGTGTGCAATTTTGAATACCCTGTAAGGCAAGGTGGGTACTCCCACGTGTCTGGTCGCCATCACTATTCACCTGGTGTGAGTGCCCTTTTTGTATAATCATCCACATATGTTTCTTCTGTTAAAAATAGGGTCTAAGTCTGTGGTTTATGCTATTCCATTTTATTTAGCATGTTTAGGTTTGGATGTGCTGGAATGTTCTGATTCTCATCTTTTTTTTTCTTTTCCAAATTTCTTAGCGTGTTTGGATTTGTGGGTTTGGTTTTGGGGCCCTGAGCATTGCAGAGTACCTGAGCCCTGTTGCTGAGGTGAAGTCTTGGGCAGGAGGAGTGCGTTGCATTCTGGCTTTGGACTCGTGCAGACAAGCTGCTGTCAGCAACACTGCAAATGCTTTACTTCTTGGAGTATTCTCTGAAGGGAAATGTTGCAGGTTTCCTGGTAAAATCTAGTTAAACTTAATTCCGTGGTCTTCATTGCTGGGGCCTTTATCAGAAATACACAAGCGAGAAGGCTTCTCTTTCAAGCTTCTGGGAGGAAGTTTGGAAGTATCTATCCCTTTTATGGTTTCATCACAGACATGTTTCAGAAGAGGTTCCAGTGTGAAAATGACTCCTGTGGAGAAGCCTTTCTTTTATTTGCCTCCAAGTCTGACTTGCCCAAATCTGTAACTGTTTGCTTGCCTTCTGCCTGAGGCACTTCAGTGATACCTGGGGATGCCATCAGGTTCTCATGCCACCTTTTTAAGTGATACATTCCTCTATATCTGTACTGGTTCAGCTTTTACCATGAACCTTAGTGAAGTCAGCAAACAGTGAGAGATTCGTGGCTTGGCTTGAAGTCACAACTGACCTATCACTGGTGACAAAGCTCCTCACCTGAGGAGCTGATGCCTGCACTTGCACCAACAGCAATGGGAAGTCTCAAAGCTGTATGAAGCCTCAGCATCATGAGGAAACTTGGCTCATGCTCCCAACTGTTTTCAAAGGTGGAAGAAACAATTTGTTTGAGGCTTTGTTTTATCCATTTTTGTGAAAGTCTGGGTGTGGTGAGATGAGCTTTACAAACTTCTAGTTTGGATTGTTGCAGTTCATGATCCTGCAGTTGGATGCAGAAACTTCTGATGGCTGACTTGACAAAAAGCAGCCAATAGCATCAAGAGCAAATACATCTCATATGCTGTGCAAATGGCATTTGCTCTGCCAAAATCTTTCTGGTAAAAATTTATGTCCCTGACTGGAATTTGGAAACCCCATGAGAGCCTGGGATCCTTCTGCCTTAGAGATTTTGTTAACCTCAAGTACATACAAAAATATCCATCTTACTTTCAGCATTATGAAGCAGTGACAGTGGTTTTGGGTAGTGACAGGTAAGGAGGTGGGCATGAGCACTCTTAGCTCAAGCTACTGGCAGCTTTCTATGTTGTTTGTAACCTTTTCATTGCTTTTGACAAGGAGATCTAAACTTTTATTAAAGCCACCAAATGAAAAAAATCTATGTGAAAGCAGTCTTGTTCTTCTATGCCGGAAAAAGTGAAAAATAGAGAAAGAAATTCACTATGGACATTACCTTTTTTTTTTCCTTCCGTGTTATTGAGAGGTGCTAAGTAAAACATCTATGGGTAGGAACGGCCCGGCTGGGGAGGCTGTAACTGCCCGTGTTTAGTGAGTCAGGGCTCTCCACAGCTCCTGTAACAGAGATCCTTTTCTTTGCTCCCATTCTGGTCCTTCTAGTGCATCAGCCAACTTTCACCCCATATTGCAGCTGCTGACAGAGAGGTTTTCTGATGTGTGGAGCCAGGGGCCAACCACAATTTGTCCATGTATTTACAGGGATCATTTCACTCCTCTAGAAGCGCAGCCAAGTATTTCTTGATAGAAACATGCTGCATCCATCTAACAACACTATCCAATTGAGGCAAAGTGGAGAATGCTGTAATACTTGTATTACAGTAGTTGCTGAAGTCCCAGTGAGAGATCGGGGCCCTGGTGCATGAGGCACTGGTGATCTCACAGTACTTTTCCCAGACCTACAGACCTTCCCATTTAAGCTGACAAGTCAGATAATGATGCTCTGTGGTATTATCAGTTACACTGCAAAAGGCACGTGTGCTTGAAACCAGAGATTTTCATGTGATCTTAAACATTTCTTCATGTGAGAGTGTTCATCATCTCATCCAGATCGCTTATCTAGGAAGTGATCGTACATGAGAAATGGAGAAACTTCATGTGTTCATTCAGTGCTACTGGTCGGTTTTTTTTGTTTTGGTTTGGGGTTGTTTTTTTTATTCGGGGCCAGACATTAATCTTGGCCTTACAGCCCCAATAACTATTATTTCTCATCAGCAGCATGGTGAGTCTGAAAAGAGAAATTAGAGTCAAGAGGATATTTTCCCAGAAGATTACAGCAGTTATAATGGAGGTCAAACTTTTGGCTTCAGCTATTGGACTGTTCCGCGTTAAACTTGAAATGCACATCAATGAAAGGAGCAAGTTCAAAGTTTAGCGTGAAATAATGCCAAAGACTAAGGAGAAAAAAAAGCATATCATAGTAATTTTGCAAAAGTTCGCCATCTCTCTTCACACTGAATATAACTTTTCAAGCAATATAACAAGCAATCCCAAGATAATGAATCACCAGTGGAGGAAAGTGTCGTACAGCACAGCGTCCTAGTTCGGGGAATTCACAACCAGGGAATGGAGTATCAGTTATAATTATTTACTGCGTTGTTTTAAGCACGAATTTGGTTTTAATACCACAGAGAATTTACTCATTATACTTGCATTATTATACATGTCAAGTATCCTGGTTTAAATTCCTTTAACACAAGGCTTATCTCTTCAACTCACGGAGCTGTTATGATTTATTAGTTATTTCCAGGATAGTTGCAGCAGACTTCCAAGTGCATTACCCAGGAAACAGAATGCTTCAAAGAAACACTCTTAAATTTTTAAGTTAGCTGGTCTCTATGTGTGTAATTAGTAAATTGTAAAAAAATTAATGAACTGTAAAAATCATTCCCACAGGAAGGGTTTTAGAAGCCTGCCAGTCACTCTGGCTGCAGTGGGAGCTTTCCGTGCATGGCGGCTGCAGCCCTGTGCTCCCAGCTGTTCTTACCTTGTAACATACTGGGCACAGCTGGAGAGGAGTCTGTTGGTCTCAGTAGAGTTCCTGCATTGATCTGCACCCTCTGGGGCCTGACTCTCCAGAATTACTTTGCATAAGTATATCTGACACACAGAGGTATCAGTAGGTGTATTCCTAAAGCTTGTTCCGGAAGGTGAGCTGTTTGCCAGCTCTTATCTCAGCCAGCTGTTATCACAGGAGAAACAAAGAGCTGGAGGCACTTGAAGAGGCTGCTCCACTGGTCCTGCATCACTAAAAGGTGTAGACTGTAGCCATGATATTCCAGATAGGTATTTGTGTAACTTTTCCCTTAAAGGCTTCCAGTTGCCGCCACAGCTTCCCTGTGCAGCCTTACGCATCATTGTTACCTTCATTGTCTAAAGGTTTTCATGATGCCTAGAATAAACCTTCCTTGCTGCAGCTTGGAGCTACTCAGGATTTATCCCTCATGGACATGGAAAATGGATCATTCCCCTGCTTTCTGTGGCAGCTGTTTAGATACCTGGGGGCTGTTTTTATGTAACACCCTCAGTAGTCTCTTTTTGGCTGGGCAACCCAACTCATTAGTCCGTGTTTGATAGCTCAGTAGTAATCTCATTCTTCTGCAGCACCTTGGTGGGTAGAGCTTCTATTTTAACTAGGAACCGCTGATAACTGCTGGCTCAGGGCAGTTTTCCAGTCTTGCAGCCTACCCCCTGTCTGTTTTTGTCTAGACCCCGTTTCTCTCCTTTGCTGACGGGCTTGTCAGTGTCCAGACTTACTGAAGTCAAGATAAATGTCATCTGTGGTTTCTCCTCTATTTGTAAAGTCTGTTATCCAGTCCTGAAGGCACTTCAGGTTGTTTGGACACTAATTGCTTCTGACAAGACCATGTGAGCAGTTACTCAACTCCTTGTTTTCTTCCAGGTGCTAACAAATTGTTTGTTTGAATATTTTTCCACTCTCGTTCTGTCTTTTGTTTCTCGCTACCCCTTCTTTCCCTCACCTCCCCTTTTATTTTTTTAATAGGTAGCATAGATTGCTTCATTCCAATCTTCTAGTACTTGACACTCTATTTAAAATTATCTTTTCTTAATTTTAAGAGTAGTGTATTAATTTGTGCCAGGTATTTTCAGAAGGTTAGGTAACTGTAGAAAAATGTGCAGGTGTCCATAGTACCTTGCACGCAAGGCTGTGCACTAGAGCTGCATTGCTTGTATAAGGAAGGTAGAAGAAAGAGGGATTGAATGTCTGTATCCGAGAGACTGTGCCTGGATCTCTGCCTCTAATCATGGTCTGTGTCTGGGATTTTTTACACTGTGCTGTGGCCCTGGTTCACCAACTGGATTTTTTAATTGGTTTGTGGCTTGCTATGTACTTGGAGAAGCAAGACAAAGTTTGGGAATCCTGTTGAAATACATTGCAAACAGCCAACTCAGTTGCTGGTTGTATGTTAAAGTCACTTGTCAAATTTAACAGTGTCATGATCATACCTTTTTCTGTTTTCAAAATCAATCTGAGGAATGATGAGTAGTATCTGTAGTATGTACAGTAGTATTCTGTAGTATCTTTTACTCAAGTGCCTACAGCAGGCTATCAGCTGAGAAGAGAGCTCAGCTGTGACTCTCCCATTATTATTTTGGTTCCTTTTTTCACATGGAATTAGGATTTGATGCCCTTTCAAAAAAATGGAAGCTATGAAAAGAATGGAGAAAATAACTTCTAAGCATTTTCTCTCAGGCCTCTTTTGAAGTAACTGAATGAATTAAGAAGTAACTCTTCCATACTCTTTTCAAGAAATCAAAATAAAGCTGTATCATCTTTCTGACCAAGTGCACAATGTTGGCTAGGTTTGCTGTCCCAGAGCATACAATTGATATTTATGAGAAACATAATTTTCTGCATTCCTTGGGCTTTTGTTCTTTGGATGGGGACTACTCAAGTTTCATGCTAGAACAGTACCCTGCCCAGGTCTCCAGGACAGCAGTGTTTCATCTCCTCTTATTAATAGAGATTTCCAAGCATTATTTTTTTTCCAGTGCCCTGTATTTGATGCCATGGATTATGTTACTTTGCACATGAGTTTATCCTTTTTTACATTTCCTTTTTTCTTTTTTGCTTCAAGTCTCAGTGCCTCCCTTGCTGTATCCAGGTGCCCTTCCCTCCACCCTTGGGATAGCTGGCAAGGAGGAAGGAGGCATTATGTATTTGCAGTGCTTTAGGCAAGTGGTGCCACAGATTAACTGGAGATGTGGTTTATCGTATGTAGGTGCCATTCACCTAATCCTTAGATTATCTCTTTCATAACTTATTTCTAAAACGAACTATTCAGTCTTTTTTTTCTTTAATTACACTCTGGAGCCACTGGATCTCCGTGCTTAACTCTGACTTCTCCCAATTTTGACACTATCCTACTGGAAAGAGATGTGCAGCACTGAAAGGAAAAATTTTGTATGCGTGTGATCTCAGTTAATTCCTGTAGTGAAAGACTTCACTTTTTCTTGCAGTCTGAGAGCATATTGCTTTTGCTGCAGTGATGCAGTGAGAACTCATTTATCTGCTGTGTCCTTGAAGTTGATCCATTTTTTAAAAATTATTTTTCGCAGTCATTTTAATATTTATTTTGTGCCTTCAAGTAATACTTTTGTGTATGTAAAATACTGCATCGTTGTGTAAATTTGAAAATGGCAAAAAATTGTTCTTTGTTACTTAGTATGACTGTAGGGTGGTTAGCTGTGTCCCATACTTCTCATTTGTGTCTGTGATCCTGAGGTGCTGGTAGTACCTGTGTGTCGAGAATACAGAGCCAGGACAAAGATGTCACCTCATTATCGATGAAAGTCATGTGTGCTTTTTGAAGACAAATTCCTTTTGAAGTTTCAGCTCTGAAATGGGGAGCTTTTCCTTTTGGTGGAGGGTCGGCCTTGGGTTGAGGAGAGCTAAAATTGTCCTGAAGCATTCCATGTTTTGTATAAACAGGTGTGATATTTCACTGTCATGTGTTCTTTTGTATCAGTGTTGAGGAGGACTCTGCCTCCAGGTTATGCAACCAGTACTTCAAACAAAACACCCAACTCAACAACAAACTCTTTGGACGGTTCCCTGTTTCACAGCCACTTTCCACCACCATGTTCCCTCTGAAAATGGTCCTTAAGCTTAAGTATCTTGTGTGATTTGTGTCAGTGTCATACGACTGGAGGAGTAAAGACTTATTCCTGGAGCCCTGCTTCTGCAGGCACAGGTCAGCTGAATACCTGCAGAGCCCCACCAGTAGGAAGTATGACTAATAATGCATGTAGAGCAGAAAATTTAAAACTTGCCGTGAAGAGCCACCATGGTTTTCACGCTCCTTTGAACTAATGTGTTTTCAAATCACTCTTTAGCTTATTCCAAGAAGCTGCTGAGGCATTCCTAGTCTGTTTTGATCCTTAAGAAATGCAGACATTGACCCTGTAGTTGCTATCCGTATTCATTATCGCAGTCATGGTGTTGTATGATGCAATTTGTGGAGCTCTTTCACTGAATGTGATCTCTGTCTGGAGTCTGCGTTAGTTTTGGATTCTTCTGAATCATAAATGGTCAGAACATCTTTTTCTAATATTTAGTTGGATGTCATTTTGTTAGTCTGAAACATATTCTTTTATATTTTTTGTTTCTTCGTGAGTTTATGTGTGTGTTTGTATGCACGCCCCTTTCTCTAGAGAATTTTGTTTCAAACATTTATGCGTGCCCAAAAAAGCAGAAAGTAAAGTCTCTTGCCAATATAAAGGTATTATGGGGGTATTATTGTAATAATTTAAAACAATATCAGTGAAACTTCAGGTGGAGGCAAAGAGTTGAAATTAATTGAGCAAAACCTGTCGTTAAAATAGGAGGCAATAAGCAATCTGTTGTTGAGCTGGGGTGTAGTTCCATTGTCTTGGTGATACCATGGACCTGCTGGAGGTGTGTCTCCACACACCCCTGTCACTCAGGTACCTCTGGTGCACAACTATCCTGCACCACAGTTCTGTTATCATGGTGTCTCCTCCAGAGTGTGATAAAGCTCACCAAGGAAAAAGGGATCAGGAACTCAGTCTTGGTGATGCCTGTCTGAAAGCCGGTTCTCTGCAGATGAATCTCAGGCAGGTGGCGGCACTTGGAGTGATTGATATTTGTAGTATTTCAGGGAAAGACATTTATCTTGCCCTTTGGAAAGTCCAACTGGATCAGTCTAGCTGTTTTATTTGGACACAGGAGAGCTAGTCTAGCCTTGTAAACCTGAACGCTCAGCTATGAATAGCACAGACGAGAACTGAGTGCCCACTATGATACGAACTGCTGCCATTTCCTCGTGTGTTAACCTGTCACAAGGAGGGGCCACGCTATAAAATGACATTTTCGTGTCTGTAATGACCCATGTTACCTTATGCAATGCAAGAAGACAGTCTATACCTGCAGCAGCCCTTTCAGTGAACCATACCCTTCGCCATTCTCCTTATTCCCAACTCTCTCAATTCTCTTCCATCTCAGACACTAGAAGGTTAAAATATAAAAAGTGCATATATAAGGTTTTTGTGTAACAAAAAAACCTTAATCCTTTTTCAATCTGTATGTGATTTTACTCCAGACAAGGCAACTTTCCAGATTTACATAAACCAACATTTGAAATGGGATGGTTTTAAGACTCAGAAAACTGTCTAGGACATCTTAGTATGTTAACTTGAAATTATTCAGAAAAACAATCTCTTTTTTTTCATCTTTTTGTTCTCCTTATTTTTTCCTTCTTTTTGTTTCCTTTTTTCTTGTTTTTTCTTGTTTTTCCTTCTTTTTTTCTTCTTTGTTTTGTTTTCTTCTATTGCTTCTTCTTTCTGCTGCTTCTTCCTTCTTTCTTCCTTCTCCTTTCTTTGTTTTTCTTCTCTTTTTTTAAGTACCTTGGAAAAAGCCAATTTTTGTCATAGCAGTAAGAAATAGTAGAATTCAAAAGGCTCAAACTCTTGACTAGGTTTGTCTGGCAATAAGTTTTTAAAATTTTTTTAAATTTTTAAGATTATATCGCAGTTCTGGTGTGATCTGGGGAGGCTCTCGCTCCAAATGGCCATTGTTTACTCACTTTTGCTGTGCTTGGACTGGTAAAGACTGGAGACCACAGTTTAGACCAGATTGGAAAAAGCTGGTTTTGAGTAAAAAGTAGACTGTTGGAATAAAATATTTTTAGTCATAAGTATCTAGAACATTTCCAGCATTGGATTAAAAAAAAAGTTCAAGTTGGAACAACAGGGTCTGAGAAGCCATGGTCTTCCCACACCTTGCTACAAGTCAGAGGTTCTTGCATAAACGTCTTTGATGAGTATTGGTATCTTTTCAGATTCAAAGGCATTTTGTTTGTTTCTACTTTGAATTTTGAGAGGTGAAACCTGAATTTTGGTCCAAGGCTTGTGAGGATTAGGCTAGCAAGGCATAACTTACTGCCTCATGGTCAAGCAGACCTGTAGCCTGTATGTAAATTAGTCAAGTTATACCATTCAGAGCTTGTACCTGTTGGCTTGGCCGGCCATTGCATTCCCATGGGAGAGAAGCTGGGAATGCTCTCTCCTTCTAACTTGTTGTGTTGACACAAAGCATCTAATCCATACAGTTAATTAGTAGAAGCAAATGTTAAGTTCAGAAGAGCTCATCCAGCCTTAGGGGGTCTTGCAGTTCTGAACAGAGCGCTTGCAAGTTAGCATTAGTCAAGACTGAGCCTGTATGGACACAGCCCTAGGTCAGAAGGTGAGAAATGCTGGGAGTTTATCCTTGCCAAGCTATGCTGCGTGGTGCCAATCAATAAGGCTTGATTATAAAGAGAATTCGAACTTAGTTGTTGCTTTATGACTGTTCTTACTCTTCCATGTCAGCTGGCTCTCAGTGCTAGTCTGTAAACCCAGTTACAGAATGACAGGAGTTTGCCCATGTTGGTCCTTGCTGTTGAGCAGTTCATAATGTGACATGCAAGGATCCTATAGGAGGACAAAGCATGACCAAAAAAAGCATTATCTTCTTTCTCTTGTCTTTAATTTGTGAAGGATGATAACAAAAATACAACTGTATATTCCAGATGGAAGGGTCTATTTGAGATGCTGCTCTTTTCAGGGACTCTAAAAGGGCATGTAGCACTTGTATCTTCTCTTAATGGCATTTCTTAGAAGGCATTTCTTAGAAGGCATTTCTCTTAACTATGGTTCTGATTTTTAAGAGGTTTGTGCAGTTGTGGGATTCAGTATCTTTATTTGAATTGAATAAAGCCAGTCAAATACTGTTTGGCAGTAGGCAATAAGGTACATATGAGATGCCAAGAAGAGACTCTGCTGAGCTCGAGATGCTTCACATTCCAGACCTGTTACCTTGCAGGAATATTTACTGAATTTCATTTCAGCTGGAGATGAAGAGCAAGCCTGTGAAGGAGAAGGGAGTTAGGGGGATTTTAAGCTTGCAGAAGAAAAGCTTGACTGAACTGGTACAGCAGGCTAAATTCTCCCTGGGTAATTGACTTACATGAAGACATGTAAAGAACAGTCACTCATGGGCAGTTTGCTCAGGCTAAAATCAACATGCATTGCAGTAAGAGGAAAACAAGAAAAAGAAGGAGGGAAAAAGAAAGGCTTACTCTAGCTGTGAATGAAAAGCACTAAGCTTTTGTGTTTGCAGACATTAATGGATTCTTGAAAGGGCACAAGAGTGGTTCCAACACTTCTGCTCCTCTGCACACTTTGATTGATTTTTAGATGGCTTTATCAACTCAGAGGACTTCTCTTGTAGAGGAGATCATGGTCCATGCTTCAATTGGTGCCTGAAATCTTGGTTGCAGATAGAGTTAATGAATGAGCAAAGCTTAAAAACTGAAAGTCATAGACTTTTTTAATGGATGCAAATCATAAAATCCAAAGCCTAAGTGAGGAAGCTTTGCAAAATCACCTTAATATTGCATGTTTCAGTCCCATGGGAGTGCTGCTGGAGAATGATTTCAGATTTTTGTCTACCAAATTAAGTATCAAGGAGAACTTGGATCTAGTTCAGTTGGACTTTATTGGGTTATGCCTTCATGGTATTGTAGCTGAAAAAAAAAAGGCTGTGATTCCAAATATGATGTGTAACAATTGTGCAAATTCCTTAATCCTGTTTTCCATTCATTTATGTAGTAATTAAAACCATAAACCTGGAAACTATTTTCACAGGCAACTTTCATTTGCAGAGACCTCTTTAATTTCCTATGGTTTATGGCTGTATATTCAGTTTTACTCTCTTCCCCTTCCAGAAGAGGGTGAAACCTGATGGTGTTACCTTCATTATCAGTCTGTGCCTTGGCTTGGTTTCTTACCAGTTGTTCAGAACATGACAGTGTAATTGTGGAGGGAAAGAGGTTTATTTCGTTTTGTTCTCCTTAGAGAGCACCACAAAATGCACTAATGAAAGAATAATCATAAGCTTAAAGAGGAAGGAAAGTTTTAAGCGACTAATTGAAAAGGGAAAATGCCTGAGTGGTTTAAAGGAATGAAGTGGTGGGAGAGCTCCAAGTGAGATGAGGCAGCAAAAGTAAAAGAGCTACCACCAACTGTGATGAATGACAGATGTGCACCTAAAACCCGTGGTGGTTGGGCTCCATAAATAATGCAGATAGAAGGAGGAAAAGGAGAGCTCACAGTTTGTTCAGGAGACGACAGTTCAAAGGTACATTGCCTTATGTGCAGTAACCTGCAGCTGTAGGTAACAGGCAGGACTTGGTGCTCTAGACCTTTGGCAGTAGGACACTGCTCTTCCTAGGTCCATCTTAAAAGGAAAAGCAGCTTAGGACAGCTTGGTTGATGGTATACTCTCACTCAGTAGTCATCCATGACGGAGCAAAGACTGCTGCCTTACTGGGTTCTGTGGGATGCACTGTTACATTTAATCTCTGTGCAAGGGACCTGCCTTGACCAGCTTCTGTCAGTTGAAACTGTTCTCTCTTCCCAGGTTAAAACAAAAAAAAATCTGGGGAGACTGGATGACTCCATCTAGCCTGGAATGTAACCCAGGCAGGGGGGCCCTGGAGAATGTTAGTAGGAGGTGACTGTCCACAGGCCAGCCTGAGAAGAATGGAATGAGCAATCTCTGCAGAAGGTTGACGCTCATTTTCATCTCTCTCACCAGGAGTGTGAACTGCAAGGCCACCAACAGCATAGGCAGGAAAGCTATTACCTACTCCTGCTCCTGCTCCAGGGAGGCTTTTCCAAAATGCAGGTTGGGTAGGTTGGGAAAGCAGTAACAAAAATCACGTTCCAAGTGTGAGCTGCATGGAGGATTTGGTCCTGGAAGCTCTCCTCAGTCTGAAGAGCATCACGAGGACTGGGTTCAGCCTGTGCTCCCTCACTTCTACGGGCTCTGAGGCAGGAAATCCTTTAAGCATGTGGCTGCACAAAAAGCTCATAGGATGACTTTGACAGGACTGTGTTTAAAGGGAAGCCAAAGCCTATGCTCTCTCTCTGAAGCAGTGATAGGCTTCTTGCCGTGTTCTTCTGCTAAATACTCAGACTGGTTTTATCACTTATATCACATACATTCAATTCCAGCTGATTGAATTGCCCTGCAGATGTATAAGGGGAGAAATAAAACATTGGACTTGAGAAAAAGAAAAGTGGTACTTGGATTATTCTGTGCTAAGGCAGAGAGGCACATAAACACAGCAGCTTAAACTGAATTGTGAAATAGCCTGAGAATATCTTTTTGCTGCCATTTCCTTGATTTCAACACCACTGAGTTTGTCATGTATGACGGCTTTGTGGTTGTTGTGACACTGTTGGAGAAAATTGGATTTGGGGAAAGTTTTCTTAGTTCTTTACATAATTCAGAATGTTTTCCAGTTCTGTTTTTTTCTCTCCAGTGCAGCTTTGTTCTGCAGCGGTACATTTTTGGTAAAGTAGGTTTTTGTATAGTTGCATTGCCCTGGCATAATATAATCCTTAGGACGTATGCAAGAGATTTCCAGCTGTCGTCGTGGATTTCGTAACAATGCTTGTTTGATTAGAAGCCCTTCTATAGGGAAGATTAAAATGGAAATGGCATTCACAGGCTTAAAAGGCAGCTCAAGTCATCCAGCACTAAAGGCACAGGTTGGAGCCTGTGAGGAGCGTGTTTGCTGTCAGAGTGCAGCAGCCTGATTTTACAGACAGAGACAGACACTGGGTAACCACAGCTCGCCTTAAAGGAAGCACTGAGTCCATCTCCCTGGAGAGGTTTGTCTTGGAAACCCTGGTTTCTAGCACTGAGGGTATACACCTGTGCTTCTGTCCAAGGATCAGGCTTAATCACGACCCTCCTCACTGGAGCTGCTGTCAGGGGTCCCCAAAAGACCACCCTGGTCCCCAGGTCTGGGGGCACCTGACCAGGCTGGCCCTGCAGGACCAGTGTCCTGTGGCTCTTGCAAGCATCCTGACCCTGTGGGCTGGCTGACCTCTCTGCCTTGGGCACTGCTGAGGGAGTGCAGCTTTCTTACCTTACCATGGATGGCAGCTCCCCCCAGGGCAGCAGGATGCTGCTGCCTTGGCCTCGTGCCTGTGGCAGCCCTGGAGCTGGGAGGAGGGTGAGATGCAGAGCTGCGTGCAGGCATGCCAAGCTCCTCACGTAGACTGACAGGGAAGATAGATTTATAACAGAAGTAATTTTTTGTGTGAATCTAAAGGATTCAATAAAAGTATGTCTAAACAAAACGTATCTTTTACATATAGTTCATTAGTAAAATGGCACTGTGATGACACTGTGAAGCCAGTTTTAATTCTGCTGGCTGGGCTGTGAATGCAAGTGAAATTCATCAGAAAGGTGCCAGGAAGAGGAAGGATTTTTAAAAAATAATAAACATATATAGACTTTCTCAAACACACTCACATAAATCTAACCTTACACTTAATCTGCTGTT
This sequence comes from Aleadryas rufinucha, assembly GCA_013397815.1. Lineage (NCBI taxonomy): Eukaryota > Metazoa > Chordata > Aves > Passeriformes > Aleadryas > Aleadryas rufinucha. The sequence goes on from VZTH01011696.1 coordinate 630,238, forward strand.
GAGAAGGTAAAATGTTTTTCTTAGATAAAAATTACTCAAAGTGACTTGGGTTTGGCGGGGGGGTTGGAGTATTGATGGCTGCTTAGAGGGTTTTAGGCACTGCAGTCAGCACCCCAATGTCTGTATAAAGCAGGGAGATACACAGCAGTGCAGCTGGGCTTGTGATCACATCTGCCTCTTCAGCCTGCTAGCAGAGGTCTCTTGGTACAGGTTGCTTCTGGAGGTATCGCTTCAGCAGCAGGCAAGCAGAAGGAGATTGGGAAATGGAAGAGAAAAAAGGTCTTTGTTACAGGGAAGACTGTTGGTCAGTCTTGTGAACGGCGGAAGGTTGGTTTGCTCTGTTTTCACTCGCTGAGGTCATTGCAGCCATAAAACCTCAGCTGAACTGTGCCAGCAAGTCGAGTCTTACTTTGCCTTTGAGAAAGGTTTGTGTTCCCTGGTGAGCTTTTTCATTTTGCCCCACCTTTCTTCTTTTCTTTTCTTTTTTGTTTTTAAGATGAGATAGGCAATAGTACTTGCAATTCTTCCTTATGATTCCTAGCTGAAAGAGGAGCAGCCTTTCATGGAGAGAGATGAAAGACACTAGGAATATTTTTCTTACATTCCAGTGTAAGTAGAATAGCGAAGTACATACCTGAGACGTTTCCAAACACAACACACATCTATTTACATATTTGATTTCAGTGGTGATACATGATAACCTGGGATTTCATTCAAAGGATCCTGATGGGGATTTGAAAGGAGTTCTTCTTCCCTGAATGTTCACAAAATAACTGCTGAAAGCTGAAGGGCCTTTTGTTGGCAGATGAATTCACAGAGAGGCTGGAGACAGTTTGCTTGTGCCGAAAATCTTCTCTGTGCTTGAAATTGTGGGGGTAAATTCCTGGCCCTTTTGAAAGTGTTGGGAATGTTTGGTCAGTGACTTCAGTGGGACCAAAACTTTACTCAGGTTTTGGAGAGGTTTTGGTATCTTCATAACTTGTTCTAATGCCTCTTGACAGACACAGCAGCTTTCCTGTTAGCTTGTTGTGCACCTTCCCTGCAGAAAAGGATCAGTCAGCTTCACTTGGGAATGCATGGTCATGGGCTTGCTGTGATGGCAGCCAGTGCAGGAATGAGGGACACATCTGAAAATGTGTTTTTCTCTCTCACTATTAAAATTGCAGTGTTGTATACGTGGCAGTGAGATTAGAGGGGGTTTGTGTGTGAGAGAGCGAGCGGTTGTGCTGTTCCTTTATCCCATACGTTTTAACTTGCCACAAGATTAAGACTTCTTTGTTGAGAAACAAAGATAGCAGTGGGGTTTGTGTTTACATTCCTCTTTGGCTCCTCTGCATGACAGGTGATGTATAAAGAAGACCTTGAGAAGAGGAGAATTGAGGTCAGACCTTTCAGACTTGCTAAAATACCCGAAGATTTGTATATGTGAAAGATGGTCTGGAATGGAAAATTCAGCGTTTGCAGTTCTCCAGAATAATCCCAAATAATTAAGTTACCCCAATTAAATGTTGCTTAAATGGCTCAAAATTTAGACCTGAAAACAGCTCTCATGTGATGTGTCAGTGTTGTTTGCATTACCCAGCCCCTGTGTTTCAGCATGATTGAGGGAAAGCAAGCCAACAGCCTGGAAAGCTTTGAAGGCAGGCAGAGAGAGGAGGATCTGATGAGTTCACATGGTGGAATTTTTCTTCAGGAAATTCACATTGAAGCAGTCATAAAGGCAGGGGCAGAAGGTGTCTGTGGAGCACCGTGCAGGTGTTGTCATGTGAGGTGCTGGTTTACTCCTGTTTCCATCTACTCCAGCTTTTGCAAATAGGGTTTTGAAATATCAGGCATGGGACAGTACTATGTGTGCTACTTTGTCTAGGGGAGAGACTCCGTGCTCCTGTTAAGGAAATAGGAGTATTTGGCAGTGGTCACACCAAGTATGCCTGGGTTGGAGTTCTGGTCTTGTGTTCCTGAAAGGGACTGGACAGTTTCCCCTTTCATCTCAGCCAGAGGTTTCAGGGATTTCAACAGGCTTTTGATTCTCTTCCAGCTTCAAAAGTTTGGATTCAGGCGGTTGATTCGAGGCTCAGTGTTTAGTCAGATTATTCTGTAAGTTAATTCTCTGTTTTATAGCAGAAGTGGTCTTCTGGGCAACCTTTGCTTTCTTGAGAGCTGCAGAAGAAAAGTGCACTTTCCTAAAGGAATTCCCTCAACAAAACACACAGAACAGGAGACTTTGTAAAGGACCAGGATTGTGTCTCGTACTTGCCTCAGGTCTGCCTGGTGGTGGTAAAGTAGTTAGAAGTTTTTGCAATCTCTGTGGTGATTTACCTCGCCATACTTCTGAAGATGTGATCTTACACATGCCATCTGTAGTCCTTAGTTCCAGGTGTCTTCCTGTGTGTTCCACAGGTGTTACCTTTTTGCTCCAGACATCCCGCACAAACAACTGATTTCCTCCAAAATAAATTGTCTAGCTTGTCGGGAAGGACTATGTATGTTTTCCTTAAGTGTTTCTCTCCCATTGCTGAAACACATTCAGATTTTCTCATCTTCTCTGCAGTGAGCAGTGATGGAGGACAGATTTTTTTCTGTGGCAGGCTGCACCCACCTGAACTCTCCATCCCCTTGCAGCAGGAGTGTGTGAGGCAGCAGTGCCTCCCTGTCGTTCGCAGGAGAATCATCCTGGGGACTTCGTCTGATGCTTTTGGTCGTCTTCTCAGATAACGCAGAATGCTCCTGCAGCTTTTCTCTTTGGTATTAAATTTAACTCTCCTTTGCCTTTTGGGTGATGGAATAGCTGGGAACCTTTTTCAAAAGGGGTTCATTTGGGCATCTGCTGCAGCCCAGACTGTTGGTGTTGCATCTCATAGGAGGTGAACAAACGTATGTGATGTTGGCCTGGTTTTTTATTTTCATATGGAACCCATAAAAGAGGGAGGAGAGAAGAAGGCATCACTGATTGTTCAGGATAGATATTTTCTGTTCCTTCCTTCTGGCTGGTGTGAGTAGTATGGATTTTTTCATGCTAAATGTTGTTTTGGACTGAGTGTACAAAGACTAGTAGCTTAAAAATAATTGTGAAAGGGTGGCAGAGAGAGAGAAAGTCCAGTGGAAAAAAGGATCTCAATAAGAGCTTTCTGGCTGATAAGAAACACTTAAATCAGACAATTCAGTGATACAGGAAAATTACAGTCCTTCTTACAATGGTCTACATACCAAATTAACATCCAAAGCAGTCAGTTTCAGCTGCAGCATTTAAACACAGAGATTAAACTTGCAACATGATTTCACCCAGCCCCGGGAGAACAACTACCCAAAAAAAAAAAAAAAAAAGATTAAAATGATTTGTATTGTTACAGCCTGAAAACAGCAATGGTACCTTTTCTCAGCAAGGTTTGTTGCCCACTGTAAGACTCACATCCACCTCCAATGTGCTAATAGGGATGAAGTGACACAAATTAGGGAGTATGTAATAAGATGCCCTTCTCTTTGCATCTCTGTGGTGACCCCCAAAGCCAGGGCTTAAACCTGTTTTGTACAAGAATCCTGTGCAGCAGCTTTGCTACACCACTAACAATTACTTGAATTTTATTTTACTACTTGTCTTTGAGAACTTTAAACCTAAACTTAAACTTAATCCTGTGATTCTCCAGGGGATAATTACAGTGTCTCAGAATCCTTACTATGCCAGTTGTATTTTGACCCAAAGATGACTGCAGGATGTTTTTCACCATTACAGAATTTGAAAGTACAAAAGACAATTATGTAAGAGTGTTGTCAGAGTCCATCAAACTCCAGAGCAATAGGAGTACTTTGAGGGAATGAATTATTTGGGTAACTGGAAACCAGACTACCAGATCACTTTGCTTTTGAGGTCATTGCTTTGGCTAGTCATCTTTTGATTCAGGCTTGGTGAAGCAATGAGGAAGTAGCAGCAGAACCAGAAGGCTCTTGTCAGATTTTAAGTAAGGAACACATAATTTCACAAACGTGTCTTCTGAAAATTCCCTCTTTGCCTCATTGTGCCTGTCTTTTAATCTGGAATGTCCTGGGGTTGTTTACTTTTCGTATATTGTCATACATCTTAAGTGTGTTTCAGAGGAGGAATAGCAAGTGGTTCGACAGTGAAAAATATGTCACAAAATCTGGTAATGAGGTAGTTATTCTTTTCTAAACCCACTGTGTTCCCACTGGGTTTTTTCTGACTTTTCAGTGCACTGTCCCTCCTCAGTAGCAAATGGTTGATGACAGACAAAGGTAATACCTCAGAGGCAGCTTTTTAGAGAAAAACTGGACTATTGGAGTAAGTCCCTTACACTACTTTTGCACTGTCTGACTTTGAAGCCTTGCTGCAAGAGCCTGGAAGCGATGCCTGAGGGAAGAATGGCACAAGTGTTCTGTCCAAGAGCACTGATCAGTGCATGGGTGTGCTCATAGCTTAATGTCATAGTGGGACAGAGCTTCAGAGCTAATGGGAAGCTGATGTATGACTGATTTACCCTTGCGGGGCCAATCCCAATTCCTGGATATGACCTGTGGCTTCCATTATTTGGTCGCCTTTCATTGCAGAGAGGCTGTTTCCAGCAGGATTTTGCAGTCACATCAGGGTCAGGAGGGGTGAGCAGAGTGATTATTATGGGCTTTGGGAGCCCAGATGCATTAAACAAGCTTTTAATTTCTTGGAGAGACTTTCCCTGGAAAAGAGGAGAGGATTTGTGACCCAAGTGTGCCTGACAGGAAGGATGGGATCCTGCTGGAAAGATGTGCTGTCACAGCTGACAAGCTGTTCATCCTTCCAGCGCATGCTGCTTCACTTACCGTGTCTGCATGTCCTTGGAGGCAGCCTGACCCAGCTCCTGGCAGGGACCCCAAAGCTGAGCAGGGAGAGAAATTCACACAGGGAGAAACGATGACACGTTACGCTGCCTGTTAGGAAAAAAAAAACCCATAGAATTTGCTATCAGTGAGCTGAAATCTAAACAGCCTAAATGGTCCTAATAGTTGGAGAGGTTAGGGAAGCTTGCCAGAGCGTGGAAAGCATAACAACTGCATTTAATAACAATCAAGCTACTCTTATAAATATTTGCATGTGCTGCTTCAAAGCCTACTACACGGTCATTCATGTACTGCAGTTAGAAAGATGAGGAGGGAAAAAAAAAAGAGAGCGAGAAGAAAAGGGCACTCCGTGTTTTGTAGCTGCCATAATAAAGAATGGGCAAAGCACCAGAAAGAAAAGAAAAAGGAAAAGAAACCCTCCAAAGTTTAATAAACACAAAAGGGAATAAAAATAAATCTTTGGAGTATTTATTACAAGCCCTTGATGGAAGGATTAGATTGAAGCTCTCAGCCTTTCCAGTGTGGGTGTATGTGTGAAGGCGGCCTGTCTGGCCTCTTCCAACGAGAAAAGAAAAGTTGTTTACATTTCCTAACTTGGGCTGTGCATGTAATTGATTTCTTTTTGTTTCAATAGCAGAAATGAAAATTCAGAGGGGAAAAAAAAGCCTCATTTGGATACAATTGAATTTAGGTCTTTTTCCTCGCCAGAACGAAAGCACAACTCTCAGAAGAGCTGTGTCAAACAGAGTGTTTTGTTTCTCCTGAAATGTCAGTACATGCAGTACTTGTGAGGAAAGCTGTGGAAATGCAGGGCTTAGTTCATCAAACACAACTGCGCAAGGCAAAAGTGTCATCCTTTTATGCAGGTTGTTCCTGATTTGGGGAATATCTTCAGTACAAAACAGACTTTCTATCCCCTCTTTCAGGGTGCTTGACTACATCTTGCTCTCCTCCCAGGCGCTCCTGAGGGCCCGTGTGCTGTTTTGGATGTTGGTCAGAGAATGTGTTCAGTCTCTCCCATTGACAGTGTTCCAACCTGGAGCAGTACTGAACACTATGTTGGGATAGGTCTCCTGCACCCCTCCCATTGGTGCTTTTCTGCTTGGTCAGACAGAGCAGGGCTGCTTTCTGTCCAGGTTGCTGGCACAGAAGCCTGGAGGATGCTGGACATTGAACAAAGTCAGTAGGAGGCACAGAAACCACAGTGTCCTTATGCACTTAATCACTCACATACCAGAGCACATTTTAACCTGGCAGCTTGGACTGTCCCATGTAAAGCAGCTGATGAAGTTTCAGCTTGTTCAAGATAGAAAAAAAAAACCCAAAGAGAAAAAGGGTAAACTTGTGCTGCTTGGTGTTTAGCAGCCTAAAGGGAGGAGGAGGATGGATGCTGCCTTCACCTTCTCCAACTGTGTTGTGTAACTCTTGTCTCAGCTGTGATGATTGTGATTGTGATTATTACAGCTGGAAGTCTTCAGGTTTTTTTGAGGGTTGATTTAATGAGTAATTTAAAAATGATAAAAATGGAACCTTTCATTGCGTTTACTATTTTCTCTCCCACCAAAACAAAAGAAATCTGTGTTTTCCTAGCTACAGGAAACATATTGATTTAATTCCTCTCATTAATGATAATAGTTCAAAGAATACTTCAGGAGTCTAGTCTGCAGCAGGGTAGCTGTGTTAGCAGACTAGCTTGCTCAGAGTCATCCTGGCGTCTGCTGGAGTCATGGGGCCAAAACCATGGGGGAGTGCAGAGGCGTCCAGCTGAGTCTGAATTGATACAACTGTCAGGTTAAGGTGGAGTCACAAAGAGAGATAAATTGCAGCATCTGAGATCACTTAAAGGCTAATCCAAAACCTTGTAGACTCCATAGGGTTCTTACCATTCCTTTAAAGAGAGTTGCAAGTCTTATTTCTCAGTCTTAATGTTGATTAATTTTCACATAAACCCCAATTCTGCAGACAGCCATTCCTTCTTTTTTTCATCTGTCCATGAATAAATGCCTTTTCTTCAATTGACTTCCTGTGGAAACTGTCATGAATGATAGAGTAAAGAAATCAAATTTCTCATGTGGGTTTTTGCATATAAAGATATAAAACTATCTTTAGATGAAACTTCTGTAAGACAAGAATTCCTTCTTACTCATAGAGGGTGTCCCATGCCTGCCTTCTAGTGCAAGGCAAATACTTGTTTGCAGTGTATAGAAATGCACATATGCAAAGACAGGCACACTGAAAGAATATTCATTCTCTGTCTTCCTTATATATGAAAGAGAGAAAAAATGTAAATGCAGGAATGGCTCAGGAATATCCACTCAGATATATATTCAAAGATTTGTAATATACAGTATCTAAAATAAAGAAACTGGAAAGAAGACCTACAAATATAGCACAAGAAAGTTCTAGGAATAAGAAGCTAAATATAAAACAAACTGACAGTTAAATAGGACTTTTCAATCTAAAATAAAGTCAAGATGGACAGGGTTTGTCTGTGCCAGGGCAAGTGAATGCTGCTGGTTTGGCTTGTCCACAGTGAACAAAATGGTAGGTTGATGCCTCAAACAAATGACAGGGAAGGACAACTTACAACTCATCCTGGAAGTATCAATCTTATATATGCATATTATTATGCCAAATTATATTCCTAGTAGGATTAGGTTTGGCTGAAGAACAAGTAGTAGTCTCGGAGTTTCCTACAGCAGGAAAAATAAATTGAAGACACAGTTTCTCTCTTAAAGGAAGATGTCATCTCTGAACCAAGTAGCTTTTATAAAGATTTGCAAAATGTATCAAGATCAAGCTCCTAGTTGCTATACGGTTAAGCTCTTCTCAGAAGCCCTTCATTTGATATTTTGAGAGACTCCAGCACTGATGTGTTGCTTATGGGAGAGAGGAGCAGCTTTGGTGTAGGAGTAATTTGCATCTGTTTGCCTTTGAGTTCTCACTGTGAGATTGTAGCAGTTTCCTGTCAATAAGCATGGTAGCCAAGAATGGTGAATATGATGCCTGGGGGGTTATTTTCAAGCACTGCAGATGTGAAAATCTGAGAACCCTTTTTTTTGTTGTTTTTTTAATTGGATGGAGTTATAAGGAAGTCTGGGGCTTCCTGTTCATAGTTGTACCTGTTTGATCATACTGAGGGAGTGCTTTGGGAAGTACTCTTTCAGAGGATTTTCTGAAGTGTTTTGAGAACTCGTCATCTCTCACTTACAATGCATCTACAATTGAGGCTGAGATTATTTCTTTATCATCAAAGATTTTCTCATAGCTACATTTATTAAGTAGTCAGTTTGAACTTACTCAAAGAGCTACAATAAGTGGGTTATTACATGTGTAAATGTGAGAACTCCTGTGCTTCCTTAGCTGAAAATGCCTCCCCAGCCCCCAAATACAATTTTCCTCTTTCTTTTTTTTTTAAATTATCCACTTCAGTTTTCACACTGTAAGAGAAGAAACCATTCCCTCGGTTTGAACAAAGATTTTTATGAGGCCTTAAAAGTTATTTCATCTCCTCTCTGAGGAGTGTGAGCTTCCTCTCCAAGGAGTTTGAGTGTCAGGCAGGGGTGCTGCAGGCAAATTTCTCCTGGTGCTGCTGCTCTGGACAGTGTGGAAGGGCCTCAGATGATGACTGAAGCCCTTAGGGTTGCCAGGGTTGTGCAGAAGTGCCTTGCTGCTTACCCTTAGTCAGGGTTTACCACTGGGAAGGAGAAACATTGTTTTGAAACCTAAACTGAAATGTCTAACACTGCTATTGAAGACTTGAGTCCATTTTTCTGGGGTTTTTTCTGCTTTTCCCCAATATATAAGGATAATATAAGGGGTGGTTAGGTTTATGGCTTTTACTGCTTCCAAGTGGTCAAAATTCGTATAATCCTGTTTACAATGTCTACTGTCTGCTTGCCTTTTCCCTTTGTTTTTCCTTCCTCTTCTCTTCCAGCCCTCATCACTATAATCAGAATGACTATTTTGTTCCAAAAATATCCTTTAATAACTAGGTATGGAACAAAATCTGAAGCTGGCTAATTCATGCTCCATATTCTGGGGGGAAGTGGGTTTCAGAGAACATATAGATCAGATGAGCTGCTGTTATTTGTTGGCTTAGCAGATCCCTGTGAACTCTATGCAAGCCTGAAGGCATTTGCCATATACCAACTGCTATGTATTTTTCTCAGTTCATAAATATTCATGATTTTCCACCAGTAGGCTAAAAGAGGGGAGGTTTAAATGCATGACCTGAAATAGAGTTGAAAGTAGTTGTTAATCTCTATTAATATGGCAGCCTTATAAAAAACACGTGGGGTTGATTTTTTCAAATTTTTATTAAATTGTTAATAGTACTGAATTAACCATTGGAAACTGAACCGTGCTTCAGATATTTCCCTGACTGAGGCTGTCTCATATTAAAATGTTTGAAGCAACAACATTATTTCATCACCATGAAAAGTAATAAAACCACGCTGCTTTCTTGCAGACGCCATCCCGCCGAGCTATTACAGCCTTTACTTCCGAATCGTCAGGTTTGACGTCTCAGCGATGGAGAAGAACGCCTCCAACTTGGTGAAGGCCGAGTTCAGGGTCTTCCGCCTGCAGAACTCAAAGGCTCGCGTCTCGGAGCAGCGGATAGAGCTGTACCAGGTACGGCGGCGCCTCGGACGCGTCAGCTCCCCACCTCGCTGCTGCAGACCCGTCCAGCAGGCAGAACAAACCGCGGGGAGAAGCGGTTGAGTCCCCTCTCTCCAAAGCAGCCTCTTATTTCAGTGCTTGCCCTAGAAAGGACGTCACACAAAACAGTACGAAGCTGAAATGTGCAAAGTTTTGCTAGCAGCTGAGCCTCAGGACTCCGGAGTTTTGAGCCAGCAGTGTGCCCAAGTTGGCCAAGAGGGACACTGGCATCCTGGCTTGTATCAGGAATAGTGTGACCAGCAGGGCCAGGGGAGGGATTTTCCCTCTCTACTCAGCCCTGGTGAGGCCACACCTCGAATCCTGCATCCAGTTTTGGGCCCCTCACTGCAAGAAAGACATTGAGGTGCTGGAGCATGTCCAGAGAAGGGCAACAAAGCTGGGCAAGGGTTTAGAGAGGGAGTCCTATGAGGAGTGGCTGAGGGAGCTGGGGGTGTTTATCCTGGCGAAAAGGAGTCTCAGGGGTGACCTTATCACCCTCTACAACTCTCTGAAAGGAGGCTGTGGCCAGATGGGAATCAGTCTCTTCCCCCTGGCAGCCGGTGACAGGACAAGAGGAAATGGTCTCACATTGCAGCATGGGAGGTTCAGGTTGGACATCAGGAAGAATTCCTTCACCGAAAGGGTTCTCAAGTATTGGAACAGGCTGCCCAGGGAAGTGGTAGAGTCACCATCCCTGGAAGAGTTCAAGAAATGACTGGGCATGTCTCTTAGTGCCATGGTCCAGTTGACATGGTGGTGTTTGGTCAAAGGTTGGACTCCCTGATCTTGGAGGTCTTTTCCAACCTTAGTGACTCTGTGATTCTGTGATTCTGTGTTTCAGCATATTAAAAAAAAGTGAAAGAACAAGACATCAAAAAAGTCAGCCAGGATCTCTGTCTCCAAACACCTGACCTGTAGTTTACATAGAAGTCAAATTCCTCTCTCTGGTCTGTGTTCGGGAGAAGCTTGTGAAGCTTTCTTTGTAGAAATGGCATTAATAACCAAATTGCAAAGCTTAGCAGTTTCAAACCTGGCTTCTGTATAGTAGTCCAGGGGTTGGGGCAAGGGAGTGGACAATTCAGGGATTGTGGAGTGAGTAAGAAAATGCCTCATGACTCTTTCACTCCTGAGTGTTGACAAGATTTATGTCATTTAATCTTTAAGGACTTTAGAGCCTTTAACCTCACTTAACATAGAGTCTGTGCATTTGTGCAAATACTGTCTAGAGCATATTTCATCTAAAGCATAGTTCGCTTTGCTGAGAAACACAGCAACTAAAAGGGGCCCAGCTCCCAGCAGTTTTATACTGAATAAAACTCATGGTTGTTCCAGCAACCTTTGACATGTTCTGCTGAAAACCCTGATGGATAGGATAGCACCCTGTAAAAGGGTATGGAGCCCCTCTTTATCTCTGTTCTTGCTGCCTGCATTAGCTGTGCTTGGGCACTGTTTTGGGCTTGCAGCACTGTAGAGTCCAGCTCAGATCCAGTGGGTGCAAATGTGTCTTCTCCCTCACTTTGAATGGTCACCTTTTCCTGCCTGGTCTGGTCAAGTGGAAGCCAAACATGGAGCAGAGAGAGGGGGCAGTTTGGGTTCACGTGCTCACTGAAGTGACAGTAAAAGCCAGTCATGGAGGCTGACAGCAGGAAAAGTGCATTGGTCTGTTTAGATGTTGTTTAAACATAGGAAAAGCTTAATTCCCATTTGAATGTGGTTCAGGTCCACAGGTGGTCACTGGGGGCTGCGACCTGACTGCCTTCCTTTCCAAGAACAGGATGGCAGAAAAGTTGAGAAAATAATGCGTTATTTGTTAAAAAGGAAAGCTAAGAACATATATTGAGAATCACTGGTGCTGCCAGTATAGAGCAGCCATCCCAGAGAAATGCACCATGAGTCCCAGTGATGCAGCCACAGCAGCCTGCTGAAACAATTGTATATTCTGGCTTGACCTCACTGTTCAGACATCCTAAAAGGAGTTGATGGCATCTCTGGGCTTTCTGTTGTTCTACTTTTGAGAGCTGTTACTTAGCCACCTGAAAAGAATACAGCTGTGGTTGCCTGAGCTCCGTTCATTGCCTTTCTGTGTTTGAGGAACATGGGACACAAAGGGTTCAGCAGAGGTATGGAAGAAAGGGCTTTTGCTTGGCTTGGATTTTGCCTTGTGATGAGAAACAGCTGGGGCTTACTTGAAAGAGCCTGACTCCAGCAAGCCTGTGCCCATGGAAATGACTGACACCTGCATCCAGGGCAGGTACTTGGGTCCCTGGATAAATACATGGCTGGTGAATAAGGCCGTTTCTTTTTTAGGCTGGGTGGAGCGTACTAAGTGAAGTGTTAGGTGAGTAATGAGTGTAGGTTATTGTGGATTAGATCTTTTCTCTACCAAGTAACAAGCAAGCCAAAGGCAGCATGCCCTGTGTGTTTGTGTCAGGCATATTTTAGGCACGTTACTTTGTTCCTTTGTTTGCAGAGACAGGAGCTGTCTCTGGATCATTTCCCTTTGGTCGTGTTTATTTCTTGCACTCTTGTATGCAGCTCTTCCTAAAACCTTGTACGGGGGTATTACAGCTGTGTGGTGAGCAGTCTGAACTGCATGGGTTCCTTGGCAGCAGCTCTTCTGCAGGAGCATCAGAGTACCCAAACGTTGCTGCAACTGATCTCCATCACAGCACGTGAAGTTAGGATGCAATGTTATAACAGGAAAAGCAAAAGCAGGGAGAAATTGGAGATAAGGGACCCAAGATGCTTTTTGTGTCCCTTCCAGCTGGAGATACTCTATGATTCCAGGGTGTATTGTAAAACAGTGCTATAGAAAGCATCCTAAAACTTACTATATGAATTCTGGGGATTAGAAAGAAGAAAGTCTATGCAGATGAAGGTGAAAAAGGATGGGTAGGAGGCATCGGTGCCACAGTCGTGCTGGAGATGCTTCAGGGCTGTGTATTGATGTATTGAGAATGCAGATAGAGTTGTCTAGCGGTGAACGAAGGTACAAACATGGGAGGTAAAGGAGGAGAGTGAGGCAGATCCTCTCCTTTCAGTGAGAGAGACAAATATGTTCTATAGGGGCTGAAGACTTACTCAGATATCTGACTCCAGCATGAAAAGCCGTGCATGGAGAGTGAGCCTTGCAGAGGAGATTGCTAGTGGAGTTGGCATGAGCAGCTGCCGCTCCTCCTCTGTGCATGAGCTCTGCTTCCTGTCTTGTGACATACGTGCTGGGCTTGCCAGGGCTGTTGTGCCCAGAAGGAACAGTGTGGTTTTTCATCTTGCATAAGCAACATTTAATTATTAGGGGTTTTTTTTCCTCCTCCAACCAAGTCTCAGGTTGCCTGGTGTTTTGCTTTGTTGTGGAGTTCTTCTTGATGAGGGTTTTTGAAATTCCTCTCATACCTGCAGTTTCAAGGAATGGTTGTTCCTTTGTCCCCTTGTCTTTCTCAGTCAAGCAGGAGGAGTGGGGAAGAAGTCTTCTGGAGAGTATCGGAGCTCTCTTGCAGTTCACTGAGATAGTGGCTGTCCCTGAACATGTGCACATCTCCTAACTGCCCTCCAAGAGCTGTCTGGTTTAGTCCAGTGGCAGTTTAGTAGTAGCATACATACCACTGGTGCAGAAGGGACAACGTTACTCTAAAGGACTATTTAAGGAACAGCTAGAGACAGATGTGCAGGGTAGATTGAAAAAATAAGCAAGCAGAATATAAATATTTTGTTTCTCTGCCTGATTCTTTCTTTGTGTGGTCCTCTGACCTTACAGATCTACCCCTTAAAATGAAAGAAGAAATGCAAAACTGCACCTTTTCAGCTAAGCTTTCCTCAGGCTGTACTTGGCTCCCTTTTCCAAACCACATCAGAAAGGGACTTTGTGTTTTCCTACAGCCCTTGTTTGCACTGACTCCGGGAAGGCAGTCTGGGGCTGCTTGGCATGGTGAGCCAGGGATGTGGCCCCTTGTTCCTGGCCCCTGGCACAGCAGCAGCAGCAGGACCCTGTTCCTACCTCAGAGGCTGAGCTGGAGCAGGGAGCGCCCCATCGGATTTATGCTGGGAGTGAGTGGTTGTGAATCTGTTTGCCAGGTTTTCTGCCATCTGGATTTCTCCAGGCAGTGAGTCCTAGAGATTAATTCTCATGGAGGTGCCCTGGATGCATCCACAAAGCCAGTGGGCAAGTAGTAATCCCTGTGTGCAGAAAATGTCTGTTTTCACCCAGAATACTTCTCTTGGTATTTAAGGATTAGTCAGCCACATCTGTGTGTTCCTGCACAGATGGGAAGTGCAGTGCACATACTAAGTAGTCTTAGGATGGAAAATAATAAAACTCACAGAAGTAGGATTTAAGTTACTTTTATAAGGCTGGTGTAAAAGCTTCTGTCTCTCCTTGGCTCTGGTTAAGTGAAGCCGCAGAGAATTAAATTCTTTAAAGGCACTATCTTTTCTGTTGTTCCTTCTGCCTGAGAGGGAGGCTTAATCTGATGGTTATACTGCTGATCATCAGCACGCTGGCGAGTGGGAAGCCGGAGGGAAGGAAGGAAGCGGCGTGACCTCAGACAAGGCGCGCTTCCCCCATCCTTCCACCGCGCCGTGCTCGCTCAGTGCGCTTCCCAACTTCAGAAAATATTAAGAGGATAAAGTGCTTTTGGGGAAGGGAGGAGGAATAATATTAAATAAACAAGTTTTAGCATCCTCCAGTGGCCCTTGCTATGTTTTTAAAGATTTATGCCAAATGCGGGCTTTATTGGAATTTGATCAGATAAAGCTCAGTTGTTATGGGAATGTCTTTGTTCATCAGTTTTCTTGCCTGCTTTGAAGACTTCATCACATCTTTCTTTTATTAAGGTGCTTCTGTATTTATGAATAAAGTCCCTGCACCCTTCAAAAAAAATCCTTGTCTTTTATGAATAAGCATTCCAAAAAATAAATAGGCACCATTGCAAAGCAGAACTAGTGAAAACCCTTACAGGGTGAAAAGACATCCTTCAGAGAGTATTGTGGTATTGAGTTTAAGGTATTTTTATTACGTACAGTCAGTCAAACAATAACAAGTAATAATTACTTCCTATGGAAGCGGTGCCATGTTTTGTTAACACATCATAAAGCATCACAAAAAAATGCATCTGAAGCACTGTGTTTTATTGTCATCGTTATCTGAGGCTGCTCTGGGTGGGGGTACCTGAGAGGCTGTGGATGGGAGGGATGTCCCACAGGATGTATCAGAGCACACTGTTGGGGGAAATGAACAGTGCCAGGTTAAAGCAGGGGGTGACACATCAGATTGCAGTGAAGAATTTGAAGCGAACAGGAGCAGACCTTTGGTCATTCCATGTTGGGGAGAGCCCAGTCCATGTCAAGAGCTCCTGTGGGGCTTGGTCAGGGTCTAGGAAGAATTGTCTGTCCTCTAGGCAGTGGTAATCCCCACTTCTTCCAGGGCCTCTCTCCCTGCTTGGAGGTATGAGGAGGAAGATGCTGTGGAACATATTACCCCATTATGAGTCAGATTTAAATTTAAACCACAGTCAGTTGTTCAAATACTTTCAATTCAGACAGTGTTTTGTCTTGTTTTTCAGTTGGGGAATACGTTTAGAGTGAGCTACTATAGACTTGGGCCAAATCTCTGTGGTGCAAATCTGAGGCAATTTACACTGACTGCAACAGAGATCCTTCAGGCTGATCTCCGTATAATCAGGAGCAGAGAGGCCTTGCTCTCTTTTCTTGCCAAAAAGTGCCGTCTCTGATGCCACGGAAGAAAATACCATGAAACAGGATTTGTGGCTGTGAGCTGGCGCAGGATGTCTGTATTACAGATGTCACCTGGGGCACTTGGTTATAATTGCCTGCCATCACTGTGACCCACATCCAAAGTAGTGCATTTGGAGCTCACAGTTCATGTACTGCTGTCCTGAAGCCAGACTCTTGCATTCTGAAAGGTTACAAGGTTTTGTTGAATGGTAAATGTACAGTGTTCTTTGGAGTGCCAAACTCAGTATAAAGTATGAATGTAATAACTTTCTACTCTACCAGCCTCATTCTCTTTCCCCCAGCAACTGCTCAGGACCAGAGGAAGTTAATTTGCAGTATATTGCAGTTGAATTGCTGTTTTCTCCTTGTTCCAGAATTCTTTTTTCTGGTTCCAAATACTGTATGCCCTGCAAAAATATGTCAGTACATTGGAGATGGTGTCTAGAGTACCTTCAGAAAATACTCTGTGAACATGAGGGGAAGTATTTATGGTTGCATCACCTTCACTGCAATTTGAGAGCGTATCTCAGATGCAGCCACCTCTTGCCAGGAACAGAGCAGGTACTGAAGACGACTTGAAGAAATCTATAATATCCCCATCAGCTCCTGGCAAGGGCCAGTGTGTGCTTCCCAGCTGGACACTGCCATGTATAGGACTGTGGGCCACAGATGGATGTATTGCCATTTGTGGTGTATGTTCATTGTCAGAGGCGTGGGAATGTGGGCCATGGGTCGGAAAACAACTGCTAGGTTTGGGTTCCTGCTCTTTGGGTTAGGTTTTGTTAGGGTAGCCAAGCCTACGTTACGCTGGGACACAAGCAAGTTTGAACCAAGCAGCTCAGTGTGGTAGTAACTGGGCTGAGGAACATCAGGTTGGCTTGACTGGCAGTGTGCTAAAAAGCCTGTTGGAGGGGGAAAGGTGGTGTTCCTGTTCTGGGGAGGTGTGGGAAACAATGTGAAGCTTTGTTGGAGAGAAGCCTACATGAAGACGAATAGATGATGGGAGAAAGTGGAGGAGGATGGAAGTAGTTTGGGTGGAAGCCTGTAGGTGGTGGGAAGAGAAAACCAGAAAGAGAATTGTGAGTTATAGGGAACAGTGCAGGCAAGAGGAAGGGAAGAAAGAGGAGGGACTTGTGGAAGAAGACGACATCTTAGAAGTACCATGTCCAAATACTCATTTAGCCAAGAAAGCTGCGTGCCAAAAAGTTGTAGTAAAATGCACATGAAGTTGAGATGTGACTGTCAGGGACAGGACCGAGGAAGAGAAAAGGGCTTAGGAGACCTGTGCATGAGGGGGAGATGAACACAGGAGTACCCTGCAGGATCTGGGAGATTTGGCTGGAGGACAGGAGAACCCACTCTGTTTCTGTTGACTTTGGCTCCTCTTTGTTGATATTTTAATAAAACATAATGTACCTCTGGCAAGTTAAAGCTAAATGCTAGATAAGTTTACGGGATTTTTTTGTTTTGCTTCATTTTATATAAAATCTTTCTTTGGAGCTATCTTAAAATCTCCCAAATGGCAGGAAATTGCCCTCAATATTTCAGAATCTTCCAGGAGAAGGACCCCAGACCCTCCGTTCTTGTTTATTGCTTATACAATGCAGAGCCTTCCTGCCTGCTTAAACATAAATCAGCTGGACGGCCTCGGGGCTCTGTCCCCAACTTACACTGCACATGTATCTTCAGTATCAGGACGAAGGCCCTGCTTGGGGAACAAATGGAGAGGAAATCCCTTCCATTCTCTTCCCAGAGCTCATCCCCTCACCACAGGGTGATGCAATGAGTCAGTCACAGTGATTCCATGACATATTTGACTTCCCCTCCCTTTCTGACCTGCTTTAAGTGCTCATCTCTTCACCCCCCTCACACTTCACCTTCTTTTACCTTTAAGTGAGCACCAGCCAACACTGTAAGAGAATCCTTCTGCAGCTGTAGCCCATCCAGATATAAAAGAGGTTGGGTTATGTGTGCAATATGTTCTTTTTATTTGCAAGTTTGCATGAAGAACGTGTCTGGCAAGTTCTGAGCAGATGGATCAGAGAGCTATGGGTTTTTTACAAACTTTGGCAAGTGCTCCATACCTTTCTTTGTATTTTGGCAGGAGCTGTGCATCTCATATACTAGTCTCTAAAGATTCTGCCCTCAGTTTGAGCCTGATTCGGAGACCACTGCAAGTAATGGAAAGACTTCATTGATAAGCAGGGGGACTGTAAAGCCCTTTTAACTCCATAGCACTGAAGGCAGAGTCTGAATTACTCCTTTGCAGGCTGCAAGAAGAGGTTGAAAGCTCACACTGACAATTTTTTAAAAAATACACAACCGGTCTCTTGCACTTAGAAGCAGCTAAGATTTTGATAGCCAGTAGATTCCCAATTATCTGGCAAAAGATACTATATGGAAGCTTTGCACTTTACACCATATGTTTTCACATATAATGAGTAAGAAACTGGAGAGCTTCACAACAGAGTCGAGGATTTGCTTTTCCTTGTGTCCAAGATAGGATCAAAGGCCTCAGATTTAACCAGGGAATGAGAAAGGATTGATAATTAGCATGGTCATTTTTTAAGTTTCAGAAAGAGCTGGCTGAAGTCTTTGAGAGCTGTTCGAGGAGACCTTTGAAATCTTGAACCAGGCAGTGAGTGAATCTTTCAGTAGGGTGAATAGTATGTAAGAATTTGGAAACAACAGGCAGCTGCATATGCAGACCTTGGGAATCCTGTCATTCCAATGTAGAGAGTTAGGCTGGAGTCCCCTGCAGTTTCTTCTAGTTCAGAAAAGGTTATCCTAAATAGCATTTTTCAGCCATGGTGTGCATAGCTGAACTTATCTCTGCTCTCATGTTAACCAGCGTAAGCACATCATTTACCACTGGATCTCATTGTTTGGGCTTATTTACTTTGATCTTACAAGTACATGTCAGGTTATTTCCATTATTTTTAAAAGGGCCGTGAAGTTCCAATGGAAATCATGGATATTGACTGATAAGTAAGAGAAAGAGCAGTGAGCCTGCCAAGATGTTGTAATACACAAGAACATCACAGGAGTCTGAAATGACAGAGAAGGGAAGGGAAGGAAGGAAGTTATCAGGGGGCCAACACCATCTGGAGGGAGGAGATCAGACGGTCCAGAATGAATGGAGAGGAAAGATAGATTAATAGCAGGTTTTCACAAGATAATGCCATATTTACTGCTATTCAGTGACTGCAGAACCCTCACTGGCTGACAGCAGTGACCATTTCAAGTTCCAAGGCAATGCAGGAGACAGGATAGATATTTTTAAGTGGCCGTATGATCTTATTACTATGTTTGGAAAGTTCATCAACTTGTTTTAAGAAACTGTAAGTCACCAAA
Source organism: Aleadryas rufinucha (assembly GCA_013397815.1). Classification (NCBI taxonomy): domain Eukaryota; kingdom Metazoa; phylum Chordata; class Aves; order Passeriformes; genus Aleadryas; species Aleadryas rufinucha. Next base: position 648,811 of record VZTH01011696.1, read on the forward strand.
AATATTTCCAAAGAGTTGGTGACTATAATTCTCAAACCCAGCTATAAAATGCTCTTCTTGTTGCTGAAACTTGGCTTCTGATGGGTGCCCAGGGTTTTCTTGGCTGCAGTAGATGTATGTCATTGATGCATCAGCCTGTGTATCATCACTGCTGAACCACATTCAGTTTTTTGTTTGTTTGCTTGCTGAGGAGGTGGTGAATTTATTAGCCAAAACAATTCCACTGTAAATTATACTTAATTGTAATTTTCCTATTCTTCTGCATCTGATTGTGGTGACAATAGAATACTAGAAGTAGTTTTTGGCCAGAACACCAAATCTGAAATGAACTAAGCAAGTTGCTGTTCTGGAGCTGGAGCTGTAGTTATTTGAAAGAACCAGTGTATCTTCATGTCAAATTTTTTCCTTTTAGCTGTGTAATGAGTCATGAAGACAGGCTGTTCTGGCGTCTGCTGTCAGTGGTTATTGTCTAGAATACATACACTAATATGTTGATTCAGTTATCCCCTGCTTTAGCTGCCTAAATATATGAGCGGGGGAGTAGGCAAAGGAAACTTTGAGCAAAATAATTATGTTTCTTTTAACAGAGTCTTGGGGTTAAGAGTCTTTTCAGTTTTGTTTTTGAACCAGTTTACTTACACTGACGCCGAGTGCTGCTGCTTTGCTTATGTCAACTTCTGATATGCCCCATTCTTTAAAGAAGTCATGTTTCTGCTAATTGTGCAAGCATTCTGCTTTGTTTGTTATCATGAATTATATAATGTTCTCAGTGTACTTTACAGTTTATAAAATACAGACAAAGATAATCCTTATCCTTATTTTTATACTCAGAACTGTGTGATAGTTTCTTGGGGGTATAAACATGTGTGCCTGTAAATAAACAGTTTCATCCTCCAGTATTTTAATGAAGATTTCAGCTACTTGATACTTAAATTTTTTAAAAATATATCTGTTAATGCTTTCCAGTTAGTCTGAAAAATAAGCGTAGCAAGTGACAGAAGTAATATAGAAATCAGTATTTTCTGGAAACTCCTCATTCTTCTGAAACCAGTTTGTGACAAAACTAAAATTTTTCACTGCTGAATGCCCTGGCCATGGTGATTTGGGTTATGCTTCCAAGATAACGTCATGGGTCAGCCTCCTCTAATGGATGAAGAGGAGCACAGACAACTCCCTGCCAGCCAAGCAGAGGTTCTCCCCCCGAAGACTGAGCAGAATGAGCAGTAGGTTTCAACAGGATTTGTAAAATACCAGAAATCTGGCAGGCCTGATGAGGGTGGCATGTGAGTGCTGTCATCACCAAGATCCCCGGCTGGGCTTCCTAAACGTATGGAGCTGTACAAACAAGAGTAATGCTTTGTTTGCATCTGGCTTCTTCATGAGCCATTTCCTGCAATCAACTGCATTATTCATTTGTTCATGTGTTTGTTTCACCTTGATCTGCTGGCAGTAGCTGCATGTATGTGATATCTGGAGACCCTTCATGGGTATTTGTAAGATAACTTTTTTCCCCAGGTGTTTTCAAGAAGCCTCAGAATTGAAAAAAAGTGTATGAGGGATAGGTTAGCAGTGGGCATAGAAAAAGGTAGGTGGAAGGCAGTGTACAAGGTGCTTGGTCAAGAGAAGATTAACAAGTTTTTTGGTTGGTTGGTTTCCTGTGAAAGGGAGGAATCACATATAAAAACAGGGTAGGAAAAACTTGAAATTTTTCTTAGAATTTAGAACATTGCTACTGAATGAAAATTACTCTGCATACTGGTCTAGAAGTCTGGTGGATCACCTTTTGGTAACGCTTCTTCCAATTCACCTCGTCCCCACGGCATGTGATCCATATGCATTTGTTCCCTGTGTAATCATTCATTATAACCGGCAGAGCTACATTATCACTCTGTTGGAAGCAAGACCAAGTGAGCAGCTATCCCTGGACAGACATCCCCACATCCAGAACCCGGGTTTGTTGGCTCTGAGCTTTCCCTGAGGCGCGTGTGAAGGTGTGGGTGCTCACACCCGTATGTGCACGGCTGTCGTGCATCACCAGCTGCCTGTGCGTGCAGGTGTTGGGATGTGTCGCTCCTCAGTGAGGGAGGTGGGGCTGCCTGTGTGGAAACTCTGTCTCCTGCTCATGCAAATTATGGGATCTGTGTCTCTGCACGCAGTGGGTGATGCACAGGATTCCCCCACCGGAAAACACTGGCCTTCCACGTCATGGCCTGTAGTCAGACCAAACTCCTTCTCCCTCTTTAAGCGGGAGTGTTTGGGTAAGGTGCCAGAAGGAAATAAGAAAGGATTAAAGGGGAAGTTTAACTCAGTTGACTTTCTGTTCTGTGGGTTTTCTTTCCCCGCCTTGCCTTCTGTTAATATTTTTAGTGCACTGAAAACTTTTGCACAAAGGCTTTCATTTAGCTCCTGCAGGTACAAGCTGCACAGCAGCAGTTCTGATAGCAGTGTTTGATGTGGTTGTAATGGGCTCAGCATGAAGGTGAGGTGGTGTTTACAGGTAAGGCAAGGCAATGTTTGTAGGTGAAGGTAATATCTCTTCTAAGACCAATCAGTGTGGCTGGAAGAAGTAGACAAGCTTTCAAGCACAAAAGCTGCAAGGCACAGAAAAGGTTTTTATTCTTTTTTGAAACTAAATTAGTTGATCTAGTAGGAAGAAAGGATTGGAAACACTGAAAGAGAAGCTTTTCATTGAGGATACAGGCTTGAGGGTGCATTGGAAGAAAAAGGTATGTTGCTGATGGGAGAGGTTAAAACCAGAAATGCAGGGCAAACCAAAGGGCAGAGAGAACCTAAAATGCTTATTTCATGTCGTAATTTCTGGAAGACTCATTTGAAGAATATATTGTAGCTGTAAAAATTTCTGAGAGATTCCCACAAAAAAGCCCCTTTGTTTACCACCGTATAGAGTGCAATTGCTTCAGTGGGGATGGAAATAGAATGCATTGTAGGGAAAGAATCTTAATCAGATTTTTTAGTGCAAGGAAATGGACTCTGAGGATTCAGCCTAGGATTTTCTCTTCCATTAGCTTTCCACACTTGCACCAGTGTAAGAGAAAAAGAAGGGAAAATGGAAATGGTGAGGCTAGAAGATCGTTCTTGCTTACAAGTATTCAGGTTGTTGAGATTATTCATCATCCTAACACTATAAAGATACTTAACCCAAGAGAAGGAGATTGAAGTTAATTTCACTAAGCGTGACACTCAGCTCACTTAACAGCCTTTTGCTTAAGAACTGCCAGTGCCTGCTTAACCCATGGTGTCAATTGTGGAAATTACCTCATACTTAGTTTGTAGACTTTCTACCTCGTTATTTATAATTTTCTTCCTGAACATGCTGCATAAACAACATGGGGAGAAATTTTACTTTCAGATACTGTAGGTACCATAGGATGGATAATATCCAGCTCTTTCAATCCACAGTATCTATCCTGTCCCACAGTGCCATACAGTTCTGAAACCTGCCAACGCTTTTCTTGTCATTCAGCTCAACAGTGAGGATGGATTTTCCTTGTACCATGGGATACGTGCAGTGATGATTTCTTGTACTTTTACAAATGCCTTTCATACCAGGTACACACTGCCAGCCCTTGACTTTGTCTTTTGGTAGCAACTGGGATAAAGACTAGGATAAACACATTATTTTTGATACCACGGCACAGCTATGTCTTCAGAATATGTCTAAGACCAATTATAGTTAACATCAGGAGATTGCTTTTGGCACATTACTTACTTTTAGTCCTTACATCACTGCCAAAACTGAGGTATGCAGTTTCTGGAGTCTTTGGAAAGATATGACTGTGCAGAAAGGAAGAGAAATGAGCCAAGTTCTTGTGTCCCATTTGCCTCACACGTCCCCCCCCAGCCCCAACACATCTTTGCAGAATGACAGCTGCATTACATCCTCAGAAACACTTGACCTGATAAAGACCAAAGGGAAGGCAAAGTTATATTTGTACTTCTCTGGGACTTTCCCAGCATTGATTACTGATTCTCTCATCCCTCTGGCACTTCTGAGCAATGGTAGTCCCCTTGCTGCTGCCAGACTCTCTGTAAACAGTTGTTCAGACACTTTGTTTGAAGGTTACCTCATAAAAAGGAGTCCCAATGTTCACTGTTTGAGTGCCCTTAGTCTCTACTGGGGAATTCAGCATCGCCTACTAGGGGCCCTTAGTAATCTTCTGGACTTGAACCAACATCTTTTCATGGCTTTTTGCTAAATGTGTTGATCGGAAAGAAGACAAAGAGCTTGTCGTGTTGCTGTTCTTTTCATAAGACAAATGTTACTGTAGGAGCCACGCTGTTGGCCTTTGAGAGATCCAGAACTGCCTTGCAATAAATAGGGAGACTCTACATGCTGACTCCACATGCTGGACAGCATGTGAGCTTTCCAAGCCTGTTTAATTACGAAAAGCCTGATTTTATCACGATGACATAGTTTCACACCTCTTTTGAAATATTTTTCTTCACATGTATTATGCGGTTTCACCATGATTTTGTTACAGCAGTGCTTGTTAGATGTCAGGTTGTTCTGGGCTGAGAAAATAGGAGGAAACAATGAGATGTTGTCAGTTACTCATTTGGAGATGGACTTGGATGCTTAAAGAAAGGAAAAACCCGAAACAATATATGAAGTCGCGCAGTTGGCATGCCAAAAATTACAAAGTGATGTTATCATGTGGTATCTTGATTGGAGTTGACTTAATGTTGCATGGCATTCCAGCTCCCTGCATCATGAAACTATCAACAGAGTAATAACCAGAAAACCAGAAACCTGTTAACAGCCGAAAGCCCAATTGTTTTTTTCCTAGCATTAGGGTAAATAATAGCAGGCTATGCTTTTATATGGGAAGGCACTCACTCAATTGTTTGCCTGGAAGGAAGACTGTGGGCCCTTGAAATTCTAGTCAGGCCTGGGTTTCTTTTCTACAGGTATTTTTTATTGCTTGGTCAGTAGAAGTTTTGCTGAAGCGTTTGACACAAATGCAAATACAGCTGGCATCAAAATTTGGATGGAAACAGCCTCACCTGTTGCACAAACCCATGTGTGGCCATCTGTTTAATGTATGATTAGTACCTGAAGTCAGAGGGGAGGCTGTGGAAGCATGAATAAGGCAATACCACACAGGTTAGTTATAGGGGAGCAGTGTAATATCTTCAGTGTACAGACTACATTGTACAGCCTGGACTTTGGCATCTTATGCTCTAGCCAGTGTAAGTATTACTGGAGAAGGTCGAATAGCTTCTTCTGATGATTACTGTGACCTCTGGACCCTTTGTATTACAGGATAAGTTTTCAGGGCAGTTCTTTTTGTGTGATTTCTCTCAGGAAAGAGGAACATGTGATGGTGTGTTTTGCTTGGGAGCACAAGCTGATTTCATGAGGGTGTTTTTATATTTTTCTTCTCCTTACACACCCTAAGAAGATTCTGCCTGAAAACATGCATGAATGTTCATTTGCTGCATAGAGGTTTCAGCTGTAATAGTTTATTGTGCTATTTTGTAATGTTAGTGGTCCATTTTAAAAGCAACCAGGCAATGTTGACCTGTACGCAATCTTATTTGTTGTTTCTTGCAGGTTTTAAAATCTAAAGAATTATCATCACCAGGACAGCGCTATATCGACAGCAAAGTAGTTAAAACGAGAGCCGAAGGAGAATGGTTGTCTTTTGATGTCACTGAGGCTGTACATGAGTGGCTCCATCATAGAGGTGACCAAAAGTGCTCTTTGCCTTCACTCCTGCCCCGACTGCTCCTCCATTAACTCAGGAGTATTTCAGAGTCATTCCACGTGTAAAAACCAACTCCGCTCACTTTTGTGTTTTGCAGACAGGAATCTTGGATTTAAGATAAGCTTACATTGTCCATGCTGTACCTTCGTGCCTTCCAATAATTATATCATCCCAAATAAAAGTGAGGAGCTTGAAGCAAGATTTGCAGGTAATGATAGAAAAAAACCCCAACTTTTTAAAATGTTGTGGCACTCACTAATTGAGGAGGGAAACAAAATCTGTTTATGCCTCCTAAATGGCATTCAGCTGATTGAAATGAGCTGAATGCTTGTTTGAGAATCATGATTCTCAGCTGGTAGGAAATGGTACTAAAGACACGAGGGTAAAAGTATATCACGTGAACAATTCTAAATTCAGATGTCATGAAGAAGCTGTCTCATTCCATGCATGCAGCTTTGATTCCTTAAGAGTCTGTGTTACAGTTCACAGCATGCACACAGGATATACATACAATTTTGGATTTAATGAAGACTGTTGCACAGTTTGCCATCCACTATTGGATCATAATGAGAAAATAGCTCAATAGTTTCAGAATGAACCCTTTTCTCTTCATCCTAGTACTGTAATGAGTAAGACTTAGTTGAAAAGATTGGAATGAGTGAGCAGTAAAAAAAAACCAAACTGTGTAGTGAGGGTTATGGATATATGTGCTCTTTATGGACAGCAGGCAAGGTGATATGGAGGAAATATATCAAGGTCGTATAAGCTGTCTTGTGTTTTTAAGCCATTAAACTTTCAGTTTTACAAAGGGAAATTACATTTAATTGACTGTACTATAGTTACCGTCTACCAGTGCATATGAGCCTATAACTGTATTAGAACCAATTTTAACCTAAATTCTGTTAATGAAGTTCTCATTTATTGAAGTGTATCATGATTTGGTTCACTTGCAGTCCAAGTATTTGGCTATATTCTTTGTCAAGTATTAAGTTTTTCTAACCGTTGTTTCACTGCTTTGGAATTTTTTCCTGTAGGTAAAGACATGTACTGTACATATGATTAAAGCCATTGTGTGCATTTAAAAAATTGTTAGTATGATGTTTGGTCACTGTAATTGCATATGTTAAAAAAGAGTAGTGTATCTTTTTCTGTTTAGATAGTAGTATCTGGTTGGGGAGGGTGATTTTCTAAAGGGTCCTGACGAAAGGCATAATGTGACTCATGTGAAAGGTCAATACCTTGAGTCTCTTGCCTGTGCTATTGCCACGATAAGAAGCTAGTAAGGCAGTTAGCGTTCAAAGAGAACACAAAATGTGAGGCCATGGATTGCCATTTCAAGAGGAAATACTTTGATCAGTGTCTTTGCCATGCCCATATAAAGGGAGAGACTAGAATAACTGACTTTCTGGGGAAAATTAGCAGATTTGAATAAACTGGCAATGAAAGAGAATTTACAAGTATTAGAAAGTAGTGGCTGTGATGGAGAAAACTAATGGGATAGAAGTAAGAGTGGGAAATAAGGGTGGAGTATCCAGAGCAGTTTTAAGTGTGTTAGAAGGTTTTAAAAGGTACATAGTTGTTAAAAATTGGGAATAGTGCTCTAACTGAAACAACAAAAGAATCACTGCTTGGGGCATTTGAAACTAAGCAATGCAGATGTGGTGACTGAAATTACCTTTTCTATTACTAATTTAAACATTTCTAGTAAATGTGCTGAAATGCCATTAAACAACTGTGGATGTGGGAGGGCTGATAGAATAAATAACATGAGAATGTCTTAGACGTGTTGGGTTGAAAATTGCCCCCACTTCCCCAGTAAACCTGCCCAGCTGACACCATCGTGGCCCAGTTTCTGAGAGATTTTTTTTTAAGAGATGGTTTATATAATTTGTGAAGAAAAAGCAACACAATGTTTATCACCAAAATGTATTTTTTGAAGGTATTGATGACTACACATATTCCAGTGGTGATGTGAAAGCTTTAAAGTCCAATAGGAAAAAATACAGTGGGAAGACCCCACATCTTCTGCTAATGTTGTTACCCTCCTACAGACTTGAGTCGCAACAGCCCAGTCGGCGGAAGAAGCGTGCTCTAGATGCTGCCTATTGTTTTAGGTAACTATGCCTCCACATCCAACATTCTTACCCAGTCCTACCAGCCTGGGAGGTGACATGCAGTTGTTTATCATGTTTCTTTACAGTTGGCATTTATACAGAGCTCAGACCCTCATTCTCAGACCCAGGGGGTCTGTGTGCAGCAGGTCTCTGCCTGGCAGGCTCCAGTCCCACAGAGACAGGGGCAGATTGTTGTGACCTTAGACAGCAGAAGTTCAGTTTCGTCTGGGATGATTCCCAGATGCATTAGCCCCATAGTTACAGCCAAATTATCACCTTCACTTTGCTCACCTACTCAGAGAGTCCCCTCTGTAGGACCTGGAGAAAAACACTTGACTAATCCTCCAGGGAAGCCATTAGCTTTGTCTATATGAGCAAGTCCTGCCATGTCTAAGCATCCAATTTCAGTTACAGCATAAGCTACAATTGATTTGATTTAGTTGAGAATTTTTGTGACTCAGACTTGCCTGCCAGTAAAGGATCATTCAGGGAGCAAGCAACTGGATTATTTTTATTCCCTGTGTTGTCTTTGTTATGACCGATGTGTTTGTATTTTATTTCCCAGGAATGTGCAGGATAATTGCTGTCTGCGTCCACTTTATATTGACTTCAAGAGGGATCTTGGCTGGAAATGGATTCATGAACCTAAAGGATACCATGCTAATTTCTGTGCAGGAGCCTGCCCGTATTTATGGAGCTCAGATACTCAGCACAGCAGAGTAAGTAATGGATTTGCTAATTTTCAGCAACCGCTGGTTGAGCTGTGTTTCTGGGACTGGCATCAGCACCAATGCCCAAAATTAGACTCAAACTCTAAGGATGATGAAATGTGGGCCTATAGAGGAAGTCACACGTGGCCTCAAGCTAGTATTGAAGCAGGAGAAATGTATTGGCCCCAGAGATTTCCTTTTTTTTGTATGTTCATTAATATGAACACATGGTTGGATTGATGGCTTTTTGTGAGTATGTAGCCTTTGGAAGTGGCCTGGAAAAGGCTTTCTTTGAAGAGCATGAGTGGAAGATGGCACAATGAGTTTGGTCAGCAAAGGCACTGAGGGAGGCACTTTCAGACTAACAAAAGGGCTGAGTTGTACCACCTGGTCATCACCTACTTTTATGACCTGCCATTAGCACCTGCCATGCTGAATTTCTTGAAAATATACTGATAGATGTCTTTATTTTATTTCAAAAGATGTATTCTTTCTTATACTTTGAAAATTTATGTGTGAACGAGGGACTCTGTGTCTGAGATGTTGAAGAACCGAATCATAGCTGTCTGAGGTGGGACTTTTTATTTTAGGGATTAGATATGGTATTTTAGCCAACTGCCTTAGGATGAGTAGTATTCTGCTGTGAAGTGCTAATTTCCTGTCAACTATCAATAAGGATGTCTAGACAGTAAATGCAAGAGGCAGACATTTGCATCACAGTTGTCATAAAGTAAGAATTTCACCCTCAGGTCCATACTAAGAATGACGTCTCCCCTTTTTCAAGCTTCCCTTAAAATACCAGATCAATGTCAGCCAGCAGGGAGAACTCTCCGTGTCCAAGGGACAGCTTGAGTTCCTTTTGGTTGGTAAAACCATGGTATCATGTTCTTCCTGAGCTTACAGACCCCTTTGTAGCTGTCACTGGCTGTGACATTGTGCTGTTCGCAATGTCAGCAGGCAGAGGTATAAATAAGGTGAATATGTTTCCATGCTGGTGTGGAGTAATAGTGTACACATTTTGGAACAGCACTTGTTTTTAAAGGAAAGAGGAAGAGTAACTGTCATGGTCACAAATATGTGGTTTGGATAATTGCCCAAGGAGCCAGAAGTTGCCTAATAAAGTTGTTAGTGTTGCTGTCCTGAACAGATCTTCTGTTTCTCTAAGCTGCAAATGTTGTGTGGAAGTTCTAGGAAAAGGTCACTTGGTGTTTGGCTAGGGCATTAATGACATCCTCAGGAGCACCTATGCATCATCCATGGCTAACCCTACATACTTCCCTTGCTGAGAACCATGCATAGGAATCCAAGGTGACATAGGTGATAACTTCACTGCAGCTGATTCTCGACAGGAGTAACTGCACCTCGAGTCCTGGTGCCTTCAGGGTGGCATTAATGGACTTAATTAACATAGCCAGAGGGTAAAAGAAGGGCAGTGCCTATGATCTGAAGAGGTCTCTTTTCTCTTTGGTCCCTTGTAAATCCAAAATCCTGTAAACAGCAAATGGTATCCTGAAGAAACAGATAAAAACCTTTCCATTTCCTCTGTACTCATAAATAAAATGTGCCTGTTGATTCAAATGGCAACACTGTAGAGGCAGACTCCAGGTATGTACCAGCTTTGAGGTTTAAGACTGTATGGACAAAACCTTAGGAAATTCAGGCATATTGTGAACACCAGATTGAAATGGAAAAGCAGAAAAAAAACCTAAAATCCAGGAATCTTCATACTGCTTTCAGTGGGCATTCTCTGAGGTGCTGTGGGAGGAAGTGGTGCAGAAAGCAGTTTGCTCGTTAGAGGTAGCTGCCCTAATCTGTCTATTTTCATTTCTCCTTCTAGGTACTCAGCTTGTATAACACCATAAATCCAGAAGCTTCTGCCTCTCCATGCTGTGTGTCCCAGGATCTGGAACCCCTGACCATCCTCTACTACATTGGAAAAACACCCAAAATCGAACAGCTGTCCAACATGATTGTAAAGTCTTGCAAGTGCAGCTAAAGGATATCCCTGAAACAGCATGACGTGTGTTTATTAAAAAAAAAAATAACCAAGGAAAAAAAGAAAGAGAGAGCGAGAAGGAAAGAAAGAAAAATAAAAACCCAGGTTCATCAGTGTTAAAAGAAAAAAAAAAAGAAGAAAAAAAAAGCGGTACTAGTCTGAACTGTTTGAAAGTTTGTTTTGTTTTTTTTTTAAACTGGCATCTGAAGCAAAACATTGAAGGCTTTTTCCTACATTTCACCTACACATAGTGTGAGATAGACAAGAAGCAAAGTTAAAGAAAAAAGAAACCTTTTAAAAAATAAACACTGGAAGAAATTTGTTAGTGTTACTATGTGAAAGGAAAAAAACAGGAAAATCCCATGAAGTGGAGTTGCTGTATCTGTCCCGTGCCTTACTTGATCTCTCTGTATTGTTATGCAATAGGCATCCTACCCATTCCTCTTAGCTGTAGAGTTAACAGTGCATTATTTATTTGTGTGTAAAAACTATCAAATGAACACTTCTGTATCGCCATTGGAAAAACGAAAGCCAGCCAATGTGGACAAAGTGGAGACCAAATAAGCTGCCAGAAATACATATAAAGCCTAAAGGAACACAAGCTCAAAAGAATCAGAAAAGTAATGGTTAGTTTAGTTCAATTAAAATAGAAATCAGTTATTACATTATTGACAAACTGCCTTTAAAATACCTTTTTTTTCATGCCAGCTGCCTAGAGAGACTTCTTGTAAGGTCTCAAACCCTTGTTTTAAATACTGAATAATTTACTAATAAAGGACACTCTGTTTCAGTCTCAAAGACAAGTCTATAAGATTTTTTTTTTTTACTGTAAATGATTTAAAATGTCAGTTTAGTAAACCAGTGAAATATTTAACATGTACTGGTCTAATCTTCAGACCTTAATATGTTGCTGTATAGCTATGCTATGGGATTTTTTTTGTTCTTTTGGTATATGTAACCATACCTAGAGTATTACAATAGGTGGGTAGTAAAAGCCAGCTTAATTGGAAACATATCTGTAGATCTCTATTTGTAAACTATTAAAAAATTACGTACTTTATGTGTAATGTGTAAATTTTCACCATATTTTTGTACTCTGTAATACTGTCAGCTCTCATGACTTTGAATTTGAATTTGGGGCTCTTTTGATCACTCAGAATCATGTGTTTCCCTCTAGCTGGCCAGTATGAGTAGAGTCCCTATATTTTGACTTGCACTACAAATACATGTTTTATAATAATTGCTATACATGTGCTTTGTATATTGTTCATCATTATGACATAAGCTACCTGACTCCATTTGTTTTTCTGTTTTATAAAAAAGGATGGATTAAAGCAATCTCTTCCCCTGCCCACCCCCCACCCTTCTCCGGTCGTCCCCGTTCATAACACTTGGATCGCGATGCGGTTCGGATTTCTGGGCCTTCCGATTTTCTTTCGGCTGTAGACAGTCAAACAGATGGGCAGGGAGCGAGGTGTTGAGCAAAGAGATGTCCCAGCCTGGCTGAGGCGAGGCAAACCCTTGCAGAGAATGACATTCACCACGGTGCAGGAGGCTGTAGGGCGCGTCTGCCGCGGCGATGCCCCGCACGGGGCGGGAGCGGCATCGGGATCGGAGCACGCTCGGATGCATCGGCCTGGCACGCGGGAACCCGGTCCTGCAGCTCCTCTGTGGGGCTGCTCCTGCTCCCACTGCAGGTAACAGAGGTTTGCCTTTGACTTCTTCAGTGGCACAGCAGGCCCCTTTAGGCTGTTGGGGTGTGTGTAAGGATTGGCAGGATCAGACCCTTGAGTTTTGCAAGTTTACCAATTCTTTTCTCAATTGAATTTGCGTTAAAGCTTCTTCAAAAAAAAAAAAACAAACAAAAAAGGAACATGGGGGTCCCTAGAGTTTTGTTGTTGTTTGTTACATGTTTTCATATGTAGAGGGAGTAAAAAGAAAAAAATCACATCACACACTTCATGTAAAAAAAGCCCCAACCTAAATTAGAAAAAAAAATAATTGTGAGGAAGGCACAATCATTTCATTTCATGTGATGAATGCTGCTGCAGAGCAAAGCTGGAAACCTGCAATACAAGCATTCTGCTTGGATGAGAAGGACATTTTCTGCCATTGTCCTGAGTAAGGCTGGGAGAACACTCCTGAGCTTGGCGTTGTCAGCTCCAGTTTTAAGAAGTGCAGTTTCTTTAGCTTCAGCACAACACTGATGCAAAACTGAGGTGCCATGGTGGCTTGCACGTGCAGCTCCTCAGGGCTTCTGTGGAGCCTGTGCTTGCTGCCTAGATGGGAACATAGCCCCAGAGATGGTCTAATCCCACCCACTGGCTCAGCGCAGAGGAGGAGGTATGTTAGACTTCTGATTTATTTAGTGAGCTGAGGTGAACAGGTGAAAAATCTGTCCTGCTAACACTTGCTTGAGCCAGACTTAACTGCGGTGAGAAAATGCACTGAACTCAGTGAAACTCCTCAGGGTAATGCATACTCTGGATTTTGCTGTATAATGACAGCAAAATTAGTTTTATCAGGTTCAGTATGAGAGCTGTGTTTTTGTTGGATGGGAGAGAAGACAAGGGTGAGCACATTTTACAAAACTTAAAAATGTTTTTGCAGTTCTCTGATATAGGAATGCAGCTCAAAACCAGTTTTGAAAAGGTGGAATAGGAGATAGCATAGTTGTCCAGCTATACTCACTGTGCACTGGATGCAGCTGAAAATTTGGTCTTGGATTTGGAGATTTTCTCTAAGCATAAAACACTATTTCTGTAAGTCATTGCCCCAAGACTGATTTTCTTTCTTAACTTCTAGTGTTCCTAAAAATGCACTGATAGTATTTTAAATTCTCTATTATAAAGCTCCTACAGTTTTTTTATTCTTGTTCATTAGGCATGCATTTAATTACCAAGGATGTTAGGCCTGATCCTACAATATGCAGAACTCATGAGTGAAATTCCTCTCTATAGAGTGGGGCAATGTGAGTCCTAAGCACCACTCAGGTCTGATGTAAAAACCCCTTGAATGATCTTGAGATGGGTCTGCAACAGCTCAAGGACTTTGTGCTACGGGGCCTTATTTTGGCGAGGTGATTGCCACTGTCTGAGCAAAGTCCCTGAGAACTGATGGGAAATGTTCAGCATCTTGAAAGATCAGACCCAAGGGGCTGACTGGGGCTGAGGGGGAATCATAGCACTTAGCTGGGTGGGGTAGGACAGCACTTCTTATGTGTTTAGCATCAATACAACTGTATGGTTGGCATGGTTTAAAGGAGGAAAAAAAAAGGAACTTAAAGGACAGCTGTGTTGTACTTTGGTGATTGATTACTCTGTATTTTAACACATTGTATGTCTGTTTTTGTGGTGCTCTAGTGGTAAATAAATTATTTCAATTATATGCTGGTGTTGCTTTCATATGGCAGTGTTCTTCTGGCACAGGCAATTCCTCAGCTCTGGAATGCTGAAGTCTTTGCAGTTTAATCCCTGCAAAGCCTGATTTGGTGTGGGATTTTAGCATGTGTGACCTTGACGTGCTCCAGCACAAGCTGAGGTGAAGAACATCCATCCAGGGTGAGAGTGGATCACATCTGCTCTCTCCTCAGCCACTGTAGTGGATGTCCTGGTCTGTAGACAAGAAGGAGCTTCTGGTTACCTGCTCAGAACCATCCTGTCAGTCTGGTTACTGCTGGCACCAGTTTTGGGGGCTTTCCTCTCTGGTAGAGGATCTCAAATTAGTTTTGTCCTCATTTCTGTAGTGCCGCAGGAAGTGAGAAGGTGTCTTGTGTGATGTGTTTCCTGATGCCTGTACACTGTGATTCCCACACCACTGCTTCCCAGGAGAGCACAGTGAGACTGTTGGGTCTGTGTGTTGTACAGAATAGCCCACAATGGGATGAGATGGGTGAGAAGCAATGGACACAGGTTGGAACATGGCAAATTCTGGCTTCATAAAAAGAAAATATTTTTACAGTAGAGGTGGCCAAGCCGCGGAATGGGTTGTCCAGAGAGGCCATGACATCTCTGTCCTTGGAGATGCTTAAAACTGTCTGGGCAAGGTTCCAGGCAGCCTGCTCTTCCAACTGTGCCTGCTCTGAGCAGGAGGTTGGGCTGGAGACCTCAGACCCCCTGCCCACCCTGATGTATCTACAGTTGTGGTCCAATGCAACCACTGTTTCTGTCATGGGCTAAAAAAACACAAGAAGCACTGGTGCTCAACTGCCTCAGTTATATCAGTTTACCAGGAGCAGCCATGTGGCACATGGAAATGGGTTTTTTGACAGAAAATAGGATTCCCTAGTTTGTTGTCTATTTCCGTGCACTCTGCAATATGCAATTGCATTATCTAAGCAAATAAGAACTAAGGAGCCTGGAATTGCAGCTTTTCTTTATCAGGCTCTAGTCACTTAAATAAATAAAACTGATGGGAGGAAGGACTTCAGGATTGAATCATTCCTTTTAAAGCTGATAAAATTATGTATGAAAATGCTTCCAGACCAGGGACTGATGAGGAGACCGGGGACTGCTCTTCCTGGTGCCTTCTCTGGCATCTAAGGAGTGCATAGCATTTCTTGGCATGAATGAAAGAGCATGTTTATGCCAGATTGTTTAGGGTTATTGTGATAAATTATAACAAATGGACTCTGTGGTCTGTCAATATGTTTAAGAATGTAACTTGGGATGAGCATTAAAAACAATCTTAGGGGCGATTTCACCACAGTTACTCTCCAGCCTTAATTGATTTCAGTGAGCTTATACAGGCCTGAAACTATAGACCTTCAAAATTTTCCAGATGCCAATTTTTATTCTATCTATTTTTAGTTACCCAGCTATGTGCTTTGATGTGAATGTGATCTGCCAGCCTTTTCTTACCCAAAGAAGCCCTCACACTGCTTTGAGGTGAGAACAGTTTGCAGCCCTGTCTGCTGTATTTGTGAAATCAGTGAAGAACAGGAGGGTTTGAGGAGGAATGCTGATTGGAAATTGTAGATGAGAAAGTGGTCATGGTGCCTGTAACTAAAGAGGAACAAAGTGAAGGGAACACAGTGTGCTAAAAGAGATTTTATAGCAAAAAAGATGGGCTGAAAAGATGGAAGATCTCCCACGATAATGAGATTTATGCAGAGTATTTTGATGCTGGTTTTGTCTTCCTTTTGTTAACACAGCCTCTCCAGACTGTATCAGTGAAGCCTTTACTCTGCTTGAATCAAATTGTGGTTAATAAATGTGGAATATTCAATATAGGAAAAAACCCAAACCATGTAAATGTCTTGAAAACCATTTTTTAGGCCAAAATCTGCCTCTTAGTTCAGACAGAACAGATTCTATGAGGAGCCATGAGTTCTGGAAGAAAATAAACCAAGAGGTTATGTAATTATATGTGGTTATAAAGTAGATGTGAAGTAATGTAGTTGGCTTGTCAGTGGGTATGGGTGTAACAGTAATTTCTTCATCTGTATAAAAATAAAATTAAATGGAACAGAAAGCTGATGAGAACTTCCAATCAAATTTGATATGCTCATTTAATGAAGTAACCTGCTGGAATCTAATACAGAACCCCTGGGGTATAAACCTTTCTTCAACCATATGGTGGTCCAAGAAACAAATATTTCCTATTAATGGAGTGTTTTAGTGTCAAACCAAGATGATGGCGGGAGGAAGGGTCAGTGATCGCTGATCTTTGGGTTCAGCACTGTTTGCACATACCATAGGCAGGCCCTGATTTAATGATCCACAAACTCATTCCAGAAATATTTGCTACAAGAAAGGGAACAAGGAAGATAAAAACGGCAAATGGGGACCAGAGTCTCTTTGTGTTCAGTGAAGTACATCGTGAGCTCTCACGCTGTTTGATCCAGCGAATTGGAGATGGATGCAACCAAAATGTTAACGTGAGAGTACACATTTTCCTAAAGTCAAAAATCAAGTGGTTGGGGCTCTGAAATAGTGTTCAAACCTGAACCACTTTTATGAAATTCAGTTAGGTCCAACCCCTGCAACTGCTTTGTAACCAAACCTTAATCACCCAAGTTGTTACTGGGCCGTGTAAGGCTTTGAGCTTAACATGTCAGAATTTCTTGCACTTGAGCTGCTCTGAGCATGCCAGATGCAAGTCTCACAGCTCAGTCTTCTGTTTTTTCTCCCAAGCACAAAGGCACATAAATGTAATTGCCACTCATAGGAAGGACAGTTGGAAACAGTCAGAACGTCCCTATGCATCAAGGTGTTTCCCAGAGAGCCCGGAGTGTTATGGGTCACCTCATTCTTCGGGGATTTAAAGACCAACATGATGGGACTATGTGATGATTTTTTTGCCAGCTGATGGAACCCACATGAAATGAATTGATGGCTTCATTCCAGTTCCTAGTGTAAACTTGTTGGCAGTCTCCAAGGATATGCAGACTAATTTCATCCATCAAAAGCAGAAAATATCTTTATCCAGAAAAAAATGTCTTTTTTTTTTCCCTTTGGAAAAATGTAAATACAAGACAAAATATGCAGCAGTTCATGGGCAAGTTATGCATTCCTCTCCAGTGTGTAACCTGTTCTCAAAGAGGTGGTCTGGATCAATTTGTGAACAGTTGGGAGGGAAAGCTGCATTTGGAGATATTCTGAAATATATTGTTTCCTCTGCTTCTGCTACAAAACTCTCAGTTACCAAAAAAAAAAAAAAAAAAGGGGGGAAAAAGAAAAAAAAAGAAAAAAAAAAGGCAGAAGACTGTAAATAAGCAAACAAACTGACATTTTCACCTTGATACCCAGATATGATGTATAACACAGAAGGTGAATCGCTGCAGATCCCAAGTGTCAGATGCAGCCAACTGATGTACACAAACTTGGGTCACAGAAAGAGGAGCAGGAGAGATGAGCACAACAGAAGGTTTTTGTCAGCATAAGTATAGGCCCTACATAACACCACAGGAAAACTGGACTAGTTTTTGTTGTACTTTTTGCTTTGGACTGCTTCCACAGCACAACGGGCCATTCCCATTTCTCATGCTTTAAGAAAAGAGGCGTCTTTAGGGAGGCAGGAATTTACCTAGGAATAACTGAAAGTCACTGATACATTTTGAGATCATTATCAGTCAGGAGACATAATTTAAATGAGCTGTTAACAAGACCTTAATTAACTTTTCCTGTAGCTAAGCACCCCTAGCTGCTCTCCTGGCCTCTATCTCTTATTTTAGTGTTAAAAGTTCCTCCATTGCTTTGCGGTAACAGATGGTGTCTATCAAATAGTTGAAATCTCAGCAAGTATCCCAAGGACTGAGGAGGAGATCTCAAGCATTAAACCCCCGGGTTTCTCTAGTTCCTGGTCCCTTAAAGCAGTGCTGTAACACACCAGATGATCTGCAGGCTGTGCACAGAGCAGGACCTCAAATGCACTCTCAACAGTGGGCTATCCATGTAAATGCAAAAATACCCTGTTTTGATCTCCACAAGATACTCACAGACTCATTCAAACAGCTCTCTCACTGATCAGACCTCCTCCTCCACTGTAAGCAGTGTAGGAGGAATCTGTGAGTCTCACCCATGCCAGGGGAAATTTATCCTCAGGAGATGATTAATATGTATATGCAAAAATATGTGTCATGGGTTTCGGAGAGGAAAACCCCATTGTCCTGGGTTTTACCTAGAGTAAATTTCTTCTCAGTAGCTGTTACAGTGCTGTGTTTTGGATTCAGAATGAGAATGCTGTTGATAACTCACTGATTCTTTGGGCTTTTTGCTAAGTCATGTTTATTCTAGGGCAAGGACTTTTTTCCCCCCTTGTCTCATGATCTGCCAGGGAGGAGGTGAGCAAAAGAAACTAGGAGGGAGCACAGCTGGGACAGGTGACCTGAATTGACCAAAGGGATATTCCACACCACAGAACATCATTCCCAGTGTACAAACTGCGGGGAGTTACCTGGAAGGGTGGCCAGTCTGGGTTTGGGAAAGGGGTCTGGCACTGGTCAGAGGGTGGTGAGCAATTGCACTGTGCATCACTTGTTTTTTCCCCTTTTATTGCCAGTATTATTATTTGCCATTATTATTGTATTTTACTTTATTTTCAATCATTAAACTGTTCTTATCTCAACATATAAGTGTCACTTGGATTGTCCTTCCCATTCCATCAGGGTGAGGGGGAGTTGAGTGAGCAGTCGTGTGAGACCTCATCTCCAGCTAGGTTTACACTCACAACACCCATCTACACACTTGCAAGCAAGAATGTACATAGAGAAAAAGGAAAGAATCAAGTCCTGCTTGATCCATTTCTGTGGATACATAGATTAAAGTGGTGTATATAAATTTAAAGGTGTATATGAATTTTCTTTAAAATTTACATTGGGCCACAATGCTTATATATATATATTTTTTTTTTCTGTATTCATAAGCCTCTCCCTCTATTTGCTAAGTAACTTTGCACTTTCTGGACAGTTTCACTACATGTATTCTTAGCAGTCCTACTGTGTGGCCCCAGGGAGTAAAAAAGGAAATTTCAGAGACTGATTCTCTTCTGGGTTACTCCATGATAGCAGTTTGGGTTTGTAACTTGCATTGCTGGATGCAGGAAATTGCTTTTGGAGGCAACAGAGTTGAACTGACTGGTCTTATTCCCAGCTCTCTTACTTCAGCTTTACTACAGCACAACTATTTCAACAGGGGACAAACCAGGCTTTAAAGTCATTTGTCTAAGAATAGTGAGGCTCAGTTTGCTATTTTACTAGAGCCTTCACACAAAGCACGTGTGTTTGTGAAGTGTTTGAACACTGATTGCCACAGCAGCCTGCAAGAAGGCATTTCTATTGCACATTTGAGCTTATATTTAAAATCTAGAAAGATGATGAACATGGCAGTATTCTAGAGAAGGAAATTGATCTTATTATCATTTAAGTTGGTATATTTTGCAAGGTGTTGCTGTCATTTTTATCTCATCCAACAGTATTGAAAATTACATTCTCTAATGCTGGAATCAATTCTTGTGCTGTATTTATTGCATGGGTGTAATATATAACTACATATATATGTAGCCTGGGGAAAACGATCCTTTTCAGTTGCTTGTAGTGCTCTCAAATAGTTTTCAGGCTGACCTTTTGATGTTGGAATCCAGCCCAGAGATAAATTTGTCTACACAGTTTTATCAGACTTTGCTGAGATATCTTTGACTTCTGAGAGAACAGGTAAGTATATTTGCCTTACACTTTTCAATCAGAAGGGCTGTGCACGCACAGCTCAGCTTGAGAGCAGAATTCAGCCACTTGCACTCTAGTTTGTTGGGGTCACAGTCAGATCAGTATATCAGCCTTCATTTCAAACATGAAAGCAGGTTTCCAGTGTTCCTGACTGTAAAGAAATACATAAAACCACGAGCAGTGTTGAATTAAGACAGCAACATCTACTTGAGTCTGCAGAATAACCAAAGCAGGCCATGGAGAGAAGTTTTGTTCTTTGTAGCTTTTCAATGGAGAGTATGCTCTTTTCAGAGGAATGGCCTTTCCCCCATGCCTCTGGCATACAGCAACAACATCTCACAAGTGAAACAATTGTTGTGTTTTTTCTTTGGAATTCAAGAATGAAAATGTCAGGATTTCAGGTTCTTGTTGAAAAAAAAAAAGTGAGGAAGAAGAAATAGCTAATGATCTAAATTGTTTTCAGCCTTGACAGCATTCTTTCCAGAAAAAAAAAAAATTTGCAGCATGAACTGGTCCACCTGTGTAAGTGTTCTAATGAGGAGCCTCTCCAGAAAGAGCCCTGCCCCTTCCTATCTGTATTAAGAGGGCAAACACCTCAGTGCCAGTACTCTCCACCAGCTAATGGAAAGGCAGATGCCTCTTAAAACTGCTTTTTCTGCACTTCACTCTTGCAGTTGGGCCTTGAATCACTGCTGAGTAGTGGCAATTGACGAGACATTAAAGCTGTGATGGCCCTTTGAAATAAGGTAGATGCACAAGAAGACAAACTGTGTTCAGACACATCTTGATGTTCAACCACTGTCTGACCTGAGAGAAGATGTAAGCGTGAAGGAATCTCATTCAGCAAAAAATGACCACAAAGAACAAGAATCGTGCGCTGCATCTCCAGAGACAAACAGGCAGAAGGAGAAGGTTTTTTACCAAAGACTTGCTTAGGAAAGTGCAAGAGCAGTGACTCTTTCTCTCAAGGCACTACAAAAAATGATGACACATCCCCAGGCTGGCCAGGCACCGCGTGGGAGTAGCTTCATCACAGTCTAGTTTCAGCTTCCTTATGCACACTTGGGTTGTTTGGTGGTATGTGTCTGTCTCTGAATCTTGATTTATTCCTTTGAAATCTTTTCAAGGGTAATCTGCCACAGAATGTGTTTGTATAAAGGGATGAAAGTAGCAAATGTCCACATGAAAAATAAAGGTCAATCAGACACTTTTCATGTGAATCATCATCACACCCCTACTTCCTGCTGGAATAATTAGGAGATTTGTTTAGAACACTGTGCTTCTTTTGATTTATTCCAAATCTGTTGTAAATTACTGACTAGAGATTACATGCTGAGCATCTTTCTACTAAAATAGTTCTTAATCCATACCAAAAATTTTTAATTTGCTTTAAGGGAACTGCTTCCAGAGGCTAAAGGACAAATCTGTTTCTTCTATCTCTTCAATCTGCAGCCTGTCTCCTGAAGTTTCTCTGTATCAATGCCATGAGTTCGTGGTGTTGATTTTCTTGTGTCTGATGTTGACATCTCTCGAAAAAGTATACGGCATTGAAGTTTGTCCATCAGTTTGCCACACAGACCATTGATAGCTAGGAGACACACATGTGATTTTGAGCAAAATGGGTTGGCTTGAAGCTGAGTTCCTCAAAGTGAAAGAAACCTCCCAAATTCCTAATCTTGGAGCCCCTACTCTGAAGTATTTTTTGGGGTCACAGTCATCCCTCTGCAAGCCTGCTTCCAGAAACTAAACAGACCACTGAAGGTACCTTTCATGATGGAAACAGAGCAGGAAGGCCAGAAAGCTCTTTAGATCTGTTTATAGGCTTGGAATTCTAAATATATTCCGAAATAAGCAATAGTTACATGAGTACAACTAACCATATGTAATGATCAAGTACAGCCAAATTCTTCTTGTCTCAAAAAAGCGAAGGAACTTCTCTGCAGAACCCATAGTGAAAAGGGCTGGTTAAAATGAGGATGTCCCTAGAGGTGTTCAAGGCCAGGCTGGATGGGCCCAGGGCAACCTGATCTAGTGGGTGGCATCCCTGCCCGTGGTGGGGAGGTTGGAACTCTTTAAGGTTCCTGCCAAGCCAAACCATTTTGTGATTCTATGATTAGCTCCAGGTAAATGATGAAGTTGACACTGCTGAATAGCCATTGGATTTCCAGCATTCAATTAACATTTTATTTGTTTGACTAGTGTATTTTTGGGGGGTTCGAGATAAAATTTGGTGCATTCACTCAGCCTTCAAATCCAGCATTATTTAACTGCTTAAATGAGAAGTACAGTGTTTTTATGTTACTGGTTTAATGCAGCAAGCAAACTGAGATCAAAGTATCTTGAGAACTACATTTAATTACAATCGCCGCCACAAATGCCAGAGCAAGATGTGGCTCTGTCATAAAAGAAAACACAGTAAAACAATATTATGCAGTTTACAAATTCCATCAAACCACTGTACAAATAAACAATGCTACTGAATCACACAACAAATCATCTTACAATTAGGCCACACAAGACCATCTGGTTTGCGAACCAGCCTACGAGCCAAAGAGGAAAACTTTGAAGATAAATATTGCCATATGTGGAAGCCCAGGAAAAATATTACTTACTAGCACGGAGCATCATTTTGAAATGTAATTCTCCGTGGGAATTGAAGATTTCTTACTGAGGCTAATATGTTTTGCAAGAAACCTCACAAAATGGAAGCATAAGGTATTACAGATAGGCCCAGAGACTGCAAAGGAATGAAAGTCCTTTAAAAGCAGCTGGATTTAGCCTGTCTGCTGCTTGAGTACCTAAGTTAAATTGGAAGTTGTAACATTTCATCTGTCCAGGACATTTGTCTAGTTGCATAAGGGAAACATCCTGTTCTTTCTCAGTCAAAGTGTACTGATAATGGTAAAAAGTAGAATTTGGCCTACATGAGCTTTGAATGGCTAAAGTAGCATTATTTTACCACTCCTTGTTATACTGATAATCAGAGATTCTTAGCATTCTGATGGAACAATTTTGCAAAACTCAAGGTCTAAGGTTCAAGATTTACCAAAGCAAACAGATATTTGGAAAGCCTGTCTTCGAGTCACATAATGGTTGTGCAGTTCAGAAGACTGGAATTCAGCACTCTTTAAAAAAACCAAGGCACTGTAAGGCACTTAAAAACAGATACCAACAATCAGTAAAGATGTCTAAAATCTTCTCTCAAAGATGTTGGCAAAGGAACATGTTTTTTCTAAAGTCAGAGGTAAGTTCCTCCTAATACTGGGGATTCAGGATCAGGTCCTGAAGCATAACGGTCAGTAAAGGAGAATATTAAAAAAAGAAGCAAATCATAAAAACCACAAAATCAACATCAGCCACTTATCCTTCTGAACAAATTTTGATTAAAATAAAAAATGCAGAAGTGTTTCATTTGTTTGAAATTTACAATCTCTCTGCTGTTCTGCTGGTTTGTTCCCAATTTGTTTTACCTTATACCATGAAAGACCGTGAACATGTGAAAAGGGTTTATCTTTCAAGCTTTGAAACAAATAAATGAAAGAAAAAAGTTGAAATATTAAAAGGGATAGTTTAAGACATTTATAGAATGATAAAATACACTCTAAACTGTATTGGTTTATATGCATTATATAGGGTATAAAATTGCTTGAAAGCTTATAATTGACATCTCTGGCTCATTAAATGTTTTCTTTCTGTCACAGGTATTTCTCATAAAGTTGATCAAAGGTTTGGATTCTCCAGAAAATGGCTCATATGTTAAGAATAACTCAGAAATGCTGAAGTCACAGTTTTATTCTTGCAGGGTTACTAATGAAATCTGTACTCTTGGTTCTGAGGTTTTAGAGATGGGTTCAAGCAAAGTTTTTACAAACTAAGAAAACACCTTTAAAAATGCACCCCCTGCCCCCAGTTTTCAGCCTCATGGCAAATGTAACGTCCCTACAGTTGTCCTGATTTAAAATTTTCCCCATCTGTGATGTGCAGCACATCATCTTTTGAAGAGATGTTATAAAACTAATTGGGGTTGTAGAGCTTTTTTTTCACTAAGATGTGAAGTTACACACAACTGTGTGACATCTCAAGCTGTCCTGATGCACACTGAGCTTTCACGCTGGGTCTCCATCTGCTGCATTAGTTCAGTCCAGTGATTTCAAGGGAGGTCTGATTTATGTCAGCACATGCCTTGACAAAACAGAAGGAGAAGCAAAAGTGTTGTTGGCCTGACTTTGGGTGGTTGTAGGTTTGGGGCACCAGAGTATTTCATTGTATATTCAGTAGATGCTGCACATCACAGGGAACACTGCTGTGCTTTATGTACACTATCAGCTTGTGAGAGTATTTCACTCTCTGAAGTTTCTCTAAAAGTTCCTTAGATCACAGGGTGGAGAAAACCTGGCCTGCTCTAATCCAGCTATAACAGTTGAGTCTTTCTCAGTTTTGCTGGCTGATTTCTTACATGGTTTGAGGTGCAGTCCCTGCGTTCTCAGGCTGTTTGGACTACATGGCCAGCGCAGAATGGAAGATCTCTCCTTTTGGCACCGCTGGGCTGCAGTTTTCATGGAGATTCAGAAGGTGGTATACAAATGTCTGACAGTTTACATCATATATAGATCCCAATTTCGTCAGAGTTATGCTGGTGATTAAAATGGTGAGCAAGCAGGCTGTGCAGGTCTCTTTGCATTACTTACTGCTTTTTTATTTCAGGCAGTAACAGCTATATTGCCAGCATTGACAGCAGGCCTACACCTACACAGAGCAAGAGGAAGACCTTTGACCTTTGACCTTTCACTGGAGGATAGATAGCTAAAGCTGTGGACAAAACCACTCTAAAGGATTTTCTCCTCAAATGACTATGGTCTCAGGCTTCTTTGACAGAGCAGCACCAATTTCTCCTGGATGGAGATGTGCTCGTGGCTAGGCATCAGCACTTACCCCAGAGATGGCTTAAAGCTTGTGTGAGTCACAGAAAGAAGAGTTTTGGATGGGAAATTTGGAAAGCATGTGCTGGGGTAGGGCAGGGAAGGGCAGGGCAGGCAGAAGGGTGCCCATGGCTGGGAAAAAAGGGCACTTATGGGTACTTTATCTCTGTGTTTCTTGCTCTGTGGTCTACCTGTCTCCTGGTATTTCCACCACAGCACAGGCTGCAGCCCTTAGAGTGCAAAGAAAGAGTCAGAAAGAAAGACACCTCCTCCCAAGTGCCTGAATTTTGTCTGAAATGTGAGCAGGAGATGCAGGAGATGAAATCTCCCTCATCCTTGCTGAGGCCTGTCTCTGCAGCTGATTTTGAACAGCACTGAGTCACAGAAAAAGACATCATGAACTTCCTGAAGTCAAAGAAAACCTTGCCAGCATCCCAAAGGGGATTCCCAGCCACCTCACTCATGTGCAGTGCCTCTGGCATCCAGTGGCTTGCCCAGATTTATTTATTTATCTGTTTTATTCACCTCTGTTTGGTCTGGAAAAGACTTATCTGTTTCTCTTCCCGTGGCTCAGGTCTTTCTTTCAGCTCCTGCCAAATCCAAGGGCCACGTGTTTTGCAAGCCTCTTTGGAGGAGGAGCCATCCCTGGTCCCTTGTCAGGCTGGCCAGCAACCAGCTCCGGGGAGGTGACCAGGACCTGTGAGGAGAAGGATGCGGTGCCACAGCTGGAGGGAGAGGCGTCAGGCAGGAGATGTGGTGTTTGGCAGCCTGCAAAGGCTGTGGGGCTGAAGTATCACCCTGGGACGTGGCTTTAGCCCTGGGCTGAGCTTCCAGTAGGGACACAGCTCCCTCTCACACAGAGGTGATGGGAAAGGCAAGTAGGGTGGGGAGAGGAGGAAAAGCGATGCTCAGTGGCACCGGGAAAGTTTGCCAGGCTGTGAGTATGACCCTCAGCACCTGGCATGGGTAGGCTTAGCACTGACACAGAAAGCCTCTTTCTTCCTTGCCAACGGGTGCCATTCTGGCTGGGACAAGCCTCTCAGCTGCTGCCACAGCCAGGCCACTGCCATCCATGGAAACACACCAGTTTGATTCATCTTTGTGTTTTCATCTGTGCCTCGCTTGGGAAGCGCCCAGCTAACGTCTCCAGGGAAAGGGGCCGATGGCTGGCACACGCCCGGCAGTCAGACTGCACAGGGGGAAAAGAGTGGACCCTTCCTCCCTTTTTGGGGTGGCTCAGGTTGGCACGGACCCAGCTGTGTTCCCACCACAGGGTCAGACCACAGGGTGTGGGGGAGAGCATCGTCAGNCCACAGCACAGGCTGCAGCCCTTAGAGTGCAAAGAAAGAGTCAGAAAGAAAGACACCTCCTCCCAAGTGCCTGAATTTTGTCTGAAATGTGAGCAGGAGATGCAGGAGATGAAATCTCCCTCATCCTTGCTGAGGCCTGTCTCTGCAGCTGATTTTGAACAGCACTGAGTCACAGAAAAAGACATCATGAACTTCCTGAAGTCAAAGAAAACCTTGCCAGCATCCCAAAGGGGATTCCCAGCCACCTCACTCATGTGCAGTGCCTCTGGCATCCAGTGGCTTGCCCAGATTTATTTATTTATCTGTTTTATTCACCTCTGTTTGGTCTGGAAAAGACTTATCTGTTTCTCTTCCCGTGGCTCAGGTCTTTCTTTCAGCTCCTGCCAAATCCAAGGGCCACGTGTTTTGCAAGCCTCTTTGGAGGAGGAGCCATCCCTGGTCCCTTGTCAGGCTGGCCAGCAACCAGCTCCGGGGAGGTGACCAGGACCTGTGAGGAGAAGGATGCGGTGCCACAGCTGGAGGGAGAGGCGTCAGGCAGGAGATGTGGTGTTTGGCAGCCTGCAAAGGCTGTGGGGCTGAAGTATCACCCTGGGACGTGGCTTTAGCCCTGGGCTGAGCTTCCAGTAGGGACACAGCTCCCTCTCACACAGAGGTGATGGGAAAGGCAAGTAGGGTGGGGAGAGGAGGAAAAGCGATGCTCAGTGGCACCGGGAAAGTTTGCCAGGCTGTGAGTATGACCCTCAGCACCTGGCATGGGTAGGCTTAGCACTGACACAGAAAGCCTCTTTCTTCCTTGCCAACGGGTGCCATTCTGGCTGGGACAAGCCTCTCAGCTGCTGCCACAGCCAGGCCACTGCCATCCATGGAAACACACCAGTTTGATTCATCTTTGTGTTTTCATCTGTGCCTCGCTTGGGAAGCGCCCAGCTAACGTCTCCAGGGAAAGGGGCCGATGGCTGGCACACGCCCGGCAGTCAGACTGCACAGGGGGAAAAGAGTGGACCCTTCCTCCCTTTTTGGGGTGGCTCAGGTTGGCACGGACCCAGCTGTGTTCCCACCACAGGGTCAGACCACAGGGTGTGGGGGAGAGCATCGTCAGCACCGCCCGAGATCCACCGCCCTTCACTGCGGCTGCACGCACTGCACTGTCCTGACATTAAATAAATAGTAAAAAAAGAGAGACGAGGAGAGAGAGAGAGAGAGTGAAACGCACACCCTCCATTTCACACAGTGTCCAGAAAGCCTGGCTGTCAGCATCCTGCTGGACTCCCTCCAGACAGGTATTCATTACATAGATTTGACTTTTTAAATACGATAGAAATGAGAACTGCAAACTTAATATGTTTTTCTTCTTGGGAGATGAGGGGGCAGGAGGGAGGGGAATAGCATTTACCTCATAATTTCCTTTTCTCTTCCCCCCTCTGTGTAAGCCACATTACTCTTTCTGCAAAGGTACTTGGGGAAACTTGCTAAAATTTTCCCTCATGCTTGAAATTTACTTACCCTGGGTAACAGGAAATGTGGTGTCTTGTGATGTAGATTGTTATACCAGATGGTAATCTTAGCACATGCTATTTGTGTAGATCTGCGGTGCAAGTGAGTCATCATTCGTAGCTGACCTTCACTGCTGTGAAAATACTTCTTTCAATAATAACAACAACAATAACAATAACAATAACAAACAACCTTTCGACAGGGTTCGGCTCTGCCTGGCATGAAGACAAGGGCCTGCTGTGCAGCCAGTGAAGGTGGGTCCTGGGCTCTCGGCAGAGCACAGTTACAATCCCTCTGGAGCAGGATCCAGGACTCATTACGAGTCTTTCCATTGGCTCTGCTGAGCTCTGGATCAGGCCCAGGTCGTGTTGCATCACATTTCTTTACAGCCTCCTTACGTTCCCCTCTCTGCACTCCTCTGTTGACAGACAGCACTTGTCCTTTTTCTGCCATGTAGGAAGAGGTGCAGCCCCATAATCAGACCTAAATAATGGGACCAGCTTGCCACTCTTTCCAAAGTCCCTGCAGCATGCTGAATTTAGGAGAAAGAGAAGACTGTGAGATGCATTACCCCCGAATCGAAATTTTGCTTGCAATTTCCGCACCTCAAAAAGGAGTAGTTTTACCTGAGACAGATATCAAAACCCATTGATATTTCAATGGAGGGCATCAACTTTTGCTGGAGCCTCCCACAACACCTGTGGCAGCTCAGCCTTCCTCTTCCCTTTTCGTTGTCTGCACAGATAATTCTGAACACAGGTTCCTGTTTCAGCAAATCTGCAGACCTAAGCCCAGATCCTGCAAGGACTGTATTGGTGCAGGATTGAGCTCATGAATTGAAATTACAGTTGTTATTAGTAGCACCACTGCAGTTCTGCAGAAATCCAGACATAGTATTTGACTCCAGTGTTTCCTGCAGCAATGAATTCCACTCTGGGAAGAAGCATTTCCTTTCATTTTCCTGAAGTTGTCCTTCTACTGTGGGATTTAAGACAAAGATTCATTTTTCTTTCCATTAAAGTTAAAATACTGGATGCTAGCAGAAAGTGGTTTCTGGCTCTTTTTAAATATCAAAACCTCAGACCTTACTAGCTGTGATAGCTTTCCAAAGCTATTCTTCCAGGCATTTCAGCATCTACTTCGCTGTGTCCTAGGAAAAAGGGTGAGAGTTTCAGACCAGGGTATATATTCTGCTTAGAAAGTTGTTTGATAAAATAAATAAAGCATTTAGGTAAGGAGAACCCAGAAGCCTATCATATGTCAAACTTTTCAAAACCAATTACAACTCACATCTGATAGAGTGAAAATCACACCAGCAATTAGATCAAGAATGGCTGATTAAATTCCTCAGGCTCCCCAAATCACAACACCGGTATTTGTTTCAAAGACCTTATAATTACTGTATTTAAAAGGCTGTTATTCAATACTCTCCTCTAACTCTAAATTGCTCCTGATGTCAGCTCGAGGCACATGAAATCCTGCCTATGGCATATGCTATAGCTGATCAGTGCACATGACCTTCATGGCAGCGTGTGTACATTTTGCTTTGTACTAATCTTCTCTAAGATCAGAGGAGATGGATATGGTAGAAGAGGCAGTAGGTCTGATTAAAAGCCTATTAAATCAGTGGAAAAACTGGATGTTAATGGACTTTAGATCAGGTCTTTTGTGACTGATTTTGCTGAACCACTGTTGCAATAAAAATGCCTCTTTTCTCATGCTGAACTGTACTTATCTTCCAACCAGGGGAGTACAAGTGACACATATATTCATCTTAACG
Organism: Aleadryas rufinucha; assembly: GCA_013397815.1. Lineage (NCBI taxonomy): Eukaryota > Metazoa > Chordata > Aves > Passeriformes > Aleadryas > Aleadryas rufinucha. The sequence goes on from VZTH01011696.1 coordinate 678,026, forward strand.
TACTCCACATTTTTCAGCTGCTTTTATGAGTGGATTGACCAAGCAGGAACTAGTTGCAAAACAAAATTAAAAAATTACTTTGGAATGCTGTGAAGTCATATATTTCTTCAACAGCCTGTCTTGTTCAGGAGAATGTTGTATTTGTTACACCGTCCTGCTGGTAGCAGTGATAAAGTGTTTTAAAATTGAAGTCCGTTTTCTTGCTCTCACATCCAGTATATGCAGCCCTTGTAAAAGACAGAAAAATTCCTGATGTTTGAAAAAGTTGCTTTTGGTGCCAAAGCAGACAGAAAATGTCTATGTTCCTGTAGAAATGCAAGGGGAATAAAGCTGTTTCTAAGGGGATAAACGTCTCTCTTATTTCCTATTCCCTGTTACTTTGGTTACTGTTACTTTTAAACATTCCTAGCATTTTGCACATAATAAAAAAATGGCAAAATCCCTGTTCATTTCTAGACACTATTTTCAAACCAAAGCTGCTTGTGTCAAAGAAAAGTGTAAAGACCAAAGTCCATCCCACTCCAGTGTAGCAACCCATCCTAGGTGAAGCTCTTGCCACTCTGCTTTTTGAAGGGAGGAGATACAAAAAGAAAAAAAAAAGTAAAAATGAGAATAAAAATTGCGCAAGAAGGAGGACTTGAAAAACATAATCATAAGACCCAGTGATCTTTGGTCTTATGATCACCATGGACTGCATTTCTTCCTTCTGTGGTTTGGTCCAGGATGCAGGTCCTATATATGGCCATGCTATGACATTACATAGAGTGCTCAGCTGTGGATAAATGTGACTGTCACAGCAGTTATTCCTTGCATCCAGCTATCATCACCTCTTCCCCTCTACTGCCACTCTTTTCCCCAAAACTGTTCTTCAGAGCAAGCAAACCAGCAGGCAGCCCCCTTCCCCATCCCATTACTAGAGTCACAAACCAGTGTGTCCACATCAGGACAAAGAGCTTACCACTGGGAACATTTTCTGCTGATGGCCCTCATCGCTGTCCTGCAGCTTGTGTTTCTTATATTTATTTAGGAATTTATTTCAGTTTGGTATTTATTTGTGCTAATGAGGAGAGCAGTGCATCCCCTGTGCCATAATCTGTGTTTGGTTCCACCCAGCAGGCTACAGGTAAGGAAGGAAAACAGAGCATCAATTTCCTGCTTGCTTGAAACCTTCTGTGTGTTTTCCTGCAGGACTGGACAAATGATAGCTGCTGCCATCCCATAATTTCTAGGCTGAAATGCTAGGTGGACTATGAACGGTAAACTGAGTGGGGTGGTCTGCACACAGCCTGTCCTAGCTGCCCTAGGCTGGGGTCAGGGCCTTGGACAGCCACCCCTGTATCCAGTCTGGCCCCTCACAGGCTCTTCCACTGATTCCTTTTCTCTGTCTGTGTGAGAGCAGTCTGGCACCTCCCTAGGGCAGAACAAAGGTTTACTGGCCATCTGAAATATATTTTCTTCCATAAGCATTGTCCATGAGTGGCCCTAGGTTTGTGTCTTGCAGGATAGGCTGCATGGGATTTCATTTGTCCTTTAATAACCTGTTAAAATGACTGAGAGTTGCCACTATATGTTTGCTCCTCCTGAAAGCATTTTAGCTTTCATTAAACAGTAGCATCTGTATTTGTACTGTGGCTTTTTTTTTTTTTCTTGAAAGTATAAGAAACTCATTATTTATTTTCCTCAAAGTGTTACATAAAAAACACCCCCGGCTGAAGTATCTACAAATATGGCATTCTCTGATGTTCCTCATTTGTCTGTCATTAGTAATACCCTTTAGTAACCTCTGGCTAAGGCATTTTTCAGATATGCAGTTCTTCTGGTAACTTATTTACTCAGGACAGTTTAATTCAGAGGCAACATCTGGATTTCCATGGAAGCCAGTCTTACAGCTTAGCTGACTGAGGTACCACAGAGGTCAAGAGAACTGCCTGTGGTGATACTTTAGCTGCCATTGAACTTAGGACCTTCCTGCCTCCAAAACACTGTGTTGTAACTGTCAGACTCTCCTCTCTCATCAAAAATCATATTCCTGGGGATGATCTTCTTTCCTTGGGCCCTGATTATATCCTTCCTTTTCCATGGTCATTTTTGGGCCAATTTTATCTGTTCACTCTATCAGCCCTGCAGTACTGTCTTAAGAAATATTTCTTAAGAAATATTGCTTGGCTCTGCATTTGCTTCCAAGTCACACTTCAGTGTTTTCTTCAGATGACAGACAAGGTTTGAAAGTGTCCTTTTGGCCCTTGAAAAATGATTTTCTGTTCCTTGCAAATTTCTGAGATGCACAGGTATTTCTCCATCTGTGATCATCTTGTGAAATCATGTCGTCTTAAGAGTGTTTTGAAACTATGAAAATCCACACAAAACAAAACTGTATTATCTTCAGCTATTGTTTGTGTGCTAATTAAACAGCTCTTTGAACAAACAGTGTAAACCCTCTAATAAACTTGTAATGAAAGAAATATTCAAAGCTTCAGTGATTAATGAGCAGATGTTAACAGGCAGTGCAAGCTTATGGGAAACCTTTTCTAATAGTGATGTCAACAGAGAACAATTCACAGACATAATTACTAAAAAATTATCAGAGACTTCCTTGTCAAGTATTTTGTATGTTTATAAAGCTGTTGGTGACTCATTTTAAGCAGTCTGGGAGACTTATTTGATTTGGAATCGGGGTTTTATTATAGCTTAGCTGTTATGTAATAGTTTACTCAGACGGAATGGTCAGCTATTCTTCCATCCCAGCATAGTCCTTATGTGTGCACTGAGATTCCTTGTAATTCTTTCAGCAAATTGTATCTAAATACTTTTCCATACTTTGGAAATACAGTTCTTGTTAAAGCTGAGTAGTAGAACAGCTCTTTGCTTAATTACCCATTAGATTGTCTGCCATCCACTATAAAGTTCAAACGCTGCAGTATTAGCCTGTGCTGCCCAATTCCATGTGGAGAAGCTCTCTCTGACATGTAAGCATCCTCAGTAAATTTTGTCTGTGTTTGTTTTAGAGGCAATTTCATAGCAGGCAGAGTGCTGCCATTCGTGAAAGGCAGGTGCAATCACTAATTCCTTGGGTTACAGCACAAACTGCAATTAATGTTGCCTGTCTCTCCAGCGTCATTAATGTTGAAGCGAAGTAATCTGGATGTAATTTCCACGCTGGTGCTAAAATGTCATTTCAGTGATTCCACGAGTTTCCTTTTCCAAGACATTCCAGCACAATCAGCTATAGAATTACCCATCTTTTTCTTTGATTGCTTACTATCATTCCTTCAGATGAACTCCAAAACCCAAACTTGGAATGTTGAAAAAGGCGAGCACAGCTGTCCTCCATTCCTGGCTCTTCTCTGGGAGATTTTGAGGATTTTATATGGTTGAGATGTAGCTGGTATTTGTGGAAAGCACTGAGATTTTTGGATGTTAATACAGTTGATGTTTTGATTTCTGTGTATCATGGAAGTGACAAGCTGTGGCAGATGAATAATGCCCATCAATATCATATTTAGGCTTGCACTATCAAACTGTGCTTGGTGTTGCCAACAAACCAAGATAGGTTTGGGCCACGGCTCTGGGAATTCTCTGTAGCAGACTGTTGGTACGTCTTTGCATACTTTCATGTTTTCTCACCTGCAAATATTATTTAAATTAAATTAAAATCGTCAGCTGCAGTCAAACCTGACACAATTTCCTGGAGAATTCTTTTGCTGCACAAACACAAAAGCTTATCAGTACAAACAAGTTTTGTAAGCAACTCAGACCATAATTGTTTTGGGGCAGAAATAGCCTATATTTTTAATATGCACAACCAGCCAACTGCTTCTGGTGCAGGTGAGGACCCTAGTGCATATTCTCAGCCTGCAAGGAGCTTCAGAGAGAGTTGTTAGAAAAGACACCTTCCTAGACGATGGCACTGGTGGTTTGGTACTCTAGATGTCAGAGTGCTCATCAGCATTCAGGAGGGGACTATTGCAACAGGGAGCAGAGATGTCAGAGTTTGATCACTCCTACTCAATATAGGAACTCTTCAGTGTCTTAGAGAAAAAATACCTTCAGGAGTTTGGCATCCGAGGGTCCCTAGAAGCCAGTAGGAGCTGGGTGCCTAAAAGCTGCTTTGCAAATGCTCTGGGAGCAAGAATGAGCAAAGGACTTTTGTGGCTGGAACTTTTAAGGGATCTGCAGCTTTCCAGGAGATGATGGAAGTATTTTTAATCAGGAAACCAGAGGGTGAAATGCTGTTCTCAGATTTACGGGTAGATCTGAAATGACTCCTCTGATATTGGGACACCTGAACTTGTATTTTTCTCTTGCTTTTTCCACCTTTACTACAGCCTACATGGCTCTGGTTCCGGGAAGATCCTCTCTCCTGGAGGAATTTTTTGAAAGCAGATGCAAAGATAGAGGGTTTCTAGTCACCTTGGTGACCTTGCACTACTGCAGCAGTTACCCAGATCAAGGTTTATGAAGGGTGGTTCAAGAAGTGGGGACTGGAAAGAGCCATCTACATCTCTTTCTTTCAAACTCTGGCACATACTTCTTTAGTCAGAACTGACCATGGGACACCCTGGATCACCCCATTCCTAACTTGTCCCTGGCTCTGGACTGTGCACAGCTCCCTTGTGCCAAGGAGAGGGTTTCTGCCAAAACCATGCCATGCAGGTGCTGGCTCCCTTTTGTCTGCAGATAATTCATTCCAACCTATCTGCATGCCTGCAGCACTTTGGGCTGCAGTCTAACATCATACGTTTGTAAACATATCATTGTCAAAAAGAGATAGAACAGCAGAGATATACTGCAGCTTTTTCTCTTTGCCACTCTTTCCGTAGCATTACTGGGGAAATGTTTATCTGAACATCTATCCTGGAAAACAGGATAGTGCCAGGATATTGACCTGGAAAAAATGGTTCAGTACAGAGAAATTGCAATCCTTTTTCAGGATTCCCATCCTCATGGGACACTTGTGAAGCCTTATGGGTGCATCTAGAAGTGTGTGTGCTATCTAAAGAAATACCTTCAAAATTTGGATAAATGATGCAAAAATAAGACTTACAAGGCTTTTTCCTTTCCTTCTGTGTTTGGCTTTGGAGGTCCCTTTCCCAGGCTTGAGGCCACATGGGATGGCAAGATGGCCTTTGCAGCAGCCATGGCAAAACAGAAGCACTTGGTGGGTCAAAGCATCTTTGGAGAAGTCCCTCCTCACCAGCCCTGAAATCACCCAGAGCACAGATGAGGGGAAATTTAGTAGCATGAAAATCTCACTCATCAAGAGCGAGCCCAGTCCATGTGCTGTGGTGGGAAGGGGCATGTTGGCTGTTTTGAGGTGAGTTATTGCGGGAGCTGAAGTGACCCAGCTGGGCAGCACCAGGGACAGAACGTTCTGAACTCTGTGGCCTTCAATGGCAATACCATCTGAGATGGAAAATTTGAAAATGGACAAGAACATTTAAAGGGTAAAACGTTATTTTAAGCACACAGTGTTTTCTAAACTATTTACGTATCTAAGCTATACTCATTTATGACATGATCAAGCAAGGTACTAAAGCCTGTATTTAAGCATGCAAGCACTCTAATCAACTTCCTATTACATGGTCAGCATTGAGTCTCCTAATGAAATGCATTCCTCAATTCATGCTTTTAACTGGCTTTGAAAAGCCCATCTCTACACCGCTGGATTGCATGTGAGTCATTCAGTACAGCCCGAGCCTCAAGTCAGCAAGCATAAGTCTGTAATATTCATATGCAATTAAATTCATAAGTAATTATCATCATCTATAGATCTTTTAATTATAAAAATGTTCTGCTTTTTAATGGGAAGGTGTAAACAGCATGCAGTTTGGTGAATGTTAGCAGCAGAAATATTTAGGGGTATGAAAGAGGTGGAGGGAATGACTCATGTATGTATAGCTCTGAATACCATAATTTTTGAAGTGACTTCTGGATAGGAAAGTTAAAATTCTTACCAAAACAATAAAATTCAGGGCTGGTTTTATTCTGAAAACCTTTGAACTAACTCCCTTTTATACATTTTAATGTTTTTAAATCCTCAGCAAGACCTTTTGTAAAGTTATTTTCGATTGTTGTTTGTCAGAAAGATTGTGGTGAGCTATAAGCATGTGTACGTAAAATGAGCAGTAATAAAATAACATTGTAAAGTACAAAACAACCTGAACAGCAGGTACTTTCCAGAAGTGTTTTTGTTACTTTTTGTAAGATCTGCTTGGAGGAAAAATGAGTGTTGCAGTGTCCAAATGGCTAAAAAAGCAGACCCAGTAAATAAACCCTGTTTTGGACTGTTTGTATCTAGCTGGAGACTAAAGAGCAGAGAAGGGAGGTGCTCTGCACAGGGACTGCTTGAACTCTGTAAAAGGGAAGAGAAGCTTTGGGGGTATCCTGTGCCATAGCAAGAAATGTGTGTCAGAGCTCTACGTGTCTGTATATTTATGTGGTGTGTGTGGGTGAGAGAGAGGGTCCTGGAAGCAGAAACTAAATGAGGGATGTGGTCCTGGAAAGAGAAAACTAGGGAAAGGCCAAAGAGCATTGCTGAGCTGGATCCAGCCCTGGGACATCATTCCAGCCAAGGAAGCTGTGAGTTAGATTTTTTTTTTTTACATGTACATTTTTTATTACATTCTGAGTAATTTCCCACAACATTCCACATTTTTAAGCCTTTTCAGAAGGGGAAAGGGAGGGAGGCTTGAGAAACATCAGAACTTTTTTTTTTTTTTGAGAAATTCCAGATCTCTTGAGAGCATAAAGCATTTTTAAGGTTCCTTACCCCGTATTTAAAAAGCTAATGATGACATAACCAAATAGGCTATAAAGGAGCAGCAGCTGCTCAGTGAGAAGAAAACCGTAGGGGGCAGATCCTCTGCTGGCAATCGCTGGTGAAATTAGAGGCAGCCTGACAGATGTCAGCGGCCGAATGTTCCCAGCGATCGATTAAGGCTGTGAACACGGGTTTTTCTGCCGGGCGCTCTGTCCATGCCGCTGCAAAGCGAGCCGGCAGCGGGCAGAGGGAGCGCACCTCGCCTTACGCGGAGCGGAACCCGGGACAAGCTGACTCACTGGGATCGCACAGCGAGCGTGCGGCGCAGGCAGGGATGGAGCACATCCTCCCTCCTGCGGACAGCTGGCAGGGATAAAACACATCCTCCCTGCCGCAGCCCCGTCCTGCCGCCAGGCACATGGGCTCGCCTGAATCCCTGCAACCCCCCGTCAGCGGCTTCCCCGTGCCCCAGTGGGTGAGGTCAAGCTGTTCACCAAGCACACAGAGGCAGCTCCCGTTTCTGGGCTCTGCTTAGGTCATTTCGGCTGCCTGTGATAAATATTCCTATTATTTGTCGTCGTTATGGCCTGGGTTTTTTAGGTTTGTTCTTACTGTTTTCACTTTTCAGAAGAGCTGGGAAATGGTTACAACCTGGGAGTGATGATGGTGAAACTCACTACATAATTTCTGAGTACTGTGGGAGATACATCCTCCCATCATAACATTTTTATGGCAAGTTTAATGCTCGGCTCATCTGGAATAAGCTGTGAGAGCCACACTACAGGAAGCTGTCAGGGTTACTGCCGATTTTTTATTCTCTTTGGAGAAGAAGAAAACACAGGCTTCTGTCCTCAGTGAATTCTGTGATTTGTGAAGCACTGAAAGAGATCAGATTTCTGCAGAAAAGGAATATCCAATGGATAATTATTTGTGCCAATTCCAGTTCAAACATAAGCCTTTCTTATACAAATAGTTCATGGCAGAGCAAGAGGTATTAAGAGGGATGTGAGCTGTAACCAGAGTGGAGGGAATGCTAATATTTTGTCCGGACTGGGGTTTGGGAGGTGGGTTTATTGCTGTTTAGAATAAGAATCGAGACATTTTGGAACAGTGCGGTGCTTTATTTTTGTTCTGTTGTGAAATTCCGTCCTTACAGTTCTGTCTTTCTGTCCACACAGGAAACCCACTTTCTTTTCCAAATGGGCTAGACTCTGCATTTTATGTGCTACCCCACATTGTGGGCACTGCAAAACGGTACCAGCCTGAGAAGGCTGCACTGCCCAACCCTTCGCAAGCAAACTCCTGGCGGGGGAAAAAGGTGGGGAGGAATTTATTGCTTCTTTTTAAGTGTTGCAGCCACTCTCTTCTGCCACATGGAGCACAGGAGGGGGCAGAGACATACTTCTGAGCCCCCCCTTTACCCCCCCCCCTTCCCTGCCTCCTCTCTGAAGAGTTGCTCCTGTGTTCCCTGGAGCAAAGAGGCTGTGATTCTTGGCAGACTCCATGTCAGCTACTCAGGTCAGGGGGAAGTCATTACTTCCTCCTCCCACACTGCTCAGTCGTGTTAGGTTAGGACAAGACTTTGCAAGACATTGCCCAATGTTTGCAATGTGTCTTTCCCATAAAGGAAGAAACTGAATTGTGTCATAAACCTTAAAATTCCAGAAAATGAAGCTGCTTCATTGATAGGTGAACATGTACCAAAATATAATAAATAAGGAATTTGAATGTAGTTGTGGTTACAGCTCTCATCTGGGAATGGGGAGAACTTGAATTCTCTTCTTGACCACACCTCAGCCTTACTTGGATTTTTGATCAGGCTGAGGCGCTCTCTGCCTTTGTTGTTGTTATTGCCCTTATGTTTCAATAATTTTGTGGTAGTTAGTTCCCTTTGTTGTTAGATTCAAAAACCTTTGACAATAGAAGAGCCTTTATTTTCCCAGCTGAAAAGAGATTATCCACCTGGGCAGGAGAAATAGGAGGCCTTCCTGTGTACTGCGTGCCTTTGTCATAAAACAGCTTGAGACAGTGAATAAACCCTCACTGTTTTCATGAGGATTTGTTGATTAAATACAGTTAGCAAAAGGACTGCAACGACAGCAGCAAAACTAAAATGAGGATCTTTTTTCACAGAAATAAATTGGGATCTAGGCTGACATATTTAAAGGAAAAGAGAAAGGTGGGCAGGCTAGTGGAAGCACTACTGAGCCTTCTATCCCAAACCTACTTCTCTTAGATAATTGCATTTCCCATTAATACTAATTATGATTATCTACTATCTATTAGTAGCCTTTAATTTCTTATCATCATTATGAGTAATGCGAGCCTCACAAGGAAGGACAAGCACAAGAGCACACAGAACTCAGGGAAACACAGGATGCATGTTATGGAAAGGGAACTCTGCTCTGGTATCATGATCACTGTTGACTCCTTCCCCTCCAAAAGAGAGCCCCCATCTTATCAGTTAATAAAATTTTATAAACTTGGTAATTTCACCACCTACCTCTTCTATCCTTAGAAAGTAGTGGAAGTCAAAGAGGCTTTAAGGTAGGGTGGCCTAAATCCCTTCCCCCTGAAATTGCTCCCTCTTTCCCCGCCATCTTACAGGAAAATTCTGGGACCTGGTACAGTATGAGACAGCAGACAGCTAAGCAAACACACAGATGCTGCAGAGCATCACTGGTGGCAGTGCCTGTTCCCAAGGAATTAACACCTAAATCTGGGGCTCTCGTTTTTTCCATGAGCAAGGTGCTCCAAAGCCAGCTCAAGCCTGTTGCTAATACTGCCATGACTTTCCAAAGCTTTCACACCAGAAGCCATTGCAAGTGGGGGCATTTCTTCATGTCTTCCACACCTTCCCATTTGGGACACTCTGCCTTTTCCAGGTTATAAAGATTGTGTGTGTTATTATTCTGAACAGCCTGGCAGAGCTGGATGCCATATCTGACGGTATGTTCTTGCAGTGGCACTGCAGAAGACTGAACTAAGCTTCCAATAATAAGCACTGACACTAACATAAATATTTGTGGTTAAGCTTCCCATTTTTTCCTTATAGGAAGCAAGCTAAAATTTTGAAATACTTCAGTGATGTGATCAGTGGACAGTAGTGGGAAAAATTTTCTCCAAAACTTGATTTGTGATCAAAATAAGGAAGGAAGATCTGAAAGACCAGAAAATATTTTTGTTAATCAGGATATGGCACTTTACAACATCTGGATGTCAAAGCAAGTGTTTTGAATTCAATACTATTAACATGTGTCATTTAAATGAATTTTTTTCCCTCAGAGATGATTGGGTGGTTACAATTTTTGGCAATGGTTTTGCAGTCTGTTGCTTACATTACCTGACCCATGGTCTGTTTGTTTTATGATGTCTGTGGGAAAACAAAACAAAACAAAACAAAAACCAGTCCCCCCGCCTCCTTCCCTCTCCCCAGTCCTGAAAATAGCTCAGGACCCAGAAAAAAGCTATAGGACAGAGTCTCATCCTCTCAGTGAACCATTCTGACCAGAGGGTAACCTCATGGGATTGATGCTGCTTTTGTCTATGACATCGTGTAACACCAAACAAAAAAGTATCTGATTCTTCTGAAAATCAAAGAGACATGATTAAACAGAATATAACAGCCTGGGAATGTAGAAAAGAAAGTTTGAATAACAGGTCAGAGAAAGATCAGGCTTCAGCTCTCGCTCTCTGCAAAATGATAAAACTAACAGGGAGTTGTGACTCAGCTTCCCCTGATCAAAAAGCTCCTTTCTTTGCAGTGTAAACAACTGTAGTCAGTGTTCTTGAAATCCCAGACTGAAACATCAACCAAAGCTGGAAAATAAGATTCCCCAGAATGCTTTCCCTATCCTAGGCATAACCTGTGGCTGATGTTTCAGGGGATTTCATTCCCTGTGACTGGGATTCACTGTCTAAAAGAGGCTGTTGCATGAGTAGAAGGGAAAAAAGTTTTGTGTGCGGATTGTAACCTCAAGAGTGTGAAACAAATATTTTGTTTCAAATCATCCCTTAACCCATTTCAGCAGTAAATTGAGAGACCAGTATTATAAACCAAGAAAAAAGTAGGGAAGTGTGGCTTTGGAGGAATGAATAAAAAACGAAGCTAACAAAGAATAACTCTTCCAAGCTGAAGCCTGGTGTCTAATTTTTTGCTGAATAACTTGTTTTGAAGAATAAGAGACTCCTGCTCTTGCCAGGTCCCTGCAGCTAGATTTTATAGCTACAATGAACAAGTATGCATCTGTGTAAATGCTCTTTAATTTTCTTTTTACATCATATTTACACTGCTCACACAGTAAAACTGCTGAATGTTTTAATTAGCACTCCCATGGCTGCGAAGTTGTTTGAAACTTTCAGGAGATGTGAAAAGGCTGGCGCGCAAATAAAGCCCTGCAGTCGCTCGATGCTGACAAAGGGGGCGAGGTGTTTGAAGTGCACCAATTGTATTTGTTTTGGGCCGGGGACCGGAGCGCGCCGAGCGCCGGATTCCTCAGCCCTGACACACAGCGCGCAGCCCGGACCCGCGGCGGGGGCAGCGCTCCTTGGACCAGCGCTGCATCCCACGGGATGCCTGCGGGGAGTCTGCGCTGCCCAGCCTGAGCTCAGCGCTGCGAAGTCAGGCTCAGGCACTGCCGGAGCCTGGCCCTGCTCCGGGGTTGTTGTCACCTGTGGAAGCAGAGGTGGGGAGAGTTTCGCTCCCAACCTTTTCAGAAATTCCCCAGCGAGGTTATTAAGAAGAAATCAAGTCGTTTGGATGAAATGAAAGCTTTCTATGGAATCCTTGTTTTTGTTAATGTAATTTTAATGTAATTTTCATAGACTTATAGAATAAATGAGGCTGGAAAACACCTGGGAAGGCCATATAGTCCAACCTCATTAAGAGCAGTATTTTGCATGTAAATGTGGAGCTGGTAAAACCTGCTGGCTGCAGAGTACCTCCTGTCTTTGTTTATTGTAGAACACATACAACTGTGCAAACTAACACTGGCCTGTCAATTCATTTCAGCCCCAATCCAACCCTTGGGGAGGAGAGCAGCTCCCCTGTGCTGTTTGGGCTCTGTGTGGACTCTGTCAGCCAGAGGACCGACTGTACCACTAGAAGAAGACTGCAAGAGATGATCTAATACAACTGCTGTATTGAGGCAGGACCAAGAATCTCAGAGCTGTGTGGGCTTGCTGTGTTTGCAGTGTAAGACATTTGTCCCCAAAGACCTAAACTGAAACCACGAATCCTGCTGTGGCTGTTTGTAATGTCCCCTGGAACTTTCCTAGCTCAGATATCAATCTGACAAGTGATTGCTCTTAGCTTGGACTCAGCATCCCCCTAAAGACCAAAGGAGCAGTCTTTCACTTGGCTTTGGAGAGAAAAAGGAAAATGTTGGGACAGAGCAAGTAAATAAGTTCAGGGACTTGAGAAGACTGTTAAAAAAGATGAGAAATTATTAAATTTATATTTCAGGTGAGTGCTAGAAATATTATGACAAGAAAACAAACAAACAAACAAAGAGGAAAATTGTAGGTGAAAGAAACTAAGGTGACAAGTAGGGACAGAAAAACTATTTTCCTCATGTTTTTTCAAACAAAAAAGAGATGATTAGGAGGACACAGAGGGGATTGAACTGCAGAGGGTATTTGTCACTTCTGTGTATGAGGTATCATGAGGTTGAGATTTGGTCTGAAGAACCACAGGCCAAAGAGCAAAGAAAACCTGAAACACTTATCTTCTGTAACAACCCCAAGTTTCACTAACATTACATTTTTGGTAGTTTGGATTCTCAAGTTTTAATGTAATTGCATTGTTCTATCTGAATTCTGGTTTGAGGTCAGCTTCCGATTCTTGCCATCTTGTGGTGTGGTGCTGCACTGCGACCATCCCTCAGCTCCTCTGCAGGTTCAGGAGCTGTAAAACAACGTGCTTTCATACAGGTCTCACTGGGGAAAAAAAAAAAGATCCTTTCTTTGATGATTCCTTTCTATAATTTGCAGTATTTTCCCTCTTTCTAGGTCTTCATTTGAACTCTGTTTCTCTCTTTGTTTCCCCAGTTCTTAGAAGGAGTTCAAACCATTCCCGGTCTGGAACCCAAGACTGACAGAAATGACCTCTCTCCAAATCTCTTTCTAGCCTGAACTCTTGGGCCATTTCCTACTTGCACAGCCACAGAGTCTCCACACTCTTCTTGAAACTGTTCTTGGATTTGAAATACTCCAGTTCATCATGGTCTGCACTGTATCTCAGACACTCCTTTACCAGAGCTAAGACCATTTATTTAGTAGCCCTTTAATAAGGAGCTGTACAGGTCAAGCTCCTGTCCTCCTACCTCCTTTATCTTACCCTTCCATCCTCCCCAGGACTATACACTTTTAAGCAGGAGATAGAGGAGAGATAGCAGACCTCTGGCACCTACAGGCTTTAAAGGCAACCCCTACACTCTTGCAATGCTCTTGTTTGCAGCAGTCCACATCCAGGAGCCAAGCCCCACAGAGTTACCACAGGTGTTTCCTATTTTTGATATTCTAAGTATCGGGCATGTGTGCTATTAGTGATATGCTTTTGTGCTTCAAGGTGCTGGAAAATGATTAATGTATTAGGGTGTCTACTGCCAGCATCTGATCCAAGTTCACTGACTCTCAGTTAACCGGCAAGGAAAAGTCATGTCTTGTGCAGTAGTTCTGTCTCAGAAATCTTCCTCTCTGAGAGGTCTCCACAGAAGACATCTGAGGCTTTGCTGACTTTCAGTTCGTCTCAGACTTTTCCAATCATAGTAAGAGTTGAGCGATTTTGACATTGGGGTCCTCTCTCACCCAGTATGCCAGAATGATGACTTCATTCTGAGCTTGAAGAGCTTGGAGGTCAGTCAAAAAGATGTCTTACTAATGGGCTTACCTAAGGCTGGCCAGCTGTGGCTGTGCTCACTACCTGATAAGCCTGGGACTGAGTGAGAAAGAACCTGTGTGTAACAAGTCTGCAGAGGCAGTCATCCTGTTTAACAGGATTCCAATAATCAGTTTAGACTTTATTCCCCCAGTGATATTGTGAGGAAAAAAGAATATCCTCAGGTGTCTTTGTTTGTAGGCCTGGTTGCAAAAAGGTGTAACAGAGGGAATAATGAAATAGATGTTAAACTTCAAAAAAAAAGAATTAAATTCCAACTCAAAATTCATGTTAGGGTTTCATTTGTTTGCTTGTTTGTTTTTTGTTGTGGGTTTTTTTTTTTAGAAAAAACAACAACAAAAATAGCAACAACAAAAACCCACAACTGAGAGCCAAGTGAAAGCATGAATAAAGGCTTCTTTGCTCTAGGATTTTGATCAGAATCCACAAGCTTTATCCAGATACATGAATTTCGCACCTCTTTGTGTATCTTTAAGAGGATTTAAGAAAGCTTGTGCTGTTCATTGCTGGGGGTGGAATGTAGAATCATAGAATGAATCATAGAATGCTTTGGATTGAAAGACACCTTCAAGATCATCTGGTTCCAACCCCCTGCCATGGGCAGGGACATGTTCCACTAGATCAGGTTTCTCAATGCCCCATCCATATCAGCCTTGAACACTGCCAGGGATGTGGTCTCCACATCTTCTCTGGGCAACCTGTGCCAGTACCTCCAAATAAGTTGTGCTTTGCATTGTCTGATATGTAAAAAACCTCTTGAGTGCTAGTAGGTGTCCTGAGGAGAATTGAACAGGTTTCACCAACAGTTTTGTGTTCAGGAAACGTTATTTTTCCTTGCAGCTGGTATGAATTCTAGCTTTGGTGAGTTTTTCGTCCTCTTTTAGGAAAAAGTTTGTTGGTGAGTAACACCACCGTTTCCAAGTTAGAATGTGCAGAGCAAAAGCAAAGCACTGAAATAGCAGCTCCCTCCCTCCTGCCAGTGGCAGTGAGCTCTGTGCTGACTGACGGGAGCCATACGGGGAGCAGGAGCTGCGCAGACTACACGGATAATGAAGAGCTAAGGCTTTGTGCCTGCCAAAGGGAAAGCCTGGAAAACAAAAGGACTGTGGGTTGTCTTCCCATTGCGTCCAGAGATGCACTTGACAGCCACAGGGACTAAGAGTGCCCTGCACTCTCAGCCTGCCTCCATACAGATGTAGGATGTTCAGGACTGCCCACCTTATTCCCATTTCTACCTATTTGTTGTTTTTTGGGTTTTTTTTAATTGTGTCTGTAAATGCTTGCTCCTAGAGGAGACTACTCAAGATAGGGGAAGGCAAGGGTAGGGTATGGGAAATGGTGAAATAAAACCCCTCCTCACTCAAATTTGCCACAGACTCCCTGCAAGACACAGCTGCCTGATAATGCATGCTAGAAGTCTGAATCATAAGACACACACACTACAAAAAAAAAAAAAAAAGAAAAGTGGCACATAGCAAAGTGTGAAAGAGTCAGAGAGACAAAAAAGGCTAACAAAAAGGAAAATAGAAACCATGTTAAACACTGGTTTCCTCTCAGAGCTTTGACTAATATCTGGGGGCCAACAATGCGTATACCACATCAGAGACCCTTTTCACCTTGCCCAAAGTAATGAGCTCATGTTTGCAGATTGCCTAACACTTTGTTTTCAAGCCAAAAGTATCGGATTTACACTCGAGTAACAAATTGTTACAATGTGGGAAGAGGTTATGGACAAAGTACAAATCTGTGGGATACTTTAACCATCTCTGATTTTGTTTGTTAGACCATGTAATAGAAAAGAGACAATCTTGAGCACCATA
The DNA here is from genome assembly GCA_013397815.1 of Aleadryas rufinucha. Taxonomy (NCBI): domain Eukaryota; kingdom Metazoa; phylum Chordata; class Aves; order Passeriformes; genus Aleadryas; species Aleadryas rufinucha. The sequence continues at coordinate 693,504 of VZTH01011696.1, forward strand.
GCTCCTAAAGGGGAAAGACGGAATGGTGCAGTGCCATTAATTCCCTGACACTTCAGGATACTTCATTAATGCAAAGCAGCTATACATGTATTTAAGAATGCCTTCAGTTAGCTCATTTGCTTTGTAGAGTTCCTCGTTTTAATCCTAAGTAAACATAGTTTTGAAAGTTGCAGGGAAAAATACACTGGGTACCTTCTTCCAAAATGAATGTTTGACTTTTCTGCCTCTTGAGTGGATGAAGCACTGAAAACAAGCTCCAGTAGCCCAGCTGCTGCTTTCTTTGCAGGCAGGAGCCTATGGGTGGAATGCATGAGCGTGTGTGTGTGTTTTCCCTGCTCATCCCACTCGTCTACTCTCATCTACCTGCTTCATTCTCCACTTCTCTGCTAAACTTTGTCAGAGTTAAATTAAAGAAGAACTTGGACTTACATGAAGACTATAAAGTTGTTTCATCACAGACCCATAGATCCTATTTGATAATTCAGCATTCATTGCCTCTATATATCTTCAGTAACTTTTAAAGAGCTAGAGTCACTACCGGGTCTCCAAGGAATACTTTGAAAATTTTAAGAATATATTTTAGGTATGAACTGTGACATGATAAGCTCTCTCCTTGTTTTCTGCCTTGGCAAGCATGGTAAGTATTTTGAAGGAAGTTGGATTAATTGACTTAGCATCTGTTTCTTCAAATACTTTTTGCTATACAGTTGGATGTTTTTAGGGACACTACTTCCTTTTGTACTGAAACTTCTTTCTCCCAATTTTATTTTAATTACTGATTGGAGATGATTGCTGTAAATGCATGAAAACCTGAGTCACTTATTCATTTTATAGTTTGAAAAATCCATCTCTAATCTTGGCTCAGAAAATCTTAGAAGATAATTATTTTGTTTTGAGTGTTTATATACTGGAAAATGTTTAAATCAATGCTCCTTCCTCTCTCTCTCCCTTCCATCCTCTTGCTCACTTTCTCTCTTGATGTCTTATTGAACAGGAAAAGGGAGGGGGAGAAAATGCAGGGCTTGAAGGAAAGTCTCAAAGTCATGAGGTACAAATCCTCTTTCCGTATTCTTTCCCTGCTTCCATTCCCCCAGGGCCCTTGAAGGCAAAGATAAAAGTATCTCAGATGGCCAACAAAGTGTCTCTGCTTGATTTTACTGAAAGGGAGAACATGAGACAAAACAGACTCCAGTGTGGTTGCTATTTAAATTAGCTATAGAAAATTGTGATGACAGTCTGAGTTAATTAATAAATCATTATTACAATCTCATGTATTAATATTCTGACTACAATAAAAAGTCTACATGTCTTTGAGAATACTGCACAAGCCAAATACTGCTTTGTTATAAGGCATTTAACAGATGATTTCCTTCTGTGAACAATATTCTTCAGAGGACAATTTAATGCCTCAGAGGAGAAAATGCATATTTCTACACTCATGCCATAAAGGACAGATTTCGGGAAGATTTCCTGAGTTTAGCTTCTTTGCTGCAGGTTCAGAAGGCTTTTTTCATTTCTCAGCTGAACTGACCCAGTGACTCTTCTGAGGCGTTGAAGAAAGAAGTGTCTATTGTTATTTATTTGTTATATCAGTGCTATACGGAGCACTTCCCTTAAGGAATCAGTGAGAGCAGCAGGGTGCTCCTCATTTCCACCTGGTGAAACACCCTCCCTGCCCTGCTTTTCCTGACCTTCCTCTTCCAGAACCTCTACCTTCCGCAGTCCCACGCTCTTCCCTCCCACGCTCCCGTAAAATCCCTCTGCTTTGGCTTCAAAGAGCTGCTGGAGGTGAGAGAGGCTTTGGATTGAGCTGGGCGGCTCCGCGATAGCAGCTCGGCGTTACCGATGACGTATTTTGACGATGTGTGAATCGCACACAAAAATAAGACAAAGAAATGCATTTTCTATGCGTTGGAAACACTTTATGTAGCTTGAAATTCAGTGTTCCAGTGCATGATCAGATTCATAAATTGTGAATAAATAAACAAGTAAATAATCAGTAAAAGCAATCCAGAGTTAAATGTTTTTGTTTCTTTAAAATTCCACTCACAGTTTATTTTGTTAAAATTGTTTACCAACAGGGACATGAATTTGACAGGAATTTTCAGTCCCCTGAAACTGAATATTTTATTAACCTTTATGTTTTGCACACTGCTGCCTTGAGATAAGCTGCTGAAAACTGGAACGCATTTTCAAAGTTCTAAGTGAGCAAAATATTTACTAAAATCTTAAACTGCTATATTTAATCAGAACTGCAAAATGTTCCACAGTGCTAGATACTAAACACTAAAGAAAAGTGAATAACTTTTGCTTCTTGCAGATGTAAATTAGCCTGTAGTGTACTGCATGCTGTTCTGGCTAGATTGCTTCCTGTACCTGAGATAATTCATTTAAGACAGCCTTGAGTATCTCCATAACCCATCAGGCAAAATTATTTGAGGAGCAGGCTGAGACCTAATCCTCTTCTCTTACTCCTGGAACAACTGGAGATTCTTAGACTGAACTAATACAGTAAAGTGTGTTAAGTAGTGTAAAGTATCTTCTCTGAGGGAAAAAAAACCCTGGCCCAAGGTTTCTGAAATATTTGGGTAAAGTCTCAAAGTGAAGGGCACCATGTGTATCTAATATTATTTGGTGAAATGCAAATATATCACTGCTGCAGCACTCAGCACTTCGGTCACAGTTCCCCACTACAATATGCCAGGAGGCAGTGGAGGTAGGCAGCCCTTTCAAGAAAACATAGCATCCCTAATCCTGACTCTCCCTGCCTTCCCTCTCCACTGCCTCAGCCATTTGAGTGACAAAGAACATGTTTGGATCACTGTTATCTGAATGCTCTCAAATAGTTTTACAGTATCAGGCTAATAAATTTACCACCAAGAGACTTTTCCAAACTAACTTTTCTCAGGATGATATAAAAGTCTTGAGGATGAGTGACAAAATAGCTAGTATTTTCTAATAAGGCAAAAAGAAAGATAAATTAGCCCAGGAATTTCTTGTCAGTGGAAAAAAAAATTTAGAATTTCAGATAAACTCCTACCCCATGCAGAACAAATTGAACTGCAAAGTTGTTTTGTGATCAAATAAGGCCTATATCATAAAGCCATGAGAAATACTGACCTAGCAAAGAGAAATCATTCTCATTTTGATCTATTGATAATAAAATAGCATCACATGAGTTATTATCAGCATGTAACTTTATCCACATGATGCCTCTGGTTTTGTTCTTGCATGGCCTCTGAATGCATATACTTCACTGCTCCACTGGGAAAAAATGGGGAAAAAAGCTCTTTGTACTTTCTCAGCTATTAGAAAATAAAATTCTTGACCTTTTTTTTCACTCAGTGAGACCATGACTGGCTTCTGTTCCTAGCCCTGCAGAGGAACTCCAGGGATACCCACATTTTCCTTTCTTGTATGGAAAAGAAGACTCTATTTTCAACCACAAGAAGTTCACACATGATGATTTCATATGAAAATAACTTAAACCATAGCACCTTCCTCATTCTCTGGTGTTATGTGTGCAAATGGCTTGTATGCCAATGATTTCTTCACCAAGAAGAAAACTTCAGATCATCTGTCTCCAAGAGAGAATACTGCAGATTGACAATATTAAATTTCTTTAAGAGGTGAAACAAAATACATGGGCTTACAGAAGGATTAGAAAATTATATCCCAGCTGCAATATTTTATGGGTACAGAAAAAATTGTGTGAGTGAAATACCAGTATCATAAAATAAATAACAGGAAATATGGTAATTTATGTGATAGAGAAAATTGTCACTTTCAGAATTGCCAGAAAGTCAACAGCATTTCACCCATTTGACTTCAGAAGTGAACTTAGACCTCAGAGGCTTAAAAATATATGAAAAGAAGTGAAATGAAATAAGAGCTCATGAATCCAATAGGGATTTACGAAGAAGAAAGCAATCTGTGCTAAAAGAGTTTTATAGAAGTTGGGAATGCATGTAATCAGAATTTAACTTATTCCTGGAAAGTGATTTAGAATATGCCAAATAAATTAAATTCCATTCTGCAAGATGAGCAATTAATGGGGCTCGTAATTTAGAAAGCATCACAAGTCAGAAATGGCCTTTAAGCCTATTCAACCTTAAGCATGTGTTGAAAACCCACCAAATTCAGCTGGAAACTAAACACAGAAAGCAAGAGGAGGTCGAGCATGTCTACTCAGTAGTTTGCATTACTAATGCTTTATATTTCTGGAGATCCTTGCATCTCACGAGAAAAAGGCTTTTCACAAATACCGGTGGCCAGCCAGTGCAGTTTCTATCCGACAGGGCTCAGGGCTTGGACAGGAGAAGCGGGGGTGCAAATCTCTGAGAAGAGCCCAAGTGCAGCCTCCTCCTCCCTGTTCCAGCGCACACGGAACAAAGGGACCATCTCACATCCAATGACCTCGCAATGGCCAGCAATTGTTACCCACCCTCAGGCCATAAGAACGAACCTACCGCTGCTAATTTCTATTTTAAGTGCGGTGGAATGCTGCGGTCACTCTGATACCGCTCCGCAGACGCTGCTGGCAAGTGCTAGCGTAGCATGTAAGGACAATTACCGCATGTATAGCAGTGATACTGGCCACTGGGAAGCAGTTGGTGCAGGAATGTTGCTCCTGCTCTCGCAGTTGCTCCAAAGCCTATTGGAAACTGCATTTCCCCATTTTTATCCTGACATTTGTGTAATTTTAGCTTCCACATTTTGGCAAATACCGCCATGTATTTTTGGCTCACCCCTGAGTTATCTGAAGCAGAGCAGTGTGATTCCAGGCAGAAGAAGGCAGAATTGTCTCAGAATAACAAGCAGATTTTTTTTTTTAATGCAGTGCAAATGGTTCATACATTATTTTTGCATGAATCAGACATTTATTTTCTAAGGGAAGACAGGGTGGGGGGAGGAGGGTAAAATCTTTTACTTAAATCCTCTCATAGTTCATTGCTGAATATCAGCTTCTAGAGACAAGGCAATGTATGCTAGGCTTCTTGGTTATTGTGCTTTTGGAGATTAGCTGTTTTGAGTCATGAGGGTGTGTTACCTCACCCCAATTAAAGAACTCTAGCAGAAACGGTAAAAACAGGCAGCATGAAGGAAGAAAGGGGACTTTTCTAGCATTCACGGGACATTCACATGAGCTGCATGGGCAGGATGAAATCATGCTACTGCCAAGAAACAAAAGCAAGTAGTAGAAAACGAACAATTATGAAATAAAAGGAGTCCTACAAATGCTAGAGGATGGAGACTGACTTGCTTTCATGTTGTGACCTTTCTTTGTGTTGTGCTTTCCACAGTAGTACTGTACAGACAAGATGGCACCAACTAAACCTAAAAAATTACTAACTGCCAAGATAATTCCAAGAATAATGAGGCTGCAACAACTGCAAAGATGCAAAGAACAATGCTGTCAGTTATCTCTTCACAGAGCTCAGCGAGAAGGAATCAAATGCTTCGTCTTTAAAATGAATGGGTTTAAAACCTGAGATCACATCTTATCTTATCAGGACATGCTGATGTACAGGATTATCCAGAAGTCGCATGGTTGAGTCTTTGCTTGTGTTTAATTTTGTGAAATTTGTTCTGCAGTGCATTATATCATTTTTACACTAAAGGGAGAAAACTTACCTTTTGTAGAGGACTATATGAATTAAACTTTTAAAGTGAAAGGAATGTCAGCAATAAATCCAGCTTTCTAATAACATAACTCTTGGGACTTGATTGTGACTTGGATTGAAAGACTGCAGGAGTAAGAAAAATTAGGAAATCTCCTTATTACAATGTGTGTGTTAAACAGACCTTGGACCCTGATTGCTGGGAGATGACTTCTCCTTACAGCAGATGTGCAAGGTCAGGGAATGGGTGTAGGCTTGGCCCCCTCCCAACCTCTGGCCATCATGGCCAATCCTAGAAAGGTCAAGAACTACCAGTATATGTTGATTTTAAAGGGCCAGCCTTAGAGGGAAGGAAAAGAACAACACATGCCTGTGGCACCTCACAGAAACCCTTTGCCTTCATCCTTAGGGACTGCAGAACACTACTGCTGCAGCCTTAGCTGTTACAGTGCAGTCCTAAAGGACTTGTTCTGTCCCTGGCTGAATAGTGATGAAGATCTATCCCCACCTGTACTGCTTTCTGTCCTACCCTCAGGTTTTTTTGGAGTCTCATGATACTCCATGAGTACCATACTCTCATTCCAGGTGGTGGAATTGTGGTATTGCTGGAATCATGGTATTGAACTTTTGCTTTGATTTCAAGCACTTTACGGTATTTACTTGCATAGCCTGTACCAAGAACTGTGCCATTGAATGAGGGTGTGGATCACAAACATGGAGTATCTCAAAGGCAGACTTCTAGAACCATCTCTTGCGACACAAACATTCGTGGAATAAGCCTCAGTTTCTCTCATCTTCTTTGGGAGCTCTTCTAAACACCTGTCCAGCTGCTGAAGCAGACAGGAATCTGTCTTTTCATCCATACTTTGCAATCCCACTTCCCAGCATTTTAGCAAACTCAGTACCTGCCGGGAGAATTGTGTGCAATGGGTGTCTGATCTCCAGCAACAGTGCTGCAGGAACCATGGAGGAGAAGCAGAGGCTGCTGTGGTGGAGTGCACACTGGAGCAGCCTGCTTGGGTTAAGGTTTACTGTAAGAATAGCCTTTTCCCCTCACCAACATACTTGTTGTTTGGAGCTCTGCTTCATATATGCAATAACACAAAAAACCACATTGACATGGGCATTTGTGGGAGGCATGGGGAGAGGAGTTGTCTGAAAAAGTAATTTTAAAATGTCAAAAATAAGGTATCACGTGCAATGAACCCAAACATATTATTAGCATACTGACAAAAGCCCTTGTAATTTCCACACTGATCTCATGATTTTTTTGGCCTTAACTCATAATTTTCAGGTTTTTTAAAGCAGACAGTATATATTCTTTCATTATACACCCTGACATTTTCTCCCCTGGGTGCTTGTACAAGAACAAATCCAATACACTGAATACGGTACCAAGCTTTCAAACATGGACCAGAAAAGAGAGAAGGAGGAGCCAGGGAAAGTATGAACTCCTCATTAACAATTTGACTGTGACTGGCCTTACATCTGAGCATTTCTTCTTCAGGGTCATGGCTGGACCAGGGATGGAGAAATGACACCAGCCTGTCAAACGAGTCCTGGACACATGCCAGTGTTAGACCAACACTACTTTGATTCTTAGCTGATGGTTAGAAGCAGCAATAACAACAACCACAAAAAATAGACTGGTCTATCTGTAGTGCCTGTCAGCAGTTTATGAACACCATACTTTCCCTCAAACTTTTTACCCCTTTATTGTATTACAGCTTCACCCCAGTGGCTTAGTATGTCCAGTAACCTAAAACAAAAAAGAAGCAGTCACAAAAAATAACACTGTATAACGAGTTACAGCCCAAACCATGCAATCCATGGATAGCCATATGTCTGGGGAGATGACAGGTCTAAGTGATGAGCCCTGTTGCATGTGCACACCATTCCTCCGGAACCTATCGCTTGGATTTAAAAGGTGCGGTGTGCTTGGCTTGCTCCTCCCAACATGTGCTAATGCTCTGTGTTTTTTGCTGTAATAGATTACTTAGCAATTCATACTAATGTTTTGGAGGCAAATTGCTTTCCCATGTTTTATATTATGAACACTTGTTCGGGTCTGGTTCTGCGAGGAGCTGTGTGCTTTCGACTGCCAATTAAAACCATGCTAATGGGAGGCACGCTACGCTTCCCAGATGTGCAGAGCAGGTCCCCTGGTGCAGACAGTGGGGATACTCTCCAAATGTGGGGCTAATACCAGTGACTCATTAGAGGCACTGCACCAGATTGTCAGAGCACATAGGAGGAGCAATTAATTTAGTCAGGAAGCACAGTGAAAAGATATTTATTTATTTACATATTTATTTATTTATTTGGCTGTGCATAGCCTAATTCCCATCTCTTAGTAACAAGGAAAATGTTTAGGTCTCAGCTTTTCTAGTTCTTATAAATATGTATTTAAAATTCTGGAATTTACTGTGCTTATAAAACATCACCTTCCTCATTCTCTACTTATTTTCATATGCCCATATTGAAGGGACAGTGTATATTACTATGCATTGATGTGTTATCTTTTGGTAGTGTATAAGCAAAGTTTTGAGCTCCCTGTTGTTTCTGTGTGTGAGCTAAACTCAGATCCAAGAGAAGTAAGTATAATTCCATGTTATTCCATGTATTGGTGGCTTTTTTCCCAGGCTGCTCTGGATCCAATAATTAAGAAATAAGTACTCAAAAAGGAAAGCACTGTGCAATTACTTAGTTAAGTAATTTGGAAATAGCTCCATGCTGGCTTGTGCCTACTCTGGGGTAGCATTTGGAAAGGCCACATACCTAAAGAAATTAGGGGTTTTTTTAGGTTCGTGGAACATAACTTATCACAGAATCATAGAATAAGCTGAGTTGGAAGGGCCCACGAGGATCATCGAGTTCAACTTCCAGCCCTGCACAGCATGCAAGAGTCACACCATGTGCCTGAGAGTGTTGTCCAAATGCTTCTTGAACCCTGTCAGGCTGCCTGGTGCTGTGACCACTGCCCTGGCAGCCTGTTCCAGTGCCCAATCACCCTCTGGGTGAAAAACGTTTTCCTGATATCCAACATAAACCTACTCTGACTGAGCCTCAGGGCATTTCCTCGGGTCCTGTCACTGGTCATGAGAGTGAAGAGATCCGTACTTGCCCCTCCGCTTCCTCTCATGAGGATGTTGAAGACTGCAACGAGGTTTCTGCTCAGCTTCCTCCTCTTGTTTACACCTTGTAGTGTCTCCAAAACAAAAGCTGGAATGCTGGGTTTTTTTCATCATCATGCCTTATATGGAATCATAAAATCATTAAAGTCTAAGATCGAGTCCAACAATCAACCTAACACTGCCATGTTCATCACTAAACCATATCAGCAAGTGCCACTTCCACTCACCTTTTTGAATGCTTCCAGGGATGGTGACTCCACCACTTCCTTGGGCAGCCTGTTCCAATATCTGACCTCTCTTCTAGTGAAGAAATTTTTCCTAATATCTAATCTAAATCTCCCCTGGAACGACCTGAGGCCATTTCCTCTTATCGTGTCATTTGTTACCTGGGAGAAGAGACCAACCCCTACCTGGCAGCACCCTCCTTTCAGGCAGCTGTAGAGAGTGATAAGGTCTCCCCTGAGCCTCCTTTTCTCCAGGATAAACACCCCCAGCTCCCTCAGCCACTCCTCACAGAACTTGTGCCCCAACATCTTCCCCAGCTCCATTGCCCTTCTCTGGACTCACTCCAGCCCCCCAATGCCTTTCTTGCAGTGAAGGGCCCAGAAGTGGACACAGCACTCGAGGTGTGGCCTCACAAGTGCCCAGTACAGAGGGACAATCACTGCCCTGGTCCTGCTGGCCACACTATTGCTGGTATAAGCCAGGATGCCATTGGCCTTCTGGGCTACCAGGGCACACACACACTGGCTCATGTTCAGCCAGCTGTCGACCAACACCTCCAGGTCCTTTTCAGCTGAGCAACTTTCCAGGATCCCCAATTTTGTATGTTCCAGCTCTCATCTCCATGAAAAAATGAGACTTAGTCGTGCTCTTATTACCAGTGAAGAAACCTAGGAGCCATATGGGGAAGCAGGTAGCTCTGTTGAAAATAAATTAAAATCATTATTTGGGTGGCTTATGGCCGGATCATGCTTTTTGCCCAAGAGCCAAAAGATAAGGGAAAAAAAAAAAAAGCAGAACAATACCTGGCAGGTACAGTGACTAGGTTGTGGTGAAAACTTTTGCAAGAGTAATAGATAAAGAGATAGTAGTTCATGAGAAGGAGATTCAAGATGATTTTTTCATGCTTGATAAATAAAAGCTTTTAAAAAATTCAAATAAGTAGTAAATACAATGCTTAGAAAAAGATGGTAATTTATCCACTATGCACTAAATATCCTCATACTTTACCTTTTGCATGGAAGCAAGTTCGTATTTAGTGTAGGTAAATAGATATTCACAGAAATGGTGTTGGCTATGCAGTGCCACAATGCAGCCCCTCAGCAGACTCTTGAACTGATTTTTAATGCATAGATATTATGGAAGACTGTATAGATCATTCTTACCCTGTATTAATATGTCCCGCCTTTATCCTCCAAGAAATTTAAAGCATGATTGAACAATTTTCCCTGAAATCATTTGTCATTCTGTTCTGAAGCATCTAACTCTGTTTCTAGCTAAGGTTAACAGTCCTATTGAACAGAGTTTCTGAAATTTCATAAGAAAAGCTAGCTTCCTTACTGTTCTTAAGAAAATTCTACCTCAATTTTGCAAGCCCAGGAAATATTGGGGTTTTATCTATGTTAAGAATGATTGAAGGTTTTTAGGGTTTTATTTACAAAAGAAAAGATTCAAATTACTGGAAAAAATTCTCCTCTAATTTTGGAAAGTGTTGCCAGAAAAAAAATATAAATTCAGTGAATTTTGAGTTTTAGGTGAATCATCCTATGCTATTCTTGTGCCAGTTCCAGAAGGAGTTTCAGAAGGAGTCTTGGTTCTGGTTGTAATGCTCTAAATATATATATATATATGTGTGTTAAATATACACAGACTCCCTGCTGCCATCACACATCATGTGGTTTATCCAAATCTCAAACTGACAAGCAGTAGTACGCACCTTCATGTTACATTCCATCTGATGGGCGCCAGTGAACTGGACACTGTTGTGTCTGTGTCTACTGTGGCTTTAGCTCCCACAGATAGAAGTAAACAATACCCAAGGCAAAGTCTGCAGAGACTGAGCTTCCACCCAGCCTTCTTTAATCTTCAGCCAGTTGGACAGCTTGGGAGCACTTCAAGAATCCATACTGTATGTGAAAGGGAATCCCATGTCCTCGGGTTGTTTTTTCTCTTTTCTCAGTCATCCCGCTCCAGTCTTTGGGACATCAACCCCTTCTGCTTTTGATGTTTGTGTATCTCTAGGTTTCATCAATCACTGGCACTTACAAGTTTCCACACTAGAAGAATACGTGGTGAGAATTCAATATTCAGTACAAATGCATTTCGACTAATTTGTGAATGATATGGAAGGCTAAATTTTATCCCCCTCTGATTATTAAGGGCTGCATAGCAAGCTGTCATCCCATCTTTATTTCCAGCTCAGTTGCGTCCCACTCACTGAACGCAGGATCTGCTCGTACACTCAAAGCTTGCCAGAGGCAAAACCTCTCCCAGCACAGGGACTCTTTTGTCCTCTAGTTTCAAGTTCTTGCAATGTCCTGTCCCTGAACAATGACCAGAACTCAGCATCAATACTCATTGCAGTCAAAGATTTTTAGCTTTTTTTTTTAGGTTTCATCAAAAAAATTTCCTATCTGACTGATGTTAGATACCTACAAAATATGGACAGCACATATGTGAGTAAAATGTTGTCTCAGACCATAATATAGGTTAATATTTATACTTGCCAAAATGTATGAGTGTATCTTTGATCTGTGGGTGGCATTCTGTATCCAAAAGTGCAGTACAAATATTATTTATCCTTTCAGTCAAGTCATTTATGACTGACTTTAAAGAAAAGCCAGCAAGATTCCAGTTTAAAAGCATAATATTCATAACTTCCCGCTCCCCCCACTTCCAATCTTATTTCATGTTGCCAGACTCTCATTCAAATAGATTGTTTTGCAAGTTCTAAACACCTAACAGTTAATTTGTAATAGAAAACAATATATACAAGGAGCTCTGTCTGGTCTCTGCCAAGCAACTGAAGAATTGGAATTCTTGATGGAGTTGAAGAGAAAAAAATTTGCAAATGCCTTGCTCTATTAACCCCTTATACATTGGTTGTTTAAACTAGGTATGCTGATGGTTCATATAGGTTCCTCTACAAGGTAATGTAAGCATCTTTTGTAATAAAGTTTGGTGTCCTCAAATAATTTTGCATGTTATACCATGTTTAAGGCATTAAAGAGGCTATTTAAAGTCGTGAAGTGACTGATAGCCATCTACCTCCAGTAAAACAAACCTGCATTTTGTAGGGAATGGGGAGGCGGGCAGCCAGAGCAGCTGGGGAGCCGGGGTGGAGCAGCTGGGTCAGGGCAGGGCTGGGAGGCTGCAGGGAAGGTACTGGAGGAAGCCCTGTCTGCTGGTGACTCAGCCCCTGGCATTCACCTCCCAGAGATCCAGTGCCAGAGTGGCATTAGGGCACCCAGAACAGGGTTAGGGACTCATGCTCATGGCGTGGAAAACTGGATCCTGATCAGTAACCATTCATACACACCCCTTGCTTTTTTTTCAGGAAAATAAGTGGCCTGGCTGTGCTACATTTCATGTGTTTACATTTGTCTATCTAAAATTAGACTGTCCAAAACCACTTCTTCGGGCTGTGAAACAACATTCAGGGATAGAAGTGACTAAGGAGCCATTGGAATGGCACATTTTTGCTTGACCTCTTCATCTAGACCTTTCCTGAGACCTAACAGACCTGAGCTCAGCACTGCAGCGGCACAAACCTTTGCTTTTGCCAAACTTTTTTTGCCCATTACCATGGTAGTGGTAATGTACTTATAGATATGATAGATTAGATATAGATACAGATGATATAGATAGGTAAATGCACAGATCCAGAGAAATAGAAAGTCAACAGAGATAGAGGCAAAGGGAATGGATGCACTGGTACAGTAGCACGGCCACAACTCAGACCTGGGTAGCCAGGGTCGTTGCCCCTGGCTCTGTAGCAGGTACACAGACGTGTCTTGTGTCCACTTAATACCAGAGCTGTTACAGCAACGAGAATCAGACCTTCAGGTTTATTAAAAACATTTACAAAACTGTACAAATAAAATCTAAAAGTCTGAAGCCAATTAATAAAGCTGTGGCTCTGCGGGGGCTGTTATTACTGCACTGTACACAAGAGACATTTCACAGTAATACAAGCAACAAAATTTGAATTCTTCTGTTCCAAAAATGGAAAGACTAACTGGGAACTTTCAGGAACCTCTGACAATATGGGCCTGGAGCTTTCCTGGCTGTGTCCTGCAGAGTGGAGCTGGTGCACAATTTATCCCTTCCTGCAACACCATAATTTGCTCTTTGGACATTTCTTTTTATAGAGTTGTAAAAGTTTTCAAATTTAATTATTTTTAGCACAAAGTTCTCAACATAAACACATCAGGTACGTTTCTTCATTTAAGAATGTCTGAAAGAGTTGTGTTACCGTGACCTCTCTTTGGTAGAATTAGACTTTGGCCCAGCATTGGCAGCCTCCAGGGAAATCCATCCTCCTCAGCCCAGAAGGATTTCCAGTGTGAATAGGTGCACTTTTGAAAGTTTTCCAAGTGAGGAATTTCCAGCAATACAGAGTTTTCACAATTTGTGACTTTTCTTTTTTTTTTTTTAAAAAAAAAAAGAGAAGCTGAAGTGGGGTTAAAACTTTCTTGGGACAATGCACAGTAGCCTACCAGGCACAAGTTTGTGTGTTCATCTCCTTGGTCAAGTCAGTAAACCTCAGACAGCATACAAATAGTGGCTAAGAAAGTAAGACTTTATGGATATAAATTAAAGTTGTCATTGTATCTTAACAATGAAATTGGTTAATTGATGCCAAATACACTTGTTAACAGGTATCTAATTTTAACTGATTTGTGTATGCATGATTTACTGTCTCACACAATTATCTTTTCTTACTTAAGGCATCCTATCTGATTAGCTGGCAGCATTAATCATTTATTTCCTAAGGTACTGGAACACAGCACAGGCTGTTCTTGTATTGAATTAATGTGTAAAATACATCTCCCCCAATCAATCCTGCCTTGAAAATGCAGCCATGAGGGTCGATGCAGAGCCTGTGATGGAAACTCATCACACCCAAGTGTTCTCCCCACTCCAGTATTGCCCTGTTGTGGCAATCAGGATCCACTTCAAGAGGCTTTTTCCTCTTCTTACAGGGGCTAAATGCCTGTTATCTCAGTGACTGACTAATTCCTACCTACATCTGCTAAACTTGGAAGGACTCCAGCTGACAGAGCCCAGTTCTGACTGGTGACAAGGAGGGGGCCACCACGTCTACATGCTATGTCTGTATTTTATTCAGGCTCTATAATGCCTTTTTCTTCCCAGGCTATCCAAGCCTGAACCAGCTACCACACAGCCTCTGACTCAGAAGCCCAGAAGTCTGAATAGACTTGGCAGAAGAAAACCAAGACAGGAAACAGAAGATTGAAGGGACTTGCCCTGCAAACAAGCTACAGCTCATATCCATGCTCCTTGACAGGTAAAGGAACACGATTTTTGGATTGCTTTTCTTTGGATACAGGATGGTGCAACACTCCTGAAGGACTCCCAGACAGCACGAAACTCACCAGGAGTATTGTGTGCCACAGAAGGAGGTGGCTGCCAAGAGAGGCACCATGATGTAGCCTGCCTAAGAAGACGGGGTTATGCTGAACCAGTGTGTCTGTGTGTGTGCTTCCCTCAAATTCTGCTGCTTCTGCACACAAGGAGGGGCATGGACAGGGGTGGGGGACAGCAGGGGCTGCTGCAATAGGACAGGGAGGGTGACTTGTCACTTCTATCCCCAGTGGTTGGTTCTGGTGCCTCCTCTTTCCCCTTTTCTTTTCCTCTGTACCCATACTCCTTTACCTTTCCTCCATCCAAAGGGTGTTCAGTCATCATGGCAGTATGACACCTTTTCTCCTCCCTTTCCCATTTGCCTCTTTGCCCTGAGGGCTGGATGGCATCCCAGGCAGAAGGTAACACACAGGAAAGGACAGTATGGCAGGGATGGTGGTAGGCCACAAGATCAGGAAGGGGCCATGCACAGTGGAAGGCTGAGACTGAAAGGCCTGTGCTCCAGATACAAGCAGAAAAAAGAGGAAATCTGAGAAAAAGAGAGCTCCCCCACAACTCCCATCCCCACGTGCCTCTGTGAACAGCAGGTCTCTCCTCAGTGTCCTCACTTCCTCCCATCTCCTCCCTGGGCCACCAACAGAAACTTGAATGTTCTCATGCACTGAGAAGCCTCCTACTGATCTCAAAATTTGTATCTGATGGACACACATTTATAAAAAAATGTTATGAAAAGGACTTCATCATTTCCATCCTGCTCCTTCACCCTCTAAGCTAATTTTATTTGCTATGACTTGTGGCCATGAGGTTTATGTTTTCCCCATAGTCCTACTTTCCCAGAAGTCTTGTACTAACTGTAAAAGCATGTAGAAACTGGGCATTATCCTTGACATGGTCTGCAAGTCCTTTAGTTACCCTTGTCCTTGCCGATAATTAAGAATTTTCCACAACAATTCCAGGGAACCAGTTTAGTGAAGTATTGCATATTGCCTCTGTTGAGGGTAGAGCTATTCCATCTTTTTATGGTGTCATTGTGTAGAGAGTAAGTAACACAATATGCTTACAGAAATTACCACTGATGCCTTCACGGACTTGTTAAAAACATAGACTTGCAAAGACATTTGGTTTCAGCATTATTTCAGAAAATTTGCTGTAGTTTTGTATGCAACGTTTCTGAAACACATGCAACCTCAATTTTCTTCACCCAGAATCAGCAAGAAATGCAATCCCCTGCCCCACCTGGAAGTGATCTCTCTTTCTGGTCCAACAATTGCAGTATGTCCAGCTAAGCTGGTAATTATGATTGTTAATGTTGTCACAATTTCTTAAGATCTTATTTTAATAGAAGGCAATCACAAAACAATATTAAATATGCCAGTGTTAATTATGCTTATTCTTTAGACAATTGTGCTGTCACTGAACTGATGTGTTAGAAAAAATTTGAGGACCTTTGACAAGCACAGTGTCATGCTCAAACATATGTGGGCACTCAGTACTGAAAGAAATAATGCCAGATGTGTGTTTGCACAATAGTATGATTCATGATTACTGAAATCTGTGTGATGGAAAAAATTTAGTACTTTTTTAACAATTTTGATATTATTTTCCATTGAAACACTGCCCTTCTTTCATGACTTTGACAGAAAGGACCTTTCTATTTCCCCTTTCGTAATTCTTTATTTTTTTTCAGGTAGAAAGCGTCGCGTCATGGATGCCACCTCTCCAGCTGGAAGATATTCTTCAGACATAATGAGATCCTGGGATTGCCCTTAAATGTCAACTGCCAGCCTGTACAATTCGAAAGTCAATAATTTTATTGACTTTAATCAATGAAAGTATTTAGGTATTTAGTCAGCTCACATTTTTACAGTCAAATGTCACAAGCTATTCACTCACATGACTCGGGATCTGTGCTCGTAACACTTAGTGTGTCCTCATGCAGACTTTGATCTCAAAAGAATTGCTTCCATAAAGTTATTTGTAACATTAGATTGTATTTCTGCAGAAATGTGAAATCATGTACTTTTAGATGATTTCTATTCTAGTAAAATACAAGGAGAATTTTCTCCTAAGAAAACGCCCTTCACATAGAATTACTTCTAAAAGGTCTTAGCATTCAGATTATTAAAAAAACCCTCCAAAACACTCAAACACATGATTACTCTTGTTTGAAGGACCTGTTCAGGGTACAGTGGGGTTTCTGTGATTGCTGCTTGCAGAGGGCATTGCATGGATGCTCGTTTCCAGAGCTAGGCTGCTACACAGCCAAATCCTCATGCAGGGAGCAATGGTCAATGTCCCAACCTCGTGCTGCAGCGCAGACCTTGTAGACCTTGTCAACACCACCCTATCTTCTGCTCAGCTGCAGTCCCCTCCTCTGCCCACTGCCCTGCTCTGTGTTTGTGAGAGGTCCATGCTGTTGGCCCAAGATAAGCGAGAGGAAACAACTTCTGGGAGAGGGCAGACACGGCACAAGCGCTCTAAAGAGCAACGTGCCAACTCTAATGAGAAACACTGATGAGAACATTCCTGCCTTCTCTAGGATCTCGGGCATTTCCAGGCTTTCTGTCAGGGGCTTACATTCAAGTGCCCTACTTCATTCCATGAGGATCTCAAGAGCACCTCTGAGATGAAGGATATTTCTCTGGCAGATTTTCCATGCAGAAACAGATGCAGTTCTCAGGCACTTTCCTGCCCTTGTCCTTACGGACAACAATAGGATATGTGGTTTTTTCTGCACACAGTAGTTTTCCCTCCTTTGTTGGTTCGCTGTATTTCCTGCCAGGTGTCTTGCTTTCCACTGGTCTAGGCTTGTTTTGTTTTATGTGTGAGCCTATTTAAATGAGCATCTCCATGGAGATACTCAAAACCTGAGTGGACATGTGCCTGGGCCACCTGTTCCAGCTGACCCTGCTGGAGCTGGGGATGAGTTAGATGACCTCGGAGGTTTCTTCCAGCCCCAGCGATTCCGTGGCTCTGTGAAACAGAAGCCAATACAAATTTTCCTACCATACGTAAATGAGATTTATATTTCCCACACTTTGGAGAATACTTATAACTGACTTAGAGGAAAATAGAAAACAGCACTTAGCACTTGCCTGAAGATTTGCAATCTCCCACAAGCACTTAATGACACAGATGATGATGACGTATTTCAGATCATATATGTTGAAGAGTATTAAAGTTTTTTTTGGCGTACAGCTCTGCTTCTTCATTTTCCCCCTCACTCCTGCTCTATGACTGTGTAAAACAGAAACTGTCTCACCAACGTGCTTAACACCACAGAATGGTATGAGCAACATTCCTTGCATTTGCTAGACAGTCTCCCCATCTTTTCATCCTGGCGTAAAACTAACTGACCCAATTCAGAATCAGCACAGTTCTTAGATAAAACAACCTTTTCCTGAGCTTAGGAGATCCAATGCCTGATAAATATGGACACTGAAAGGCTAGCCTAACCATGTTATGAAGGAACAAAGTAACTCTGGGTGAGGTTTGGTGTGCACACCCAGTAAAACAGCCATCATGCAGCCCAGGCACCGTCTGCTTTGAGGTTGAGGAGGTGTAGCCCCTCTTTTACAGGGACATCTCAATTAAGTGTTTTGCAACCTGTTTGGTAAAGGATAGATTGTGCCCACCTCAAAATCTCCTGTCCCAAGCTACCGCCTGAATTGAAAGAAAATCTTAGAATTCTGCATGAGCCGCTATAACAAACAACAGCAAGGAAGCAGAGCAGATTTGAGCACAGTGAGTGTTTTCCAGGGAGAATGGTTTTTCCTGCTCAGAATGGGTTTATTGTACTGGGTAGCCTATCCAGTCACCTGCCATTTCTCACCTCTGCACCGTTGCCACGAACACCTGAGTATTAATACTTACTTTGGCTTTCAGAAAAGGGGAGCCTGGGGTTGTATATCATTCTGCCTGGCATTCAAACTGTATGTAATGCATCCCTTGGAATGTTTTGCTTAAATGCACGCAACTATCTGGAGACTTGAAGCCTAGGGCCCTATTGTCCAAGCATATGTAGTGTGGAATTAAATACCTCTTTGTTTAGCTATTAGTTTCTATGAGTTTCTTCACAGCTGCTGCAAGAACATCTGTTGCAGTCTGAGAGCCACTTCAGCACACAGAAATAGCCTTCCACCTCCCTGTCTTCTCAACTCTCCTTTTCACCTACTTCTGGAAAAAACCGAGGTATTAATTCTTTACCTTGAAGGAGCAAAAAAATAAATGCCATATGTGTTTTCAAAACACAGGAAAAGACAGTGCTACAGAGAATACATTGTCCAAGAAAAAACCAGAACTTTGAGAGGAAAGGGTGTAACAGAGAAGTAAGGGTAAGCACATGCCTTATTAGTTAGGATATTAATTGTGGTTAATTAAAGAGATGTCATTAAGCTCCTTTCCTGTTATGAACAAACTTAAGGGTTCTGTTTAGCTATGTTATGGAAAAAGAGATTGGAATTGTGGTCTCGTAATAATTTGCTTGGCACTAGTGTCCCCAAAAGAGCAGAGGTCAGAGACCAGAGATCAGAGAGCCGAACAAAAGAACTAGACAATTTCATTTAAGCCATTTGCTTAAAAAAAAAAAAAATAAACAGGAAAAAAAACCCAAAGAAAATAAGTTTAAAGCAGAATTTTGAGTAATAGAGCCCAATTATATTAGGCAATTAGATGCTAGAAACTTTAATGTCATGGCAGAAGACGTTTCTGCTACAAAATGTAACAATTAAAGTCATAAGCAAAAAAAAAGAACAGTTCCACTGCAGATGAAGGCCTTGCTCAGGAAAATACAGCATGTCTGACCAGACTGGGAAGTGACACTCCTGCTGTTTAGGACCTGCCTAGCAATGGGTGATGGAGAAGCCAAATCACTCCATCAGTGCACAATTCAAATCAGGATGAACTCTCTTGCCTTTTGACCCACTGCACTTCTTGTGTTTACTTTGAAGATTCTTGAGTGCTAGTTCTCTTCCTTGATTTCTGTAGTACAGCAAATAAACCTCAAATTTCAGACAAGTTTTTACCACCTGTACAGAAAGCTATTGTCCTAAGTAAGTACTGGAAAACTGTCTCAGATAATAAAATTTCTAATGTACTTCCAGCGTGCAGAATTATTCTTTTGTCTTTAATTTTTAGCACTGTATTGTATTAAACTTCTAAAAAAGTGATAAATCTTTCTCACAATGTGCTTCTTTAGGGTGGTATCTGATGTATCCTTGGTTTTAGACATATTCAGATATAGAAAGTTGCAAGAAAGTTTAATGTACCTACATATCTCCAAATGTTCTCTGCAACTGAACAAGATGCCTTCCATAAACTTCACTTCAAAACAAAATTTTCTTTGCGTATAAATGATTGTCCTATTCTGTTTTTCCATTAGTCAACACAAAATTCCCTGGAAAGTTAAGATGGTGATATCTGTGAAATCAGTGTTCCACTTTCATGTTGACAATATTTACTCTGTCAGCTTGAAGAGTCAATGTAATTTCTTGAAAATCATTTAAGAAAAATGTGATAAAACATGGGAATGTCTGACAGTAGAAATGTGAGATTTGTTCAAATACAAATCAAAATGTATCAGAAAACAGCCACTGAAACATTTTTCCAATTGTCTGTAAAAAGAGAACTCTAAAGACCTACAGCAGGAATATAGATGCATGCTCTGGGGACATTTCTGGCTTTCAGATTCCTGCTTTTTTGCTGCCAAAGACCAAAGCCAAACATATTGCTAAGGCTTTAAGACACATTTTCATCAGTAAAATATCTTATAAAATAGATCCCAAAAACATTGAATGACTGCCAAAATGTCAATTTATTTTTTTATGTCCTCATTGAACAATGAAATATTTATGTTAATAGAGGCATGCTACAATAAATTAATATTATGGAAACCACCATTCACAGTTTTTAATTAGCAGTAGGCACAGCAATTAAAAATGAGGACACCCTATGTTCTTCCAGCTTTAAGTTCTCTTTTCAGATCACAGTGCTCTGCACAATAATTTTGCAGAGATATATTGCCCCAAGAATGTCTGACACTCTCTCTGATTTTGTTTTTTCTGAAGTTATTTATAAGTAATCTATGTTACCCTGGTCAGAGCCCAGTCTGGTGCTGTTAATATTGCATTTGCAGCTCATCTCAGTTTAGGAAAGATGCTGTCCCTACGTAGAATTTTCACTTCCAGACTATAAAAGTATCTGTAGCTGCACTGATTTAAGCAGTTCCTTCACACCCAAAAGTGTGGCTGGTCCACAGAAACTGCTTAAAGTCTAAATGCTGGTGTTGTTCAGCTTCCTTGCATGCAAAAGCTGCAAGTTATCATTCTAACATTAACAAGTGCTCCTTTCCAGCATCAGTAGGTTGAACAGCAGAAGTTCAACACATGGAGAAGCTTTTATTCTGTGGCCCAGAGACCTGAATGGTGTTGTGTTACCACTCCTGAGCTGGCAATTGGAGTTGAGGCAAGGGCTGGCACCGAAGCTTGCTTTGAGAGCAAGCAGTGCTTCAGATTACTGTTTCCTATTTTGGACTTAAATTTGATCCACTTGCAGCTGATGTTGGATGTGACAGATAATATCCTGGATATCTAATTTATATTTGATTATTTAAGGTGAGATTTTCCAAATGGTCTCAGTGCTGGAATAACCCCTCTCCCACTGAAGTCACTGCCAAAACTAGAAGAGGTTGAAAAAACTCCCATCCTTATTAGCCATTGAAATAGCTGGTGAAGAAACAGGAAGCCAGACATAATTTTTATGCTGGCTCCCCAGAAAATGTACTGACTTTTAGAATTTTCTTCATGAGCTTGAACCCCTCAGTGTTCAGAAATCAGTGCACAATAGGAGATGCAAATCACATATTTTCAACTAAAAGCTCCTGGGATGGTTGCTCTTACCTTCTTCCTCCTCTAGATACAGAGCATCTGGAATGGTGTCAGACATCCCATAAATAAGGACGGCTGCTACTACAAAAAGAAATAGAGTCTGATGAAAGTTGACAGGCAAGTAGAAGGGATTGTGACAGAAAAAAGAAGCAAGGAAAAAGTGAAGAGGAGAATCTTACAGTAATTTCCTAAGCACACCTCTCTACTGATACCTTTTTCCTGAAAAGGAAGGTTATTTTAATTCAGTCTAGCCTCCCTTTCACACATTTTTCTCTCATGTGATGTCAGAAGCAATACTTTTTGGATCTTTAAATGCTGTGATTTCAGTAAAGCTATTAAAAAAATAGGGGCCTCCTTGGAAGGGGACGAAGGGCAATGTGTGCTATAAAGACAAGAGGAGCCAGATGTCACTTGTTAAACACATGGGTTGAGAAGAGTGAAAGGCAGGTCTGAAAGCTTAGAGAAGCATCAGGGTTTTCACTCCTCCAGCATGACACACTCTGTCTTGTAAATAATTGCTAAGTGTCCTCACACTCACACAGCTCATGGATTCCACAGGGGTGAGAGCATAAGACAGCCTTGCAGACACACTTTTGAGGTAACTCTAATTTGAACTAGGAAACCATCCAGTTTTGATGTCAGGAATTTTTAGTAATACCCACAGCATTTGGATAAGTGTTTCCCATGGTGAGTTGGCCTCACCAAGAAAAACAAGTGCCCTATATTGAGTCAAATAAGGCCAGCATAGAGCACTGGTATCAGAACTTATTCTCCTTTCTTTGCCAAACTTAACAACCTAAATGCAATCAGGGCTGTGGGGCACAGGATCTCTCCTGTCACCTTCCACTTGTGAGGAGTAGCTGAAATCAGCAGTGGGCATTGGAAATCAGCAGTGTCCCATCTCCTTAGGGACATCTGTCAAAGGGGTTATTTCTTAGAACATCAGAGCACATTCACCAACAGGACTTCATGGACGAGGTGCTCTGCCCCTTCCTTGCCCCATTGCTATGCAGCAGAGAGCTGTGCCACTGCTTGAGTGTTACCAGAGAGGAGCTCTGCTTGCTGATACCAGCCCTGGCCCTTCCCTGACTCCACACAGGGCTCAGGAAGCAGTGGTGATGCATCTGCCGGTTCTCTGGAAACACACAGCCTTCCTGGCAAGGGACTGCCCTACAGGCCACTCCCAGGCAGATCACATTCACATTGTGCAGTGTGAGTGATGCAAGGTGGCCCTGGCCAGAGGAACTTTTCCAGGGCATTTTAAGGAGCAGCACATCAGAAGCCACACTATTACAGTTAAAACTGTCCCACTCCTCAGAGGGTGCAGTACAGTGATTTACACCAAGTTGAGAGGCTGGTCCACGAGTTAATGTATTTAACTGGCACATATAAGCAATCTTAGATATGGATTCACATGCTCATCCATTTGCAAGGTTCAGGCCTGCTTGTGAACCAAATTCTGCTCCCTGCAACACTATATATATCAGATACTCAAACGTGATAATGATGGGAACAGATGTGGAAATATATAGATAGAACTGGAATCTGGTCAGAGGGCTGTGTTTCATAGTGCCATGCTGGAAAGGAGGAAAAAAAATCAAAAGAAACAGAAAATATCCTTCTTGCTTAAAAGAAACCACAACTTGTTCTAAATTTATTGTTCACATTCTCATTCTCTATGCAGGCTTTAAAAATGAACAAATTCTTTGGGAACACAAAGCTCTCAGTGTCTGCTGAAATGGCAAAGTTAGCTGCAGCCAAAGTAAAATTTCAAGATTTCCACTTTGAAGTGGAACTTGGAGTTAATGGGCTGGGCATGCCCTGATACATAGCACACAGCAACATACCTTGGTTGAATCATAGAAGCTAGAGATGGAAAAGACCTATTAGGTCATCTTTTCCATCTCCCTGCCAATGTAGGATTACTCTCTGCCAACTCAGGATTATTCTCGAATGTTTTCTAGTCTAGCTTTAAATGACTCAGGCTGTGGGGCTTCCACCACTTCCCCTGGGAGGCTATTCCACAGACTAATAGACTTTGCTGTTAGGAAAATTTTCCTGATATGCAGCCTGAATTTTACTTTGTTCCATTGCATTCTGGTTCTCCTTGTTATGAGTGTATTACACTACCCTAGGTAATTTGTCTCCCTGTGTTGGTGTTTATGACCTTCAAATACTTTGAGATGGCTTCAAAATCCACCTTAGGATGGATCTTAGGTAGCATTATACACCACAGCTGTCATATATAATATACTTGCAGCATCAATTAGATGATGATACTTAAAACATATTCATATTTTCGCCGTCACGCTGTGAGATCCTCCAGTGTGGAGCACATATTGCACCACTTAGTGAAACCAAACTTGCCTCCTGCTGTTTGACAGCAATTGTACCTGAAGTGATTGAAAAGCATCTACAGCTTGAAAAGTGCCTGAAGCTACTTGATCCCGCCGTGCTGACTTCCACCTGTGGGATCACAATGTGTGATGGGTTAAATTAGCACAAGTACCTCCAGTATTGCCTTTTCCATACATTTTCCACATGGACATTTCAGAGTGAGAAGCTGACAGGCAGATGGGGAAGCTCTCTGGGGGTGGGAAAAGAGAGGGCAAGGACAAATCACTCTGCATGAGTGGCTCCTGAATGGAGACTCTCTGGTTTGGATGAGTTTGGTTTAAAAAAGCAGTGGGTACGATTAAAGCTGTTAGGGCACGGTGTGGGACAGCAGCATCCTGGGGCCAACCACGAGGGCTGGGAGGCTTCCTATGGGTCAAGGTCTTGCAGCCAGGGCTGTCCCACCCCTCCCAGTTGGGGACCAGGGCAGGACAGGGCTGAAATGGTGTCATTTACCAGTAACTACTTGGAAATGCATCAAGACATTGCTCTTTTATTATACAGCTGAGTATATTTTAAAGACCTCCCTGGCTGTGCAAACACCCACAGAGGGATGATCCCTAAAAAACAGCTCTCTTGCACCCACTGCAGTGTACTTTAGTCCTAGAGACTCTCTCTGCATATCTCTGTGTGCTGGGCAAAGGGTGGCTATGCTACCTACAGGTGACCTCTTCCACTGATCTTTTTCTATTTTGTTGTGACCAGACAGGGAACTGTGAGAAAATCTTAATCTTCACTGAAAGAGATATAGAGATTTCTTATCCTGATGAAAATTTTCATAGTTCTTTTTTGAGAAAATCTTGCCTTTTCATCTTTGATGCTATGGGGATCACCAGCAGTCACAGGACCAAGATGCTGAGACTCCAGACACCATCCATTTATACTTTACACATCCCCCCATTTAAAATGCATTGCTTGATTCAGAGTCAAATATTTTGAGCAGAAAAACTTATTTAGCCACAAATTAATGATAGCATTTTGATACATGTAAAAATCATCAGGATTAGGAGACAGATTTTACAAGAAACCTTCATAATATTCACTATGTTACCACAGTCTTTCAGCTTTGCTACACACACTCACACTCACAAACATGAAGAGTTTGGAAAATTAAAAACTTTTTAGAATAAAACTTTTATTGACAACAGGAAGTGGAAAACCAAAGCAAAGACATTTCTTTAGACTTCAAGCAGAAAAATGTCCATAAGATATTGCTGCAGGAACAGTAATAAAAAGCCCCACAAAACAAATCAGAACATTTGAGAGGTGTCATAGTTCAGCCCATGAACTTGCACACATGGAACATCTGCTTTTGCTCTGTGATTGCTCCTAGTTGCTCCACAGAGGTCAATAATTCACTGGCACCATCTCTTTACATTTAGTTGCATGTGTGATCAGGGTCCATAAAACACATGTACAGACCCTTAACATGTTTCCAGCACTTTTGGACCATCTACCCCAAGACCCTCTGTCTCATCAAGAACATTTGATGTATGGCATAGTGACTTTGTAAACCATATTGCCTTTCCCATAGGTTTATATTGCAGCTTGTTAAGGACCAGGCGAGCAGCAAAAAATAATTCTCTTTAAAACCACAGTGGTCTTGAGTAAAATAATCTTCTGCTGATTTTTGAGTCCTGCTCCAGCTCATTCCCTTTCTCCTGCTCCCAAGCCCTAGTAGAGGCCAGTTGCTGCATGGTATTGAAGGGCAGGTAAGGAGAAGAGCCAGATCCATGTCACACCCCCTACCCTTCCCTTCTTCCCAGGTTTAACTTTATTCTCGATTCTCTACCTCCTATCCCCCAGCAGCCCAGGGAGAGGGGGGGAGTGGGAATTACAGTCAGTTCATGTCATGTTTTTCGTGCTGCAACTTCTTCATCAGGGAGTAGAGTCTTTCCCCTACTCCAGTGTGGGGTCCCTCCCATGGGAGACCGTCCTTCACGTATTTCTTCAACGTGAGTCCTTCCCATGGGCTCTAATTCTTCATAAACTGCTCCAGCTGGGTTCCTTAGGGAGCTCACAAGTCCTACCAGGAAACCTGCTCCAGCATGGACTCCTCTCTCTATTGGTCTGCAGGTCCCTGCTCCTGCACAGGCTTCCCATGGGGTCACAGCCTTCTTTCTGGCATCCACCTGCTCCACTGTGGGCTCCTCCATGGGCTGCAGGTGGATCTCTGCTCCATCATGGGCACCCATGGGCTTCAGGGGCACACCATGATCTTCATCACAGACTGTTGGGGAATCTCAGTCTGGTGCCTGGATCACCTCCTGCCCCTTCTTCTGCACTGACCTTGGTGTCTGCAGAGCTGTTTCTCTCCCACACTCTCACTCCTCCCTCCTGCTGTAGTTGCCGTTGCACAGTTCCCTCCTCCCACCCCTTAAGCCCATCATCCCAGAGGTGCTGCCACCATCCCTCATTGGCTCAGCCCTGGCCAGCAGCAGCAGGTGCGTCCTGGCGCTGGCTGGCACTGGCTCTGTTGGACACGGAGGAATCTTCTGGCAGCTCCTCAGAGAAGCCACCCCTGCAGTTCCCCCTCTACCATAACCCTGCCACACGAATCCAGTGTAATGGTATAATCTAACAGAGAATATCTTTGGAAAACATTACCAGTTTAACACTGAAGCACTGACCTAGTCAGCAGCTGCCTCCATTCTCCACACGCTTTCAGACATATACTTAAAAGAATATATTAAGGAATGAATTAATTGGCTAGATACCAATGCTTCATGGGAATGTATCTGCTTTGTGAGAGTCAAATCAAAAATGAGAAGCATTCTTTTCAGGACTTTTATTAGTATAAAATGCATTTAATTATTTTATTCCTTAAGCCGAACAATATGTACAGCATTGTTTTGAAATACAGGACGAAGGAAATAGCACAAATTATTTCAAGATAGTACATGGGTGTGATAGGGATAACAGCTAAGTTTAAGTTGCTTTGTGGACATAAATCCTTCTGGTTCTTTCCATGCCTCTTTGACAAAATTTTAAAGCATGCTAACATTTTATAAAGAGACTATACAGCTATGAAGACTTTGGAGGACCCCATTTTTTATTGAGACTAAACGCTCTAAGTACACCAGCATATATTCTTAATGATTAATGCACATGTGGCAATGCAGCCAAACCACACAAAGCTGTGGAGTTATAAGGGGAACCATCTGGCCCTTCCTTTCCCAGTGCCATCTCCTCTGTGCAGGGCTGACATAGATCCTGCAGAGCTACATCACCTGCTCCATGAGGTAGGTGAGTGAAAGGGGCTGGGAAGATGGCACAACAGGTTGTGCTGTGGCAGCAGTGATCACTTGGGGCAAGCAAAATGAGGCTATTCCTGGGTCAGCAAACCTCTTTCCTAGAAGAGCAGGTGGACCACAACTGCCTCTGTGATGCTTCTGTCTTTAGGGAGGCTCCAGAGGCAGTGGAGAAGCTCACTCTCCATAGCAGTGCAAGAGCCACGACTGAGCTGAATGCTGCAGGTATAGGAGGAGAGCAGCACAAGTCATAGATGAGGAAGTGGCCCAAACAGCACAGAGCTAGATATTAATACCCTTACTCATAGTCAGTAGCATTCTGCTTCATAAACTGTCCCTTGTGGCACTTCTAATTTGGTTCTCCAAGGAAGGTTTTATTAAGCCAGAGTATCAGAGGATGATCTTAGTGTTGAAGACTTAAATTACGCAATCACTGAAAATCTGAGGACCATTAAGGGGAAAAGGGCCAAATCTTGTGTTTCTGTTTTCTTCCTTGAAATGTGGTTTAAGGCCTTTAGGGACAGTTCATGCATTTTTACTGATGGGTGTGCAAAGCCAGCTGAACTGAGTCCCTCCTGCCCGAGCAGCAGAGCTGAAAAAGCTGAAGAAGCAGAGCTGGGAACATTTTGCAAATTCCTATTTATTGAAAAGAGCAGATATTAATAGGCACTATTATAAGCCAAATATCTAAAATCAAACCAATTAACCTCGTGTGCATCCCTAATGATGATGATAAAGGCATTACCATTCAGTGCAAAACCAAATGGTCCTAGATTAAGTGCTGGGCACTCACATTTCAGATGATGCTAGTAATCTGAATTTCTCATTATAGAATTTATGCCAGACTAAGGCTCTTGCCAAGGGTAATTTAACTATTCACAGTGTCATACTGACCTTGTAGCTCATAGAAAGAGAGCATTAATTGCAATTTCATTGTATTTCATGACAAATTAAAAAGTGGGCAGTGTTTCACATTATAAACTCAAATTATAATGAAAATCTCTACTGGCAGCTGTATCTAGAAGTACTGCATCCCAGCTAATATAAACTTAATGGACAGTTTCTTCTTCCCTTGAAACCAAAGGTATTTCTCCAGTGATAAAGTAGGACTTGCTCAGAGAAAGGATGCCATTATCTTCCCTGTGCTTTCTGCAGTTCTGCTTTCCCAGTATCCAATTACAGTGTAAACATTTGCTTTTCTTATCAGTTCTGTGCTGGAGCAAACAAGGTCTTAAGAAGATTTTCAAAGTGACAGAAGGATATAAGAAGAAAAGAGCAATGAGGGCATAGTTGAAAGGGCAGGATAGGAAGATATAACTGTTACATTTTCTTTAATTTAGTTACACAGGATAAAGAAAAAAAAGCCCCAGTGTTAACTCATTCAAAAGGATAACCAAGTGCAATGGACATGGGTAGATATGTGCCTTAGACCCACAGGCGTCTATAAATTTTAAACTTAAAAAAAATCATTCTTTACCCCAATATTCATGCACGTAAAATCTACATCTTTTGGAATTGGTTTGAAAAAAATTATAACAAATATTCTGGACACGGTAATAGAGAAGCCGGGTATCATCTCACTGAGTGCTAAACAAACACAGCAAATATCACTTCTTGTTTGCAGTTTCCCTCCTACAGGCTGCTAGGTTGTGTGCTGTGATTCTTCTGAAAACCTTTGCAAAATGCTATGGAAATGATTTGATATTTACAGCTTATGATTAATGCTTTATTTGCTGGTAAGGTTTCTTTGTCACCAAGTCTCCATCATTGGATTTAGCTCACTTTGCTTACATAGAATTTAAATAACAAGGTGCAACAACAACTATATTTAAGATTAATGTCAAGTTGAATATGAATGTGCAATCCTGTAATTAATGAAGCACTTTGCATGTTCCTATTGAAGGACATGTTAATGTATTATGACTTTTTGCTAAGTAAATGCAGTTTCTGCTGATGATTCTGTACAGATACAATCTTACACAAAATAGTGATTTCAACAGAAGAGAATATGGTTAGAAAATCTGAGGGATAAAATTCGTGATACTTGAAAAGCAGGAGAAGTTTTTTGTAACTTTTTATGCAGATAACTCCACTGCAAATGGTGAAAGTATTTCAGAATTGTAAGAAAACTGTAGGTGTTGTTAAAGCAAAACTCTCTCATGTCCCTGCTATGTCTCTTCAGGATTCTTCTTTACAGAAATAACAGCATTGCAGAAAGAGCAGTGACAATAACTCCGTTATCTCTAGAATGCTCAGAATATGAAAATAAATCATGACTGAGCCATAGCTGAGTGCACTGAGTGTGTCCTTGACATGGTCTGTCATGACTCTGTGCCAGTCAAGATGACAAAGTTTTTTTCTGCAGGGTTGCCTACCCTTTGCAGAGAAGAAAGAGTTATGTGAGAACAGTGCAGCGTTGGAACTCCAGCTGCTCTCTGTCCAGAGACATATCCTGCTTTCTGTCAGAGGCTCCTACACCCAGAACAGAGGACTGAGAGAACAAAAAAACTATTAAAAGTCTGTGCTATGGGCACACATTACTGATGGATACACCTCCTGACCTTTGCCAACCCCTGCTCCAGGTAGCAGCCTCTGCAATCTGTGGGGTAGCACTGGTCCTGCTCCTGCCTGTAGGGAAAGGAGCCACACTGCAAGGAATGCATGGATTTGATGAGAAGTTATTCCACCACCTACCATTTTTGTTCAATTGTTGCTTTCTCCTCTACTCTAAATGTCATTTACTATGCCATGAAAACCAAAGTTTCAGTGGTCAAATGCAGCCAAGTGTGTTCTTGGAAAAAGTGTGGCTGAAGAGAAGGACAAAGTGTAGCATATGGTATGTGAAACAGAGAGTGAGAGGTGAAGAAGATCCCAGAGTGGGGAAGTAGCTCTTACTGGATGATCTTCCTGATTCAGAATTCAGCTCTGGCTTAAATAGCCTCAGAATATGTCAATGTGTAGATATTGCTTTCTTCAGTAGATTTTTCTTATTCTCACTGCAGAGCACCAAATTTCATTTCCATGAGCATGTCTGTAGACATGAAGGTGTTTAGGACAGCACCTTCATTCCTTGCTGGTGCCTGGAATGCACCTGTAGAATTTCTATTATTGCCCTTCTAAACACACCAAATAGGGTGTGACAGGCTTGGCAAGGAAAGTATCTGACACAGGAGAACCTGCAGTAAGTGAATTGTATTCCACTATGAGCTTAAGGAACCATAGTGCAGTGCATGGGGGGCTCATAACTCAGAGGCATAACTCAGGCAAAACTCAGAGGCATAACTCAGGCAAAAACCTGCCTCCAGAAGCTTTGTTCCCATCCTTTGCTGCTCAGAGGCATTTCTGCATTAAGATGCTCATTCCTCTCCTCTTGTTTGCTCAGTCACTCAGATGTACTTATCTCTGTGAAAGTGTTTCAGTCTGCCTCATCCCTGGATTCACCTCCTCATTTGCTGGCTTGTACCTCTGGTATCATTATTTCTTTGGCAACACATTCCCAAAACCAGACTATGCCAGGGATCAAGTGGTGAATTATATTAATATATCTACCAATATTGATACAAGGCAAATAGAGGGACTGTAGAAATGTTAATTCTCACTTTTGTGAGTTCATCTGAGATTAGAGGCTGACTGTTCTTGAATCACCCATTCATGAATGTCTCCATATGACACTGTTATCTATTAGTTTTATTCTTTCTTGCCTGGTTTGTTTTAACAGTGGAAGTAAAGAGGAGGCTGATTTATTTTAAGCAAATAAAGTGGTGGAAGAGATGGACAATTGTGGGAAGAGAGGTGGACAATTGGTGCAAGAGGCTTCCAGAGACAGTACCCTTCAATCAACCCTACCAAATGTTTGCCCAATTTGTTTCATTTACAGTCTCCACTTTTCAGTAACAGTGTGAAATATGTTCTCTGTTGCTATCCCTGGAAGAAAGACAGGGATGTACAGTAGTAAGGCATGGGGAGGTCACCAAGATGACAAGGGGTCTGAACACATGATTTATGAGAAGAGGCTGGGAATGGCATTCCTTCAGTCTTATTAGGAAAAGGGTGATTGAATATCTTTTTGTTCGCTATAGCTATGGAATGAGAGGGTGCAGACAAGGTAGACATCAACTTTTTCTAGAGGAGCACACTGACAGCTTGAGAGTCCATATCAGAAGCTTCAACGAGGGGAATTCTGACCAGACAGATGTAGATGTCATCTCCAGTTACAGTAATGCCCTGTGCAATTAATGGATAAATAGATATGACTAGATATTAAAATTATTTAATATTCTGATAGTTAAACATTGTTGAAAGCCAGTTTGTTCACAATGAACTTGTGTAAGTTACGCACTTATTTTCATATTTGTTTTCTTGACACCACTGTAGATGTGGTTTATGAATGCAGTGGAGAGTAAGAAAAATAACAACTGTTTTTTATTAAGAGCAAGAGATTAAATCAATTCATTGGACCTGAAACTGCATGAGTAGGTGAGGCAACATTCCAGTTCATCTTAGTTCCAAAATACGCCTTCTCACACTGAAGCTCCACAGCAGGATATGAAATCACAAACATCACATCATCAGAACAAATGCTCATTGCAAGATCTTGAAGGCAGGACACCATAAATCAACAGCTCCTGAGAGCTGCTGGGTTTGGACTTTTCTAAAGACAAATGAAACCTTTTATGGCCTGTCATTTTAAAATGAACCCAAAATAAAGAAAATAAAAATATGGCTGTCCAGAAACTGTAATTCAATAAGTAGAGTTGGCTAAAAAGCAAAACAGTCCCCCCATAAATGCTCCTGCAAACGGGCCATGATTCAATAAAATACTGAATCATAAGCTTAGCTTTAAGTCTAATTCCACTCTGGTTTTACAAAGCATTTGAGCACTCTGTTAAACTTAACTAAGAATGTACCTGTTTTGCTGTTCTGGACATATTCATTTGCATTTTTAATTAATCCATTTCAGACTCAGTCACATCTTCCTATGTTTGCTTGCAATGCACGCGCACACAAGTGAATGTCTAGCCTTTTGAGCTGACCAAAAAAAGGCTTCCAAAGGTATGCAGGTGGATATTGGCATTGGCTAGCTTTTTAACATGTTAATAACTCTGGGTATTCTTATGCAGCACACTGTGTGAATTAAAAGATGCAATGTCTCCTGGTAGCCTAATATATCAAGTTTTAAGTAAAAACAGAGCTCAAATTTTAAGTAAAATTGATTAATATACATAGTGTAACAAAAATACATTCAGACAGGAAAGGTGTTGGAAAAACCTGTGATGGGCTGTTGGGTATCCCACTGGAACACACACGAAAGAACCCAATATAAGCAGAAGGTGTTCTGCTGTGAAATGATTCCCTCAGCTCTTGCCATCAGTTGTTTTGGCCAAGATAATCTGTTACTTGGCATCACTGCATGTTGTATAGATTCTCAGGGGAAGGTGCCAAACCCTGCTTATTTTAGCATTATTAGTGTTATAGCTGCTCTTCTTTTGCTGTGCAGGGCTTTGTTGTTGGTTTCAAAACACTTGATGCTGGGTGTGGTATGCAGAAGCCCTCACCCTGGGAAAGAGAGTTCTCCAGTCCCTGCAGTTTCCAGAAGTGGTTGTTGTTTTTTCTCCCCTGGTTGCACGAGGACCGTTCTGCTGCCTGAGTGCTCATGATTGCTATGCACTGCATCAGGAGAGTATCCTGGACAGTCCAACTCCCGCCTGGCTCTGCTTCCTGGGTTGTTGTTGTTTGTGTTGCTTAGGGTACCAAGTCGTTTCGGCCGCAGCTTCTTCCTTTCCTGTGCTTCTCTAAATTCTGCTACTACCCCCTGCTGTAATCTTGTACTTGTAAACCAAATGAATTGCTGCTAGACCAGCCAAACGAGCCTGCTGGCGACACACAAGGCATCATCTCCCTAGAAACACCCTCTGTAAACTGAAACGAGCCAGCCAGCACCAACAAAACCCTTGCACCCATTCTGACATGTACACTCAATTTCTTAGCAGAGACGCAAGCAAAGAAAAAGTTTCCCTGGGATAATGGATTTTGGATTAAATAGACCAGTCTTCAGGGTGTCAGTTTTTCTCAGCTGGTAATGAATCCTCAAATTCTAAAGAGTTTATTTGAAAATGTACAGATGGAAAGGCAAACAGATGAGAACATATGCAAGTTTGCGTAGTTGTTTATTTCTAATTTACACAAACATTTTCATATGGGTAGGTGCTCCTGAAACTTAACATTGAATTTCAAATGCCCCGTTTAAACTTAAACATTCTGCGTCAAAAAATAAATCACAGGCGAGAAATTGGCACCGATTTCAATAGAATCTGTCAATTTATACCAGGTGAAGGTCAGGTTTTAAATTTCTTAGACTCCACTGTTTCTTGTAACCACAACTCTGAGTAGATGGTAGAGTAGCGCGGATCCCCAGGAACTTAGGAATGATGGATGGTGTTTCTATGGGATATACTCTCTCTCCGAGCTATAAAACATAGAAAAGGAGTGTTCCACCAGTTTTTTAAGAATCTGGGGGGTTTCTTTTCTCCCTGGTGTTGTGCATATGGAGAAGGCATCAAATCAAATGTCTGTCATTCTTAATGGAAAAATTCTCACTTACTTCAGTGTTCAGTGGGTCACCTTTAAGGCATCTGTGTAGTTTCACGAGACCACTCCAAAAAGTCAAGGAAAAATTGGTCCTCTTTTTTTCCCATTTGAAAAGTGACAATAAAACATATTTTTTCAATAAATTCACATTAAACAAAAGTTAAATAAATAAACTGTAGTATCTCAAAGCACTCTGCACAAATTATAATCTAACTGACTCTTTGGGGTTTGGGCTATTTTAGCGCAAAGGATACCTACAGCAGCACTCTAGGAAAGGTCTTTAAGAAGGACATTTTTTCCTGACCATAATCAAAGGGAAAATCTATCAGCTAGAATGATTAAATTTCAAATACTCTCCTTTTATCCTTGCAAGTTGTTTCATTTTTTCTTATTTTAGCCTTTTTCAAGAGTGCTCTTCATAGCTGAGAAGAACCACTAGAAAATCATTAGCTTCACGTGCTTGAAGATAACGTGCCTCACTCCAGTTTTACAAGATATTCATGACTGAAAACAGATCATGATTTCTGAATGCTCCTCTGTTCTCTGCAAGCTCAAAATCCCCACAGTTTTGTTTGCACATTCCTTCTTCTGGGACCACTTTCTCTCCATTAGAATGCTACATTTTCCTGTAAAGCTCTGCTTTAGGATTTCTCAGGTTGATGTTTCAGATAAAGATTAGGTGATCCTGCCTGAATGTAAAGAAAATGGCTACAAAACCAGCACATGGCTTCCTCTCTTTTATGCAATTCTTTTTTATATATAAGCCTGTATAAAATGTGGTCACAACTTCTATGTGAACCAATGAGAGGAATATGAATGCAGGGGAGTTCCCTGATTTAGGAGAAAAAATATTCTTTTAAAATGAAATGTGAGTACAACATACCAAAAGTAAAATATGTTCTTTCCTTCCATGAATTTCAGCATTTTTTGGCTTCTAGATAAATTAATGCTTATACAAAAATTATAAACAAAGTCAAAATAGTGTAATAATTTCATTCCTGAAAAAAGTTTTCAGATGCTCTCCAGGATTTGTGTTCTGAGTAGACAAGAATTGTATGTTTTGGTTTTGCCTGATGTGACATCCTTGAGACCAGCTGCCAAACTGCACAAATGAAAGTAAACCTACTGTTCCTCAAAGCCAATATAATCTTATAGAGCAGAAGGGGCAGGGAGCTCTGTTAGATGAAAATAATACAGGGCAGCTAGAAGAGGAAGAAAAAGAGAGACACTTAAAGGAGATTGACTTTTTTTTATTCTTACAAAGTCATTTGGCCATTTGACACCATGCACTGAGGCATAATATATGGTTGCACCATGCCTTTTAGCTGCATTTGTTATAGATATGGTATAAGTTGTGTCATTCTGTGTCACTGTCATTGGACTAGATGAGCTGGAAGAAGAACACTGCAGACTTTGGGCTGGTGAGGCAACAGCCCTTGCAAAAAATTCAAACCAACTTCCTCCCATTGTGCCTAAGTGTAGTCCATTCTCAGGCAATACTATTTTGGCAAAACTAATTTCTTCCTGTGTCACTCATTATTCAAAGGGCTTCATATGACACTGGGTTTACAAAAATTATTTTCTTAAAGAGTAAAATAAAAGGTTCTGAGATGTAGAAGACATAGGAGCATGGGATAACTCAGGTTGGAATGACATCATTTAGTTCCACCACCTGAGGAGAGCAGTTGTTGATTAAGTACAGTTGGGTTATTCATGGCTTTATTCAATAAGATCTTCAAAACCCACAGAGATGGAGGCTGCACAGTCTTTCTGGGCAGCTTGTTTCACTGCCTAACTGTCCTCATAGTGAAAAAATATTCTTGATAACCAGGCTGAACCCTCCTGTTTCAACACACGCGTGTTGACTCACCTTCCCATCATGGGAAGGTGCCAGAAGCCCCACATTCTTTTCTTGGCACCCACCCCAAAAGGTAATGGGGACTGCTTTCAAGTCCCTCAAAACTGACTCTCCTCCAAGCTAAACAGCCCCAGCTCCCTAGGGATGAACTAAACTGGAAGGTTAATCTGTAGATAGGCAAGAGGCGCCCTTGGTGCCTCACATATCTCATTAGACATGACTCCAGATTTAGACAGGCTGCAGAACTACAACTGGGGAAAAACAGGTTGGGTGAATGGGAAAACCCTGTTCTGGTAACTACGTTTGGGAACTCTATGTGTTCTTAGGACTTCGAGAGAGAAACTGGATCATTCCTTCCAGTTTACAAACTGGGATGCTGGTCTCCAGTGAGCCAAGAACAAAATCCAGTTCTCCTGGAGAACTCCTGTTGTCTTGTCTACCTGAGTAAATGGAAAGATAAGCTGTGCTCTGGATTTTGTTCCAGTTTAGGAGATGTTTTATTTTTAAAGATTCATAACTGTGAAGTTTTTGAGATGCCATTAGAAAAGCTAGCATGCTTTCCATGGAAAATCTTAAAAATATTTGTAACTCACAAAAAACTGAAAGATAAGACAGAAAATTCTCAGGGAATACATTCAGTACTTAGAGAAATGATGCAATTTTGAGGGGAATATGCTATATGCTACATTTTTATGCTCCTTGAGAAGATTTAGTTCCTGCCATGGCTGGAAATCTCAGTTTGACTGTAACTGTGAAGTCTCTATTCACTGCCATAATAAAGATCAACCTTGAACTGCTCCCAGTCCTTGAAGACTTGAGAATTGGTGCAGTTACTTTGTCTTTTAATTTATAGAGTGATCATACTGAAATGTTTAAACAAAGACTAACATTGCCACAAAACCAAACTCCATTCCTTCTGTTACTATGTTGATTTCTATAGGCTCTTTTCTCCTTGCTATTTCTAAACAACAGAAGATTTAAAGACTGTAGATTTTTTTCCCTGTGTGAATTGACATTATCCCACTTAGTGCCATCAAACTACCTTCAAAATTCAGTTTAGTTCCAAAGAAATTTATCTCTATGTATGGGCCTTCATATATTGCTTTCCTCATCCGGTTTTGATTCCACTGTTTTCAGATCCATATTAGTCCTACTGTGCAATACAAAACACAGAAACTTACAGCGGCATTTACTTTTGCCCATCGTCTTTCTCTTTAAGCATCATCATGAGAACACACTTGTTTAGCAGATGGCAAATTGTTTAAGAGTAGATGTTAAAAAGTCTCTAAGATGAAGCTCCAGTGGGAATCAAGTGGAAAGTGAATGTGAAGGGCATCAGGAGCTGACAGATAGCAGGAGTATATGGCAAAGCAAGTATGGAATGAAAAGCTTCAGAGTGACAGCAAACAGTTAATTAAAGCTGTGCACTGGCTTATTGTGGTACAAATTGTCACAGATGCAGTGCAGTACTATATACAGAATAGTTTATATTAGTGTGATTTGTCCATTTATATGAATCCATACCTCAGTTTTTTATTTCAAAATGAGACATGATCATAAGGAAATGCAACTTCAGGAGGTGACTCTGGCCCATAATGGTAAAACCCCACAGAATTTGCCTCTCCCCACCCTTCTGCTCTGCTGACAGCCCTCACTTCCTTCCTCTCCTAGTGCAAGCCCAGACTGGCCTTCTCAGACTTCAGGTCTGCAGAGGCAAGCGGGGTCTGCATCTTTGTCTTCAAGAGACACCATTTGGGTTGCTCCAAAAGGACTGAAGAGTCACATTACACCAGCAGCTACTTCGCTGCCAGCCATGAGAGCAGCATCAGTGCTCAGGACCAAAATCCCTGTGCCTTGCCTTAGGAAAACCCCACAGGAACAGGGTTTGAGGGAGGAGTCATCAGAATGGTTCCCTGTTTTCCCAGTCTGCCTGTGCCAAACATCCTTTCACTGGGAAAAGGAGACAGGTAAGACAATAAGACAATACTTATCTTCCACGTAGATTTACCACAGATGGAAGTGTAGACATAGACTTACATAGACACAGATCACTAGATGGATATATAGATGGATGTACAGATAAATAGATAAATAAATGTAGGTGTAGATATATATGTATAGCTACAGAAAGGGAAGGAGAAAAGTTAAGGTGAAGATTTGCATGAGCTACAGCTTTTTCAGCCCCCAGACAGAACCATCTGTGAATGAGATAGCACTTGGGAGGGATAAGAACATGAATCAGCCCCATCAACCCCAAGATGTTATTAGAGTGTTATTGGGGCTGAAAATGTTAATACTTAATCTAAAGAGATTTCTTCAATCAGATTGATCTAGAGAAAGGATATTTTTGTTCAGAAACTTTCTAGATAGCCAAGATTCAGCTTTATATCCTCCTGAACTAACTGTATTCCTACTCTCCTCGTTACAGGATACATCTGGTTTGCTCATTACTGTGCAAAGAGGAACTGTGTTATTGTACCAGACAGTAACCTGAGGCTATCTGCAATCATCATTTCCATTTTTCTCTTGCTTTAATGAATGCTTCTCCATTACTGCTTCTACTACAATAAGAGCATTAGCTTTCCTCACCACTGAATTATATCAGTTGTGATTGCATTAGGAAAGTGGCTTAGAACTTTCAGAAAAGCTGGGTGAAAGTATTTCAGTAGAAATTATTTCTGATGGAAAATACAAGTTGCTGTTTAAGGGTTTTAAACTTTTTTTAAGGAAATATGCAATATTAGCAGTGTCTGTTAATGAGAAATCTGAGAATGTATAATTTTGAACATCGTAGAATCATAGAATGGCCTGGGCTGGAAGGCACCTAAAGACCATCTAGTTCCAATCCCCCATGGGCAGGGACATGTTCCACTAGACCAGGTTGCTCAGAGCCCCATCCAACCTGGCCTTAATCACTTCCAAGGAACATCATATGAAAGTTTTCATTTAGATAAGAAACAATGCTTTGATATTGTCTTGACTTTTAAATGTTATTAGAATTTAAATTTTAATACAAAAGCTATAGAGTGTCTTTAGTGAATTATATAGTAGTTCTTACAATACCTGAGTTATTAAAATATAATATACTATAGTGTTTCAACAAGGTTCATTTAAAATGTATTAACAAGAGAATTAATGCCACGTGAAGTTGATGCTATCAAAATGAAACACTTCAGTGATTTTGAAGCAAACTTTTGTTCATGAGGAAGTACAAATATTTTAGTTTTCACTTCTGATTCAAATGAAAACCAGTTTTGAAATACTGCATTTTCCACTAGAGACAAGAATTCTTTTTCTCTGACCAGTTCTTGTCATCAGATAAATTTGTCCTTTGAGAATCACTGTTACAGATGTTCACACTTGTATACATCTACAGATACAGGAAAGAGATACTGTGATTCATGGTATTATTAACAGGTATAGAAATTCTGAATACCCCAGCTGTAATTCTGTTTTCCTGTCGATTTACCACACAGCTCCCTATTAACTTATTAATTGTTCTGTTTCTTTTCTCCCAAGTAGATCTGGGACAGTACATCATATTTTAACTCACTGTCCATTGTGAAGTTTAAAAAGCTTCTTTTTACAGTGCCCTTTCAAGGAGTGAAATACTAAATCCTGGAAAAGATTGCTATAATAATTTAATTAGATCTCCTGCAAAGCACTGAGCTAAGTTGAACTAAAACACATGGAGTTTTAAAAATCAGTGTTCAAGTCATAAGAATTCACAGCCTTTACTAAGCTGTCGTGATAAGTATTATATTTATTGTAAACGAGAGCTTGTGTCTAGAGGAAACCACCCCTGTACTGGCACTTGCAGTTTCCATACCCTGATCCTCTAATGCAACACACTTAAAGAATGGAAAGTATTGGAATGGAAGGACCTATGGAAAGCAATAGAAAACCATGCAATTGTTTCTTTTAGTCCAATATCCTCTCTTGTCTAATCCCTGATATGTCACATTAATATGCAAGAAAAGAGTGATTATTAAAAGGCATGTAATAGCACATTTTTTTCCCTAATGCCCTTCACATAGGATCTGGTTTACACCATGAGGCAGATGAGTTTATATCCCTTGCAAATATTTTAATGCAACAGTATCCAAAGTGACAGTGAATATTTTTATTATCCATATAAATGACCCATCACTTCCTAAATCCTGTTAAGCTTTCGGCCTCAATAATATCCTGTGGTCATGTGCTACAGAAGTTAAATATAAGATATGTGAAAAAATGTTTTCTTTTATTAGTTTCAACTATGCTATCTTTCAACTCCATCAAATATCTCTGGGTTTTTTAAAGTACAAAAAGGGAGGTGGTTTGATTCACGCTTTTATTTTAGTAGCACTTCCAGTTCCTCTTCTGTGCTCTCTATTCCATAGAGCAGTTTGGAAATAAATATCTGAAAGCTTCTGAACCCTAAATTTTTCTAGAATGAAACTCAAGCAGCGGATTACCAAACTTTGGAGAGATTCATACATTTCCACCCCCCTCCACTTCTGGTTTCCATTTAGATGAAGCATTGTTGAAATACCACGAGGATGGTTGTTTTCACTGCCATGACAGGAAGCAGGAGTGTTGGAAATGTCACGAGAAAGTCTGTTCTTACAAGATTTCCATCCCAACAGAGCAGTCTCAAGAAGTTACTTTGCGTAGTTTAGATGTGGTTCAGATAAACATCTGAACTTCTGAATGCTTACACAAGCTGAATCTGGACTCTGAAACTTCTCAGGTTGTCTCTCACAGACACTGACATGGCGTAAAATTTCAACAAAACGAACCAATGCACCAATTGGTGTGGAAGCATTGCTCCTCCTGCCCTCTAATCCTGCATTTATTCTTCCTTTGTACCATCCTTTATCAGAAATAAGTCCAAAGACACCACAGGTGCTATTCTTAGATGCAGGCTCTCAGGCTTGCACTATCAGTGTCCTGAGTGGTCTCATGTGGGAAACCAGATTTCCTCAGGAAACTCCTGCATTTCCATATCTCTGCCAGCTCTCCCCTTCCTGAGCCCACCAAATTGCTGCTCACAGGGGCATATGCAGGAACCCTTTTCCTGAATCCCTCTTGTCCTGACAAACACAAGATGGGCGAGAGAGGAAAGAAGTGAGGAATGAATGCCCTTGCTGACCACAATAGCCAGCAAGAGAAGTGCAATAACTTGGTCTTTCTCAGCAGAAAGGTGCTAAAATTTTTCATTCTTTGGCCAGGCCTTGCAGCTGTACAGCCACACACTGACCCTTATCTGGGACCCAGCAGGTGGTGATGTGTTAGTTATACATGATTTCCAGAGCACTATGCACACCCCCACTTCTCCTTTTCCCAGTGCTTCAGTGCCAGTGGTGGGCTATCAGCACCAGAAGAAAATGTCCACTCAGAACACACCCAGCAGAAAGTGATGCAGTAGCTCTTAACAAACCCTCTTGCTTTCCTGTATATTGAGTGGACATTTTCTCCTGGTGCTGATGGACCACCCCTGATGTGGAAGCTGCAGTTGAAGGAACAACGGGGGAGTGCAGGAATGAAATTCTTGCATTGCTATCAAACAAAGAAACAAACTATGAGAATCTCTTCAGCTGGGAATGCTGTCAAGCCAAAATGCAGAGCTAAAACTCCAGAACAGCTGCAGTGAAGGCAAGGGCAGGCACACTGAGTTCTCACTCTGTTTGTGCAAAAGGAAGCCCAAGGAGAATTCCTTTCCCTTCTCTCCACTCAGAGCTGCTTTAACCCAAGTTAAGGACACTTGGGCAAAGCTTCATCGTCAGGGCCCTCAATGCACTGGCAAATTTCCAGTGCCTTTCCAATTTTTCCACTGGCTCTGCTGGGCCCCCAGTAGAAATGGTGTATCTGAATGGAAGAATTTGTGTTTGAAGGGCTCTGAGGTTTCTCCATGTGTCCTGACATTTGTATTTCCTACAGAACTATGACCAGACATGTGACTTTCAGCATACATCTCCTTGGGATTCAGACTCTCATAATGATGGACAATTAAGTTTATATAAAAGAGGTATCAGTACAGGCCCCAGCAGAAAACTTATGTTTGTGGTTAAAAAAATTCTTAACTTATTTTCTCTTTTGGGTTGTTTACATGTGGGTGTCCTCTGCTGCTCTTCATCTCATCTTGGAAAAAAAAAATAGATATACTGATTTACCATGAGAAAGAATGTTCTTTTGCCATTTCTAGCACAGATAGAGTTAGGAAGTACTAGAGAGCTCACAGGGGAAGATTTTCTCAAGAGCTCCTAAACTGCTTATGCTTTAGTTAGGTGTTCAGTTTTTCCTGAACTCCACTGAAGTCAGTGGAGCTGCAGCAGAAGCAGAATAATTTTTTAAACCTTTTTCAGTTGGTCAAGGCTTCCATGTGTTTCTCACCCTTAATATATTTCTGATCTCAGAAAAAGAGGCTCTTTTGGTCATCACTTTGATGACACTGGGCATGGTAAATGAGACCTGCAGAGAATTAAAGGCTGAATTAATGTGTGTTTGTGTACAAAAGTGCTGCAGAGGTCAGCAAGACAATCCCACACATCCGTGTTATGACCCAGAGACAGCCATGGAGAGCTAAAATGCAGCTGGAGACATGAAGGGTAAGGATATCTTTACTGATTTTTTGTCTTTCTCTGCCTATCTGGTTGTAGGGAGAGAAAGTAACATAAGCTAATATTTCAAGCCAGGGTATTTAGTTGTTTTTATATGAAGAAGTCACACTTTTTCAGAGCCTGTGCATTTAAAGTGGCTTTGTTTATTTGGACTTAAAAACAGTCTGAACTGTAATAATGCATCCTATTCGACTACTAAGCCAAATTTCATTTTTTTGTTTTGTTTCGTTGCATTAGAAGAATCAAGATGATGCAGTCCACATGGAATGCAAACCATGCCACTGAATCACAAATTATATGGAAATATGCCTTTCATCTTAATTATAGACTGGACAGGGGAATGTACTATATTCTCTCATACATGTGAGACAAGGGAAACTTTCCCAGGGTGTTTTGCTTTTACATTTCTAACTCTTATTTGGTTGAAAACTTATCAACCCATGTGATCCTGAGCTGTCTGACTTCCCATGATAAGACTGAAAGTATGTAGGAAATGTTTTCCCAGCACTGCCAGAAAAGGTCTAAAGGAACTCGGATATTAAAGTCACAAATTGCTGTTTCTTCATAACCCTTTAAAATACTGTCCCTTGGCTGAAATGGTAACTGTATTTTCAGATAGCCAGGTAATTTTGGAAAATCTTTTCCTATTCTAACTGAATGTTTTGTATCACCAGTCTTGACGTTTTTTCCCCTCAGACTTCAGACACTTTGCTAATTTTATCCTGGGCTATTTTGTTTTGAAGTAAAAGCAAAGCAGGGGTTTTAGCTTTTGAAAAAGGGCCAAATCCCACTCAAAAGGGGTGTATATGTAGCACTAAAATCAGCTGCCCTGAAATCAGGTGCCCAAGGGAATAGGGATCATCACTCTTTTATCTGGGAGGACTTCTGCTTTGACCCACTGTCACTCCCTTTACAGACATATGCTGATAAGATCTGATTTAAACTGTTACAAGAAGAGGTAGGAACTGTCAAAAACATTCCACTGGCATGCAAAAACATTGAACTAATGCTATAGTTTGCAGAGTACTTAAAGGGGCTCATTTAATTTCGAATACATTTGCACATTAGAAGTGAAATATGCATAGATTGCCTTTATGTATCAACACTTCCAGAATCATTTATTCCTAATGGCTGGGACGAAGTGGATTCCCAGTGTGACCACTGAGCAGCATTTTCTCAGGAGTTATTCACAGTTTCTCTCATTCGTCTTATCTGGTTTTAAGCCCTTTTGAAAATAGTGCCCTCTCCATTTTTAATTTTTCAAAAGGAAGAACCTGTGTTCAGCCTGCCCCATATTCACACTTCTACTTTATCACGGCTATAAACCACTCAGAACTAATGTACAGAGGCCTTCAGTTTGTCCCTGGGGTCAAAAGCTGTTGGAAATGAGGAAATGTTAAGGGAACTAACATGTGTAAACAATTTGGTGGAGGTGTCCTAAAAATAAACCTTTGGAGTGGAATATAATACTAGCACTAGGAGTGGACAGAATGCAGGGAACAGTGGAACTGAAGTCAAGAGTCTTTGGATCATTTGAGATGATCTGAGCCAGCAGGTGGTAAATGTAGTTCAATATTAGCACACATCAAGTAATTTGTCTGCAAGCAAGAAACTGATGCAAGAACTATTGTATGTGTTGAATTAAATAGCCATCCAGCACCATTCTCTGGAAAAAGACCTGGGAGTTATCGTGGAAAAATAGAAAAATAATTGAAGCCAGCAGCCAGCAGCACAGCTGTGCTAAAAAGAAGATGAAAAAAAAAGAAAAAAAAAAACCGTGAAAAATGCAAGCAAAATGCCAGTTTGTAGTAGCCAAAGGATAGAAGGGCAAGGACAAGCAATGTGCTTTTTGTGTTAGCTATTTGCAAGAGCCTGTACAGAGTGCCAGTGACTGTACTGTGGGAAAGATATTATAGCCAAGGAAGTGGGGGGGAATGATGAGAACAGCTCAGGAGAAAGCAAGGAAGAGTTAGGACTAGACAGAGGATGGAGCTGCTGAGTGCCTTAATGAAAGTTATGTGTGTAAGAAAGGGAGTGACTGAATAGGCAGAAACATAAAATACCCTCCTGTAAAGAGCTCCAGAACTACAAATATAAACTTAAAATTACAATGCAAGAGTTAAATAATTAAAGCAGGCATAGCCATAAGAGAAAAGAAACTTCACATTTCAAAGATCAGATCTGAAATCAATGGGATCAGACAGAGTTACACCAGCTGAAGATAGGGGTTATCCAATCAGTTGCAGAGGAAGAGCATAAATCAGTGATGAAAGGAGCTTATGTTTTGTATTAATCACTCACAAAAGCTCTGAGGAAGAAAACAACTGACTCACCTCCACTAGCATGGTGGGTGGAAAGCCGCTGGCTGTCTGCCTGCCTGTTTGCCCTCAGATAATGCCTCTGGTGACTGTTCCTGCTTGGCTTGGGAAGGGGAATCCTTCTGAGGTTTTTTGAATTGCTTGCAAACCAGCACTACTCCTTTGCGGATTAATTTTCCCGAGATATTCGTTTCCATGTGTCTTACCATCATCCTGTTCTACTTCTCCCTCTGAAAAATGTGCTTTCCTTGAGGAGACTGCGCTGCAGGGAGCCAGTACTAATTTGGGATGCTTCTGAGGGAAGCATCTCCTGCCTGTTGTGTGAAACCATCAGCTGAGTCAATATTTGACACTGTTCCCTCTAAAGCACAAACTCACTGCAGTACTCTTACCTGCAAAACATGTGGAGGCTAGCTGTCCTGTGAGGCAGAACAGGATATCCTGGAAATTCATGGAGCAACACTGCCTGAACAAGCAACATTTTCAACCTTTTCTACATCATCTCTTTTTCATACTGTTTTGAGTCATCACCTGAGCTGAATATACAGGTTCTTCATGCTCACAGTTCAAGGAAA
The DNA here is from genome assembly GCA_013397815.1 of Aleadryas rufinucha. Classification (NCBI taxonomy): domain Eukaryota; kingdom Metazoa; phylum Chordata; class Aves; order Passeriformes; genus Aleadryas; species Aleadryas rufinucha. The sequence continues at coordinate 738,339 of VZTH01011696.1, forward strand.
TGGAACAGACCTATTACAGAAAATTAATGAGTCTGAAACCAAGCAATAATAATAATAAAAATCCATGTTATTGAAAGCAAAGCCATAGGAAATGGGAAGGAAGCAATTAGAAAGTGTTTTAATATTTTACCTTAACTATTAGGATTATATTAACAGGCTTGGGGTTTTCTGATTGAAAGCAAGCTCTGCTAGGAGAGTAAAAGCTCTCAGCTGTGTGATTGCAAATCATGTGAGAAGACGATCTTCAGCTCAGCAATGAGTAGTGGTTAGTGATGCAATCAGTGAGCGTGGCTGGAATTTCTAGGTGTAATAATGCATGGTGAACCCACAGGGTCAGCCCATCTGAGGAAAGGAAGGAAAACATATTGTTGATTCAGGGATGTGGTTAGCACTTAAGGTAAAGACTGACCGACAGTGATTTATAGCTTCAAATTCCTTTTCACACTTGTGTGAGAACCTGAACCAAACAAAGTACAGACGTTTAATATTGTACAGGATATAGAGTTTTTCAGGGAGTGCTGGCATATTGGCTATCAGAGCTACATCCTAAGTGTATGACGCTACAACATAAATATTTAACATAAAATAACAGCCTCTGTAGAGGGGAGGTGGGATAGAAATGGGGGAACAAAACATGGCTGCAAGTTAAAAACTTCATTCCCAGATCAAAAAACTTTCTTCACGCAACTGAGAAGTCACTTGCACACTAAGTCGGGAGGCTACTCGCACACAGGTGTGATCTTCACATAGCTAAAGCCACATGGTTAGGTGTCATGTTAGAACAAAAATGCCAAATAATTTCACTAAAATTGGGTGAAGTACATGACCCTTGAGCTGACATATTCAGGTGACAATTGTTAGACGGGTAAACCAGCTGTGTCAGGGCTGGTTAAGTTTTCTATCACTGGATTTCATTGAGTTGGAAGAAATTTGCAGAATGTCTTGTAAACAGAGATTATGAAAACTTTAGAGTTGTCAAAAATGTGTAAAGCACCAACATAGGCAAAACAACAAAAAATAAAACAAGCAATTTAAAGATCACCTATTTGAGCATGACTTTTCTAACAACAGTTGTAAAAATCCGTAAGTAATTTTGAAGAGTTTTTTGTGTGAACTCAGACAGAAACAAAAGGGGAAGTGATGGTCCTAAGACTGAAAGTGATTTTTATAGAGTACTAAGGAAAACTTTAGGTATTTCATAACCAGCAGCTCACTTCACTTGTTTGATTTTAGGTGTTTTTCAAGTATGTAACTCCCAAATATATAATTTTATTGCTCATGTTCATACGTCTAGATTCTAAATATTCTCTTAAACACATAGGCCATTGTCAATTATTTCTTCTGCTGTACTCTCCAGATAAAATTAATTTGTGTGTGTGCCTTGTATTAGATACAATACCTGGGGGGTTTGCCCTTTTCTGCCTTGAAACAAACATAACAGAAGTAGGTATATTAAAAAGAGAGAGACATATTTTTTTAATCTGCCTCCCCTTACAGTCCCCAAACGAAAATTCTGCCCAAACTACATTACTCTAAATATCTTTTCCCTCTAAGAGACATTTAAAGCAGAAAAAAATGACAGGACAAATGTGAATCACATTGTAGATGTGCTGCTGAAGGCCATGCAGATACTTTAATGGCAACTAACAAAGTAAAATGAATGCAGACAAGAAGAGAACATTCTCTGTTTAACTCAGGCTTGGTCCCATCCAGTGCCATTGCAATAAATAACCAGCTTGGGTTTCTTTCACTTCTATTATCATGGGTTTGAGACTTTGCTGGAGTACCTTGAGGGAACAACAAGAATTTGGTTCTGCTTTCACTTTCAGAAAACTTGTCCAACTCAGTGCAACCTTGAACAGTGCCTAACATTTATTTCCCCAGAGTAGACATAAAAGAGGATTCCCTTTTCAAGTATAATCCACTCTGTAAATCCCTCAAGAGCCATTTGACTCAGCCAACATTATCCTCTGGCCTTCCATGGCTCAGAGTGCTGGCAGAGGCTCTACAGCCAGGCTGGGGCTGAGCTTTCAAGAGTGATCACTGTTGTCATTTATAAATCGTGTGGCGGCTGTGCCTTTGAGACCCAGGCATGGGGGGAAACCCCTCTGTACAGAAATAAAAAAAAAAATCTGCTTGCCACAAAGCCCTTACAAAGCAGCAGCTGCCTCCTCAGTAAAGCATCCTTGTTGGAGACAGCTTGGATTAGCCCATATATTCCCACACCTCTGTGTCTGGGTCAGTAGCACCATTCACTCTCCATGGAAAGTTTTGCTTTGCTCTGAGCCAAGAGTTAGTCCTGCCAAAAGAGGTATGATAAACGTCTGTTGCCTCCAAGCAAAATATGGAAAACAGCTTCTTTTCTCCGACTGCTTGTTTGTTTGTTTGTTTTCTCATGGTGAAAGTCTCTATTCTGCTGGGGACATTACAGGCTAGTCTGACACTGCAGCTCAAACTATCTCTAAGACACTCTCCCAGTCCAGCTTGGAGCAACACTTTTGATGTAGGCATGTCTAACCTTTCAGAATAAAGCCCTGCAAATCACCAGAGCCTTTCCATCAGTTTTCTCCCAGCTCCAGGTTGTTCACATCACCGGGAGGAAGAAGCAGGATCAAAACGGGATGGAGGAGCCCTGTTGCCAGTAGCCCTGTCCCCAGTCCTCTGCTGCCCCAGTCCCCCTGGCACAGCACCCCTGGGTAGCTGCCACCAGCTCCTTGAACCCTTCTTGGGAACATGGGACCCTTAAGCGAGTGCTCTTCTCCATATTCCTCCATTTCTGGTCCTGTAACTCCCCACAGCCCTTGTCTTTTGTTGTGCTCCACAGTCTGCTGTTTATCTCCACATGTTTGTTTTTCCTCTGTCTCCTTCTCTTCCTGGGAGGGCCAAAAGGTCTTGCTAGGGTTGAACTGGTGCCTGCTCCTAAATGAATTACAAAAGGAATAATTGATTTTTCAGTTTCTGACTTTTCTGTCAGAGCTGGTGCTATTGGTCAAGAAAATGGTATCAGAAAAAAGGGGAAATTATTTCCTCCTCCTTCCTTCTCTCATTTGTGTGGAGGCAGAAAGGGTTTGTGCTTTAACACAGATGATGGATGAGTGACTGGTGAGACGAGAGGAGACATTTCCACAGTTTTACCTAAATTCCTGTTTCTGTGATGCTAATGATTTCAGAAATATAAGCTCATAGCCTGAACTTGATCTGAGGAAAAGCCCTAAATTATTAATACCACCCTTTCCTACTCCCTCCCAGGAAAAGGCATGCTCTCATGCCCCAAGAAAACAAGCTGAATGAATAACTTCTGCATAAGGAAGAGAGATATAAAATATGATTTAATGAGAACTTTGATAGTTTCAATATATATACGACCTGGGAAAAAAGACATTGCCTTAGAGGTGAAAATTTACAGGTCACCAGCTAGGAAAGAGTAAAACACAGATGGGACTTTTTCAGTGCAGTTACAAATGGACATTTGGTATTCTTCAAACAAGTGCATATTTGTGCCAAAGAGCTGCCACTGAAAGATGCACCAGGGCTCTTCACATCTGTTGTTTCAGTAATTGTCCCATTCTGGAGAAATGAGATTTCCTCTGCTTAGCCTGAATCAGTTCTACTGTTCTTTTATAAAACGAGTACTTATGTAGGCTTATCTGAAACTTTGTGTGGGAATATCCCCAGTACTGCAAGGGCAGAATAAAGCAGGACCATAGGCTTATATATGGGGAATTATGCTGCTGCTTGCCCCAGTATCGTGACAGTACTTGCCATATGCCACAACAGATGTTCATCATAAATTTAGCACTGAAGCAATGGATTTCATCACTCAAAAAATTATCATTCTGCTGTTTTCTGAAATGTTTGCAAGAAATTGCTGTCTTTCTAAATCCACCTCTTTTCCTGCCTATTCTTAAGTCCCTATTCCTCCAACGTGTTCTCCCATATGTTTTATAGTGACTCCATTGTATTGTCATTATGTTATTGTGTCTCCCCTTTTGCTCACCCCACACTTTAAAAAAAAAAAAAAGCAGAGTCCATTCAAACCTGAAGAATTTGGCAAGTTTAAAGAAAGAATAACCTGAACAATGTTCTCAGCAGAAGTTTCCTAGCAGACGGTGTTACAAATTTTGTGTCTAAGACGTAATGTTTTGTAGAGACTGAACTTACAGTATTTTTGTTCTTTGCTGTTGTTTATTTGCAGAATCATTAATGATCATTATAAAGAGATCTCAGCCAAGATCAGACCACCACTGTGCTACAGCTTGGCTAATACCTGTTGTCAAAAATTGAGATCAACTTCTATGTGGAAACCTGGAAATACAATTATTCCCTCTTTAAGTACTGAAAAAATATAACACTGGGACAGCTGGCCCACTTAAGAGAAAGCTGACTTATTCCAGGCATTGAGAAGAGACCATCATCATGAAGGCCATCTGAGGCACAGACAGAATTGGATCCAGTTTGCCTGAGCTCCAAGAGGTTTAAGAAACTTCCAAAGGATCTTCTATGCATGGGTATTAGTCAGTGTGAAACTGAATAGGATCTGTTAGCATCTAAGGTTAATTACTGAGAGATTAAATGCAGATGTAATAAGAAAATTAGACAGTTCTCTACCACTGGATAATAAAATTAGATGTTTTTAGGTTTCAAATTACTGGGTTGGAAGTGAGAGGATAATGGTGTACAGGACTTTGAAAATGAAGATGGTCAACACTCTGCAGGCAGAGCTGTCCAGAGCAAAGTTGTATCTATTGTTGCTGTAGAAAATTGACTTTAGTTTTGTTACAGGTAGATAAAAAGGATGATGACAGTCAGTAAATATTTAGGCAACAGACAAAATGTTAAGGAGCGTTTCGTCTGTTTGACAAAGCGAGTAGTCTTTGACAAACTTTCAGGATCTGACAAAATCACTAATTCCCACTTTGTGGGAATCTAGTTCACAATTTAAAAATCATAAAAGTTGTTCTTCTTTTAGGTGGGGTATCAGTGTGTACTGATCAGTCCTCACTGACGATAATTTCATCAATGAGCATCTGAAAAACCCTGCAGGGCTCCTGTCTGATGGACACCCTGCGAAAATACACCTCTTCTCTTATACTTCCACTGATGCCAAAGATAACAAAGGAATTGTGCTTTGCTTCCTTAAACATTCTAATGTGCTTTTTTTAGACTGATCACCAGAATCTCCTTAAATGCAGTTGAGCTCATTCAAGGGAGGCCTTGAGTTCCTAGGCTTTGATGTCAGCCTGCAGGCACCGAGGACTCTGCTGGCCCATGAGTCATTTTCGTGCTGTACTCTCTCACAGCATACTCACGCCTGCCACTGAGCTGGAGGAATGGTCTCCGCTGTTATCAGACTTCTCCAAGAATGTGGATGCAGTAATTGCTCCACTCTTTAAGCCTCTTGTGGTTTCTGCAAATGGCATTCTTTCAAACTGCAGCCAGAACGAATTAACCCAGAGACACAGAGCTTACAATTAAAATAAATACATAAAAAAAAAAAAAAATTAATTTTCTCCAGTAGCAGAAGATGCTGAAAGCATTCAGGTGCAGTTGAATGCACATTTTAGCAAGAAAACCATGGAGGATGTCCAAGAGCTGTGGATGCTCGGATGGGAAGGTGGAGGCACAGTCAGGGCTGGTCCTGGATAACAGGGTAACCAAGGGACAGGAGCAAGGCAGGGCGAGTGGAACTGCCTTTTCCCCTCTGCTCTGTGAGCAGGGCACAGCTGCATTCCCCATGCACCCTATAAGTCATAGACAGGGACTGGGCACAGCCCCATCTCCTTCAGAGAGAGCAAATGCTGAGCTCAGTGCTTTCATGGGCAGCTGAGGAAAAACCTATAGCTCTCTGGCTGTGAAAGACAGAGTGTGAGCCTTTCACCCACAGATGTGTTTTCTCTGGCCCTCCTGTGCCACCCTCTGCAGCACAGGTCTGCAAAGTTCTTTTTTCTTCAGTAAATTCCAGCATCTCGTACATGTTTACATTGGGGAATGCAGGAAAAGTGAGCGTATGTTTTAAATGAAATGTAACTACTGTCAGAAGCTACTGGGAAAAATTGAGCTACCACCCAGCTAGATCTGTGGGTAGGCTTTTTTATAATTCAATAGAAAAATGAGACAGCAACTCACACATGCTACATCCATCACACTTCAAAGAAGTGTGCGTATAAAAACATATTTGTGGTGTTGTTCAGCATGCTGAACAAGCTTCATGCAACAACCTGTATCTTCCATCTGTCTGTAATTTCCAGTGGCTCCACTAACAACTGGCTTCATGAAAAGGCATCAACATTAATATGAGTTTATATCAGCAGCACTTGTCAGAAAATATTTCCCTACCTTCCCGTGCCATGCACCATCTCATAGAAACACACGAGGCATTTTATTGCAAATGCTTTGGCTTTTCAGCCAGAAGCTGGAATTTACCATGGAAAGCAGACAATCCATGAAAAAAAAAAAAGTCTAGCTGAAAAGCTAATTTTCCTTCCAAAACAGATTATATAGCAGTGTTTCAGCCAGCTGTGCCTGGAGTACTGCTAACAGAGAGGGCCACAGAGATAAGCACAGGGGCACCAAACCAGCAGATGGACTTGGAGGTTCTGCAAGCTCTCAGCTCAGGGGACAACACCATTTTTGAAGAGGATAATACCACCACTTTCAGAAGCATGAAGAAGAAGGTGGGCTATAGTACTACAGATGTGTGAGACATCATGTCATGTACCAAGTATAATTCAGCCACTGAAAATCTCCCATCTAGAGAAGCTTTTGATAAGAATAAGGTTCAGCTGCTTGTGCAGAGCCCCATGTTTCTCATCTGTTGGTGCCCAAGCAAGCCCATTACACAGGTCTTTCTGTGCAACATCACCATTATTTCACACACCTAAAGATCTCAGTCCTTCCGTGGGTAACTCTCTTGTGTGCTGCAGAAACAGTTGCTCCTGTGACATTTCATCCACATCTTCACAGAAGCTCCTGCTCTCCGGAATCAGGAATGGGAAAGCTGTAAAGACAGAGATCTCATGTACTCTACAGGGTCATTTGAAATTTGTAGTTTTATTTTTAATATTATTTCTGTTTATTGAAGCATTAAAGCCCAACAGGTCTGTGTTTCACTTCATGGCTGGCCACCCTGGCATGGCCTAAACTTCAGAGCCTGAGCTGAGACTCCTGAAACTGAAAAGCACCAAAATTTTGGGTAAAATCTTTGCTCTGGTGAGTAAATGATGATAATGCTGGCTGGCATAATTAGAAGTTCACTGGTTTATACCTTGTAGCCATGCACAAGAGGTAACTCACCTCTTAGGACACATTTCTGTTTTAAGGGCTTGATCCAGAACATCCTCAAGTGGGTCTTTCCATTAACCCTGGAAAGCCTCAGGCCTCCAATGCTGACACAAATTTCCTGTAGGATTTTGGAACACCTTCCACACAAATACTTGCAGTTCCTTCCTTGTTTTCACCTCACATGCATCTACAACACAACAATTAAACCAGCAAAGGTATGGGGCATTTTTGTTGGGTTGTTTTTTCCCCCCACTTTCTCCTTCTCCAGATGAAAGGCACAAGAGAATTCCTGCCCTGATGTTTGGTCTCCGCATGGTGAGAATGTTTTATTTCCGGTAATGACATCTGTGGTCACATGTGCACCCAGGGAGGAGATGAGACCCCTGTTGTGCCCAGCGGAAGAGATAAAAGAAGGGTCTTGTAAATATATCTTGCACCTCGTGCATGTCTAAGAAGGTTCCATATAAATAGCACCATAACTTTTGCACTTGATGGCACTTGAGCACATTATAAGCAGCAACAGGTGGGAGGCATGTTTGAACAATTGAGCACGCTGTAATAACCGTGCTTAGGAGGTCTATTACGTTCCTAATGCAAATTCCACATGCATATTTGGTTATTTCAAACAGTTTGGGCTTTCTGACTGGATTAGGGGGCTGTTAGACAGGCTAGACAATGTGAGTCTATGGTTTGAGAAAGAGTAAGACGGGTTTTGTTTAAGCAGTTTTGGGGAGAAGAAGTAAGGTGGAAGAAATGCCAGCCGCAGAGCCATTCTGTTCAGCTGAGTGATGATGGGCAGCTAAAATGTTCGCACTTTGCATTTCACACAGGGTTAATGCTACTCTGAATGGCTGTTTCCCCCCAGGATTGCATAGGACTGCAGAATGTAAAAGGAAAACTAAGTTTAGAATTAGGATATGCAAGGGAAAAAATGCAGATAGGTTTTTGGCCCTGGACTGTGGATAAAATTCAAGCCAAGAGCGCTTTGCATTTTCTAAAGATATTTGGAAGCGAATCGAAATTGCAGAAATGCCTACCTCTGGGAACTGGAGAACAGGGCATAGGAATCTGGGGAACTAGGAAAAAAATGAAAGACTGCAGCCAAAAACTTCATATGGCTCAGCACTTGATGGTGTAATGTTGCTCAGCAGGACAAGAATCACAGTCCCTGCACCACAGATGTCAGTCAGGGAGGAAGGTTATTGTCTGTAGTCCCTTTCCATGAAAATCAGGAATACAATGAAGGGAAGTGCTATTGCTTTTTGAGATAAACAGCAATTCATTAATTGCAGTTTTTTATTTCTGAATTTGAAACATATTTTAAAGAAAGGCCTCAGGAACTAGCATTTGTGACTTTCTCAGTCCTTCAGTCTCAGTCAGCACCACATCCCACACAAAATGAAATTCCATATTCTGGAAGATCTGCATGGAGAAAAATAAATGGCAAATTGTTAAATTATCATTCACAATTACCCACAAAGGCTCAGATCTGCAAATCTATAGAGGTCCAGATTTTAAAGGGCACAAAAAACCACATTGTCCTTTATGCTCTTTGCCCTTGAACAAAACTGATGTTGGTGTGTGCTTCATTTTTTCTCTGAACTTCTCAATATGCTCCAACTGGAATTTGCAGTTAGCTTCCAAGCAGATAGAACAGGTCAAAAAAACAATGCTTAAAATATAGGAAAATGTCAATGATGTTTTCATTTTTCAAGATTTAAAGCAGACTTATCTGATTGATTAAGTGTAATTCAAGTGATATTTTATTACTTTTCCTCCAAAACAATGAGATTATTTTGTTTATTCTTCTGTTATCCAAAGCAAGGGTTTTGTAAAACAGCCCTTTTTTTTAAATAAAATAAGTTTTTATTTTACTCAGAAAACAAGATTGAATTTTCTGGTTTATTTAAAACCTAAAATAAAATATGCCATTCCTATTTCAATAGCTATGTCCATTTAGACAAAATATATGGAAAAAAAAGAATACCCTCAAAAATGACAGACAATCAATCACCTTTGTGATGGACTTTAATAGAGGCAATTCTTTAAATGTAAATGTTTATATTTGAATACTTTCTGCCTGGCTTTTCTCCTGGGTAAGTAGCAGTTCATTTTGTAGTCACTGAACATGCAGGCTTCAAAGCTACACAGTAGAAGCCAGTGGGAGTCTTGGTATTGACTTAGTGGGAGAAGGATTAAGCTCTCAGACACTATATTGATGACTGTCTTGGAAATAAACTGTCAGTATAAACTCACCAGATGCAAGACAGGGGTTTGATCTCATATGCATAAGTATTTGAGCCACTTCTCCTCTTTGGTTATCCCCAGTTCTGTTCCTGTAGTGCACCTTTCATCAAGACCCTATTTAAGGGTCATTTTTCTAAAGAGCACTAAAAACAATCCAGTGAGCTCTTTTCTTCTTTGCACTAGGGTTCAGGAAAGAGAATCTATGGGTTGTTATGTCTGGGTTGGTTTTTTTTAATATCCATGAACAATTTTGATGTGAATTGGCCTGTAGCCAACAGCATTTCCTTATATGAATTTATTTTAACATAGTTATTAGATTTGAGTGACACAGTTTCTGCAAGTGAAGTTCTTTTAACATGCACAACACCTGTAAAGGCAGCATAAATTTCCACAACTCACCCCACTTTATTTCCTTTTTGCCTCCTTCTTGTGGAGAGATTACTTCTAAGGATAAGGGTTAAAATCCTTTACCTTTTTCACTTAAATCTTGGCTTTCAGGCAACTCTGAAAAAGGCTCTTGTCTAAATTGCTTAGGCCTTGCAAGACAGCTGAATGATGCCTAAATATGTTTAAGAATCTGGAAGCTGTCAAGAAATGTGTGACCACCAACTTTGATGGTGGGCTTTAACAAGTAGACTAGTTCACTGAGAGCTGGACGGAGATCACTAAGCAATATTAGAAACATGTATGATAGAAAAGGGATTGATCTCATGCCATCAATTGTTATACTCAAACCACTTATAGGACAGTGCCAATTAATAACTATCAGATCCAGCTAAATCCAAAGTGGAAGGTTTTACATGGCATTATTGGTCATCTGTACCCTGCAGTTCTATCTCCACTACAATTTACAATAAAATTACTTAGAACTGTTCAAATAAATTCAATGGGATTAGTGAAGCTATGGTCCAGTCTTGATTTCACTAAGGATGTCAGACAATGGACTCAAGTTGCCATACAAGAAATTCTGGCTCAGTATCAGGAAAACCTGAAGTCCCAGTCAAGCACTGGAACAGGCTGCCCGGAGTGGTGGTACCATCTCCATCCTTGGAGAGATGCAAAACTGGCTGGGCAAGATGCTGAGCAGCCTGCTGCCACTGCACCTGGTCCAAGCAGGAGGCTGGGCTGGAAACCCTGAAGATCCCTGTCCACCTCCAGGGATTCTACAGCTCCAAGTCCTTCTCCCTAACAATACTGGAAGGTAGGAAATGGGATGTGTATATGTCTCTCATGTATAACACTTCAAAAAACCCCAGTGCTTCCACATCAGACAGCATTTCATGCTCACAAAGCCATCCTTCATATTTTCACTGTCAATAAACTCTAGTAATTCTGTAATTCTCCTTCATCTGGTTCAGCTGGTTAAGGGTTAAGGCTGAGTGGTTCTCAGGAGCCCAGTGCTGGGTTTGCAAGGGGTTCTGTCTGGTTTTTGTCTCTTAGAGCTGCCTTTCAGCCAGCCTGTGCTCCTCTTCCTTGGCTTGACTGTTTGCCTCCTCTGCATCTGAGCACATTAGATACGGAGTGTGGGGGATTTACAGTGCTGCTGGCAGTACCAGACAGAGAATAGCTTTGTAACTGTATCCCTGTCTTCCAGCAGGGAAAATCTTTGATGGAGATCTCTACTCACTAATGTACATGTAAGAACACAACCCCTCAATGCCCGCCTTTCATTAATGTTATAGTGATAGTTATGCACACGCTGCGAGGAGAATGGTGAAGCCCGAGCATGGCATGAGTGTGTCTCTGTATGCCAAGCCAGACCCTTCCTTGCTATAAATCTGTGTTGCTTAAATATTGCCTCATCACTCTGTTGTCCTTCACATCACGCAAGGAGAATCTGACCTATGACATTCTCAAAAGCTTATACTTCTGAAGTAATAATATCCATTGGCCATCGAAATTTCTCTGTAACTCACCGCTGTCTCAAAACTAAAGCCAGTGGTCACAAGAAAACCTTTAAGGGCATGTGTCCTTGGAGGATTATTTCTGAATAACAAAGCTGAGGTCTAAAGTTGTGGCACTTATCTGTGCCTCATCTCAGTAACCAGAAATGTGCTGAGCTCTCTGGATATTTGGCTGAGCACGCCAGCCAGATGGTTCCCTGGTGGGCAGAACGGTGAGAAGCATTCTGGAAGATTTGCACAACATCATGTTACATGACATCATGCTACCTCGTCCAGGAGAGCCATAAAGAGGGTCTGAACCTCACAGAAGATATCTGCTCCTGGAGCTTGGAGATTGCTTAGGAAATGAGCACATAGGCTGTGTCTACAGCACCACAGCAGAAACGGGCTGGACACAAGGGAATGGCAAACAGAAAGAAATCTAAATATGATTTTCTGATGGCAGGTATCCATAAATACTCTCCCTTATTTTTTGAATGACTTCCAAAATTCATCCGCAAACAAAAGTGGCAAAACATCAGTTCCCAGTGCACAACCCAGCAGTGAAAAGATAAAACACCAGGCTTTTCAGGGACTTATGACTTTCTTATAGCATATTAAAGAATAGATATAATGCTTTCAGCTGAAACCTGTTCCTAAACATTCCTGCAGGATCCCAGCCTACAGTAGTTCTCTCAGAATTATATTCAGCAGTTGACTACTAAAGAAATGTTCTATTATTAACTAACATGTAATTAGTTCATTAAAAAATACCTCAGCTGAATACTGTGTAACATAATACAGCCTACTACTAGAGTGAGGAGATTTCAGGCCCGGCACAAATGGAAGTGAAATTACAGCGCAAAGAAGTGGAAAGGAGACAGTGCCAGCTGGCAGGGTACTAAGTGTTTCAAATTACTGTATGTTTATGACCTCTGTGTTCTTAAACAAAATTAATTAGATTATGCTATTTGAGAATCTTGGAATGCAGTGGCCACATGCCAAACTTATCTGAACCACACATCTTAAGTTTAATTAAGATGTTCTTAATTTCTCCAGGTATTCCTTTTATACACACATATACTCACATGTGTGTGTTTAAAGTGGTGCCTGTGGGAAGTGATAAACAACAGACTGAGATTCCTGAGGTGTGTTTAAGGTGGCTGCTTGCTTAATAGGACTTGGGGGCTAAATCCATGAAAGTGCTTGGATACAACTTCAATGCTCACCCGCTACTTTTAGGTCCCCAGTCAAAAATTCTGACCCTCAGGACCCTTGTTCAGCTGCCACCTAAGTGTGGGGTGTTTGCACTTGTTGCAAGGAACTAAGCTTTCAGTGTTACAGCTTTCTACATCTTAAAGTTATGCTGCTTATTGTAACAAGTCACTTTGCCTTATTAGCACTGATAATTTAACAGCTCTCCCATGCTGAGCTGGGCTAACCTTCACCAATATCCCTGCAGATTTTGAGGTGCTGTGGGGGTGCTCACCAAGGGATTGAGCGCCACTGGAAAAAAGAACTCAGATGGTGCTCCTCCCTGATGCTGTTCCCGAGGTCAGAGCATCATCCACCTGTGCTATGAAAGGGGTGGGTCCACTTCCTTCTCCAGCCAAGCAGATCTGAAGTCTCACCTACCACATCACAGAGAACATCTTCACCTTTAGAGGGTGGTATTTGGTGGGGGTGGAAGACGGGCTTTGGAGAGGGGGAGTCTGGTTCGTGGGTCACAGGAGGGAAAGAAAGGAGATGAGGAAATGCTTATTGCTCCATCAATGGTGATGTGCTAATTGGAGCAAGGAGAAAAGGCTCTGTCTCTTAATCATCCTAATGAATGTCATTCTCACTACTTTTCTCTGACATAGTGAACACTCCCCAGTTCTGAGGAATGCAGGAAAAGCTTCAAAGAAAGGTGAGCAAGCGCTTTGCCTGCAGAACCCCAGAGACTGGGAGGTAATGCATATTCCAGCAGAGAGTGAAATGTGTACTTGAATTTCATCAGGCTTACAACATCCTTGATGCTTATGCTGAAACGCTGAGCAACAATAGAGACAGACTATCACCATACACTCCTCTGGGCATGCTTTGAAAGAAAGAACAATCTTTCTTTCTTCCATCTGCTTTGAAAGAATTCAGATGCATATCTTTTACAAGACATTTCAGGACTTTGAACTCTCAGGAGAAACACTCAAGGAAAAAAACTGTGCACAAAAACCCCCTTGAACTTAAAGTGAAATTTAAGCCACCTTCATTGTTGATGTTTACTAGTGGGCAGTACTGTGGTTTTCCAATAAATATGGTGGTCCTTTTGGAGCCCATGCTCTTAGGCATGTAAAACTCACCTCACGCTTAAGTCACTATATCAGGGCTGGTGATTCTCCTGGGGGGCTGAGTGCTGATGCCCACCTGTAAGGATGGATAGATCTGCCAAGCTAGTGGTAAAGTAGAGCTTGGGGAGTGTCCATAGCTCACAGGCTTTTTGCTCAGAACTATATTGCTCAGTGATGGTACATCATTTTACATGTTCAGCGCACCAAGCATATTTGTAAACTCAGAGTTCTACTTGTATGAATAGCCCCTTTTAGGGCTTGCTTTCTTGTCCTTGCTGGACAGGCACTTTAATACACCTCTACCTCCTGCTATTCCTAATAAAAAAGTGGCAAAGCTAAAATATTCATCACTGTCATACAAGAAATTGAGTTGCAAAGACTGTGGTAGAAGTCAAGATTTCCCTTGGCCTCCAGTTTCCTTATTCCTCTGTGTACCATTGAATTGGCAAAGAACATGCAAAAAGAAATCTTTGTGACTGTTAAGTAGCTGCCATTTTGGCTAAGAAAAATAGATCTGGTGGCTCAACACTACCTGTTCAGACTGAAGGGACCTCTCCTCAATAAACATGGACCAAAGCAGCCATCTGTAGCAAATACACATTAGTTATCAAATGTGATGGGAAAGTTTTTAAGGGCCACTGCTGTGAAAAATTAATCATGTTAAAACTTGATCATATGTTCTCTGAAACAGCTGGCTCCTTCTCCCCAGGATTTGGTTTCAATAACCTTTTGCTGAAAATGCATCTTTAAATACACGCTACTGAATTAGATTTAAACAGTTTCATGCTCTGACCTCCAGAATTTCTCTCATTTTTGTTGTGCAGAATGCAACACAGGCCACAGATTCAGTCAATCAATTTTGTTGTTTCTTTTAAATGTATTCTTATATTCCTTTAAATCCTCTTCACATGTGTCTTCCTCCAAAATGTTATGATCCTCAGGTCACAACCTGCTATAAAAAATTATACTAAAAATGCTAAAACACCCTCAGAATTTACAAAAGGAAACTGAAAACCAACCCCTCTTCTATGTTTACCGTGGCATTTATTATATGTTTTAAAATTACAGAATTGCTTCTTTGTGGAGCCCACTTAAACGAAACTGTACCTAAAGTGGATTCTTTGGAGCAATCTAAAAACTATGAGAGAGAAAGGCACAGAGCCTGTAGATAGTGTCCTTATTTGCAAAGAGAAACTTTCACCAGTTCTATTTCTTGAGGGTTTTTTTGGCTTGGATTTTGGGTTGGTTTGTTGTTTGGATGTTTTCTGACTCTTATCCGTAACAGAGTAAAAAGGTAGCTAAGAAAGGTAAAGACAGTCTTCTGCACTTAAAGTTGAACCTGCTTTTCTAGCTTCCATATTCTTCTTAGACCTCTTGGACCATAGCTGGCTGCTTCACAGTCTGCATGTCTGAGTTGACAATGTGAAGAATGTATTATGTTGGAATGGTATGAACCTTTTACCCCATGCAAGTGTGTTGTTTCACTGAAACATTATTGTTTCCTCCTCTTTGACGGGGGCTTTTCAACTGATAGATCAGCAAATAAAATGCCTCTGGAACAGAAAGAGAATAAAAATTGCTCTGGCAGAACGCTGTGCTGTTGACAGGTGATTTTTCTAAGAAAAGTACTTGCCTAGGGGTAATGGGCATAATTGGATGCTGTTTTACTCCAGCTTAATGCCAGGCTTTGCAGACTAAAACAAGGCCCTTTGAATTCAGCAAGTCATTATTTAAAATAGAAAACAATTATCTTGTGTTCTGGCTAATGTCTGGTAAAAAGTAATTTGATTAACCAAATATGAGAATGATAGGAAGTGTTGGTGTTGGCTTGTCCCAGTATTTTCCAAACAGTAGAGTACAGTAGTTATGCAATACATTTCCATGCAATGAAAGACTTTTATTCCCATGTTGTAAAATGGACAATACTTATATCACTGTGGTAAATGTCTAAGAGGGGGGTACTGTTTTTCATTACCTTCATTTTTTATGCTGACATCTGGACAGTTTCAGTGTGGCCAAAATTAGTCCCACAAGCATAACTTTTGTTCTTTCCCTCATGGCTCTCTTACTCCTGGGAAAGTCAGGTCCTTGCTGTCATGGCTAGCAATAGTCTGATTTGGAAATTTTATATTAATTATGTTCAAAGTTAGTGCTTTAACAAAAGCTGTGGGAATGGGATGTGCCTAGGATCCAAAAGGCACGAAAGCAAAGGTGGGTCATGGGCTGATTGCGCAGAAATAGAATTTCTGCCACAGATTTCAAAGCCATGCACCCTTCCACTCACACAGAAAAAAGAAAATAACACCAGAATCAACCCAACACTTATCTAAAGTAAAAAACCTCCAAGCCCAAAAGACCAAGGAGTGAAAAACAGCACACTAAGGGTAAATGTTTCTAATTACTCTTATATCTTCTTCTGCTTCAGATCCAAATACAAACTTGTATACTTCTTTGTCTGCTCATATTTTTTTTTTCTCTTCTGGCCTTATTTGCTTTATTTCTCTGCCCTGAAACTCCCATTTATTTACCCATGTTTATTCTTAGAGAATCTGTTTTGTTCTTTTCCTCTCTCAAGGTGCAAAATATTATTTCTATATGCTATTAAAAAGAAATGAAAAAATGTGTGATTCTCCCAAATTTTCTCCAGGAAAGAGATAAGCAGCCACAATGCACTCTCCTAGGCCTGGGCCAAAGAGATGTACAACTTCTTTAAAAGTCTGTCTCAGCAGCAGTCCCTGCCAGCTCTCTGCCCATCACAGCCAAGGCAGTAAGTGCAGGACAGAGCGCCCTTGGAAGGGGTTTCTTTGCAGTTGGGAACTCTGGCAAGCTCTATGCAGATCTTTTAGCTACAACTGTTTAAGATTATTTAGTGGCTTTTAAACACTGTTCATGCCCATTCCGAACAAGCCCACAGAACATCTGCACAGTGTCTGCTAGCTGTGTTCAGGGAGTGTACCAACAATCCTATATTGTTCTAAGCAAACATATATCAGTCCAGATTTTTTCCTGTCTTACTATCCTCTTCAAGCATTGAGGAGGCTGTGACCTTTCATTGATTCAGGCATGGAAACTATAATAACAATATTGAGCAGTTATATTTGCTTTGGAAAAGTAATCCTATTGTTCTCCTCTTTTAAAGCTTAAACTAACAGTCAGCATGAATGTCATCTTTATAAAACGATAGGAAACCTACAGTGTCTGGTATTAATAAATGCCTCTGTGCTCAGTGTCTGAACGAGGTTGGGACTGAAAGGAGAGAATGAAGTCCTTATGACAGAACTCAGGGGTAGTCTCTCTTGTGAGTATTTTTACGAGTTGCAACTGCTACAGAAGTGCATCTTGCTCATCCCAAGGCAATCAGTTTGCTCGTCAAGGGAGCACAGTGATAATTTATTCCTGACAGGAGCAGAGAACCCATAATGGTGGTCTGAACTGCCACTGCTGTTTGCTGATTCAATTTGAGTCTCCTCTGAACAGTTGATGGCACGATCAGAGAAAGAATTCCTGCTGGGAATAGATGGGGAGAGATAGCAGCCTCACCGAAATCAGTGAGCCCTGTACTGCGCCATACTCAGTCCCAAACTCTGATGAATTTTACTTTTCATAGAATAATCCTGAAGTCCAAGCAACAAAGACTTTATAAGGATAAAGGTGAGAGCAGAGAATTATGCACGGACTACCACTGTAACTGTGGACTGCAATCAGTTAGAAAGTCGATCTACTTTGCCACAGTATTTTTCACAGCCTACTTGATGTTGTAATGAGTGGTGACTGAGGACAGAGGTGGAAGATTTGTCTTAAGGTTATTATACAGGGCAGGGTCTCAAGAGAACTGGATTTGGTTCATGGTTCCTCTTTAGTCTTTCTGCATGGATTCAAGAGAGTCACTTAATCTTTCCCAGCTCCTTCTCCCTGTCTGCAAAAGAATAATGTTTTCTGTCTGTTAAAGTTGTAAGCTCTTTAGCTCCAAAGTGTAACTGCATTATATGTTTATACTGCTGAAAATACATGTGGCTTTGATCTCAACAGTGGCCAACAGGCAGTCATTAATAAAAATGGTATTAATTAAAAGTAAAGGCTTCATTACATTTTAATAGGGCTGTATTAGATAACAATGGCTGTACATACTGAATTCACGTAATTTTCACAATTGTGCTCCGAGTAGGGAATGATTTTGGCTGGAAACAACTCACACAAGCTGTGCCAGCAGCTGTGAGGTCAGGAATAACTGCTGGGTTTTATTTTTCTCTCTTGGTATTCTTACAGTTCATTCAGTAAAGGAAGGAGGTGAGAACCGTACAGAAAGTCTTGATGGTGCCCAGCACTACTTTTCTGAAGTTGGTCTTTGTTGGTAAGCAGGCAGACCTCAGATTCACTGCTTTTATATGGTCCTAGGAACAAATGGATCAAAGCAGATTGTATTATAATAAGGTCAAAAGATATGTAGCTATTATGCTTTAAATCTTGCTTTCTTTTTCAAATCATTCCCAGAGCTAATTTTCACAACCTACCTATCATATACACAANTAAGCAAACATATATCAGTCCAGATTTTTTCCTGTCTTACTATCCTCTTCAAGCATTGAGGAGGCTGTGACCTTTCATTGATTCAGGCATGGAAACTATAATAACAATATTGAGCAGTTATATTTGCTTTGGAAAAGTAATCCTATTGTTCTCCTCTTTTAAAGCTTAAACTAACAGTCAGCATGAATGTCATCTTTATAAAACGATAGGAAACCTACAGTGTCTGGTATTAATAAATGCCTCTGTGCTCAGTGTCTGAACGAGGTTGGGACTGAAAGGAGAGAATGAAGTCCTTATGACAGAACTCAGGGGTAGTCTCTCTTGTGAGTATTTTTACGAGTTGCAACTGCTACAGAAGTGCATCTTGCTCATCCCAAGGCAATCAGTTTGCTCGTCAAGGGAGCACAGTGATAATTTATTCCTGACAGGAGCAGAGAACCCATAATGGTGGTCTGAACTGCCACTGCTGTTTGCTGATTCAATTTGAGTCTCCTCTGAACAGTTGATGGCACGATCAGAGAAAGAATTCCTGCTGGGAATAGATGGGGAGAGATAGCAGCCTCACCGAAATCAGTGAGCCCTGTACTGCGCCATACTCAGTCCCAAACTCTGATGAATTTTACTTTTCATAGAATAATCCTGAAGTCCAAGCAACAAAGACTTTATAAGGATAAAGGTGAGAGCAGAGAATTATGCACGGACTACCACTGTAACTGTGGACTGCAATCAGTTAGAAAGTCGATCTACTTTGCCACAGTATTTTTCACAGCCTACTTGATGTTGTAATGAGTGGTGACTGAGGACAGAGGTGGAAGATTTGTCTTAAGGTTATTATACAGGGCAGGGTCTCAAGAGAACTGGATTTGGTTCATGGTTCCTCTTTAGTCTTTCTGCATGGATTCAAGAGAGTCACTTAATCTTTCCCAGCTCCTTCTCCCTGTCTGCAAAAGAATAATGTTTTCTGTCTGTTAAAGTTGTAAGCTCTTTAGCTCCAAAGTGTAACTGCATTATATGTTTATACTGCTGAAAATACATGTGGCTTTGATCTCAACAGTGGCCAACAGGCAGTCATTAATAAAAATGGTATTAATTAAAAGTAAAGGCTTCATTACATTTTAATAGGGCTGTATTAGATAACAATGGCTGTACATACTGAATTCACGTAATTTTCACAATTGTGCTCCGAGTAGGGAATGATTTTGGCTGGAAACAACTCACACAAGCTGTGCCAGCAGCTGTGAGGTCAGGAATAACTGCTGGGTTTTATTTTTCTCTCTTGGTATTCTTACAGTTCATTCAGTAAAGGAAGGAGGTGAGAACCGTACAGAAAGTCTTGATGGTGCCCAGCACTACTTTTCTGAAGTTGGTCTTTGTTGGTAAGCAGGCAGACCTCAGATTCACTGCTTTTATATGGTCCTAGGAACAAATGGATCAAAGCAGATTGTATTATAATAAGGTCAAAAGATATGTAGCTATTATGCTTTAAATCTTGCTTTCTTTTTCAAATCATTCCCAGAGCTAATTTTCACAACCTACCTATCATATACACAAACCCCAGAGTTTGTAAAAGGGGAGGCCTGATGTGCACCTTGTTTCTGCATGAAAATAGGTTTTTCTGGATAATATTCCATACAAGCACAGTTGTCAGGAGGCCAAAAATGTGTGTACATCAGTGTATGCCAGTCCTGGAGATGAGCTCACCTTCCAGCTCTGGGCACAGGCTTTACAGAAAGGCCTCGCTTTTGCAGCGGCAAGCAAGGAGAGACAAGGAACAATGCTGCCTTGCTAACAGACCCTTCAAAAGACCTTATGCAAGAGGAAGACTTGTACAAGAAGTTGTACATCTCTTTGACTCAAGCCTTGAAGAGCGCATTGTGGCTGCTTGTGTCTTTCTGGGAGACTATTAGGAAGAATCACAGGTTTTTTGATTTCTTTTTAATAGTATATAGGAATAATTTTCTGCAGCTTGTGCTTGCCCCATGATTGGGGCATGGTAAGAGTGTGATGGACACGTGATTGCCGTGGATTAGTGTGTGAGTGCCACGTGATGGGGCTGCTGCTGATGCAGAGAGGGATTCACACCTGATGATCAGCCAACTGTGATGGTAAGAGATACACAAATACTAATATTTGCATTGGTCTCACTCATAAGGACCCATGCTGAGACTGGTGACACTGCACATGGGAAGAGAAACCTTTACTTCAAAGTTAACAAATATAAACTGAGTAATAGATTTTTCACAACCCCAGAATAAGTAGCCACTCTTTGCTGTGCTGTCCAACGCTTTTAAATCAGTCCAAGACTTTTAAATCAGTCATCTTCTTTCTGATATTTGGCTAGTCCCAGGTAAGAAGGAAGCCAATACCTTACACAGGTTATTTATGCATGCAGAAATGGCAAACATAAATTGTCTTGAACACAAAATATGAGAAGAGTGTCTTAAAACAAAACAACAAAAAAGTGATTTTTTAAAAAAAAATTTAAAAATGCATGTGTGAATTTTTCAGTTTTCCTTCTGACTTCTGAGTTTTCTGTGTTGTCTTTGCAAACTTCTCCCTGAAACCAGATATGTAAAGCAAAAATATTTCAAATCTCTTCACCTAACTGTATCAGAGCTTGTTAATGCCTTAAACTCATGAACTAACCAGCTGGACTATACAGAGAGGTTATGTGTCTGATGTAGCCCATGGTTTGGGTGCAAATATTCATGAATTTAAAGAAATTCTAAGTTTTGTAATTGTTCTGCTCCCATCAAATAAAATTTCTGCCTGTGAGTGATGATACATCCACTCTGTAAGCAGTAGATTACAAACATATGGAAATAAAAAGCCGGTTTGCCACAACTTTTACCTTCAGTTTGGTGCTCAGTAGTCCTGATTTTTGGTTCACAGCTTATGCTGTGCCCCCTGTCTCTTTCTCTTGATTCTGTGGCCTGTCTTTTAAGGTGATGTCAACAGATTTAATCATTATATCACTAGTACTGGGCAGATGAAAATAACAAAACCAGTGCATTACAAGGCTTTTAGACAGAGGAAAAAAACCATAAACCATCAGCTACCAAGGACAAGGAAGGTAATGGACAGAAAAAGAAGTCCAGACACACTTCCACCTACACAAACTAATAAACAGCACTGCAATTGAGGCTGGTGCAGTGACAAGAGTCCTCACTGTCTGCCAGGGAAAAAAGAAATGTGTGAACAGAGACTGGCATGTACTAAGTTCCAGCTTTGGATCAGGAAGAAGGAGAAAGCAGGTGCCATCAAGAAACATCATCAAGATCAACGATGATGATGATGATGATGATGATGATGATTGATCAAAGCTCACATGCCTCATGAATACAAAGCTGAAAATGGGTTGGGTTCTGGGTTTGATTTGTTTTTGCTTTTCCTGAAGGATTACTGATCCTTTTCTTAATGATTCAAATTCCTGCTCTTTGTCTGCTAAATTGGAATGTTGCTATGCACAGCTCTTGAGTATGGACAGGCTTGTGCCCACCTCATCAGATTGGCAGTACCAGGAAGGATCTGCCACCCATATAAAGATATATCTTGGCTACTTCTTGCTGTCTGAGCTACTTTGGGCTTCTGTTTGATCTGTACCCCAGACCAACACACGAGGTGAGGAGGGGAGTCCTGGTGTGACACGGCCATACCCTGTTCCTATATCTCTCAGAACTCCCGCATGTGTTGTTTGTGGCTCAGAAATGCCACACATCCCCTTTCAGCGCCTCAAGGCACCCAGATGTGGCAAAGGGGGTGATTTGGAACCCCATTCCCTTGTGAACCAGTGTAGAATGGGAACCAGCCTTGCTGCAGCTGTGTTCTCATACAAGATTTCCTGGCACGTGAACAATACAGGCATTTCTTGTGGCTTCACTTTAGATTTTCTGCAGAGGAGGCAAAGTCACCAGCTCCTTGAAAGGAGAAGGAAGAACACAGAGCCAAGCTTTTAGTGAAAATTAACAGTGTTGTATAAAGTCACTACTTAATACTCTGTTTTTCTGTATCCATGAGTCTGAGAGAAGCTGCCAAAATGTGTAGTGTGAAATAGGATTTTTTCTTCTATTTCATTGGAGACATGTCTAAATACACAGAAAGTAGGGCTGAGCACGTATGGATATGACATCTGGGTGGTCAAAGAGAAGCTGTCTGTAAACTGGACTTCCTTCAGGAGCTGATGCCTGAGGACAAGGCTAAGCCTTAGCACCCTCCAGTTGTTTCAAATAGTAAGGCACTCCATAATAGGATTTTGGACTTGCCTACCCCAGTAAGTATCGACAAATTCATGTGGTCACTATCACACCCAAAGTAAATTTTATTATGTTTAAGCATAAGGCCGATGAACCCTTTAATTATTATTACACCCGTTTGCATGGGAATCATGTCAGTCCAGCTAAATGTGTGAACATTAGGCCACTGTCTCTGCTTCCTTTCTGATGCAGAAATTTCTGGCCTTGTTCCCAAAACTCCAGCAGAGCCATCAAAACAGCAGTAGGGGACAATTTGGTAGAGCGAGACCATGTGGCTGGGAGTCTGGAGACCTGGGTTCTGGTCTGGGCTTTATCACAGATTTCCTGTGGACATGAGATGAATTCACTTAATCTCACACTCCCTTAGTTTCCTCTTTTGCAGAAGAAGGATGATAATAATCACCCACTTAGCAGGGGAGTTGTGAGGCTAAGGCAATTAATGTTTCCAAAGCCTGTCAGTGTCCATAAGTGTAACTACTAAATAAGCAAAATATATTACAAGTATTATTTATTTTACTGTGTGAATATTGCCAAGGCCTGTAAATTTCCCTCAGCCTGCAGATGAATTAGCTGCTCTCCTAAATACTCAAGTGATAAAGAAACTACAGCCAAGGAAACTATTGCATCCTGCTTGAAGGAAGTAGCTAATGAATGAACAGTTCACTCTGGAAAGTTGGAATTTGAACTTGAAATCCAGCCATTTGGTGTTCACAGGTCACTGCCTGTGAGCAAGCTGCTGGTGAGACCAAATGACCCACTCTGGTCCTTTCCAACCTTACCCATTTTGTGATTCTCTGATTATATGGTGTAGGAAACAACGATTATTTTGAAAGAGTCCATCATTTACTGATGTGCAGTTTGCTAACTTGAAAAACAAATACTAGACTTTACTAACTAATCCAAGGTGTTAATCAATTTACTAAGTCCTGATAACAACATACAGTTGAAGTGCTTAACTCAAAATATAAATATTTTTCCACTATATAATTATTGTTTTCGCAAAACCATTCTTTTAAAATGAAGTAAATTCATGATCTGGTACATACTAAAAAACCCAGTGTGTATTTTGCCTTCATAAAAATAAATAACTTGCACTTCTCATTACTTCATCATCATGACTGATCCAGAATTTTATGGATTAATTCTGCTGGTAACAATTTTAATTTAATGCTTTTCTAAAGGGTTTTCTGATAGAACCATTTAACATGATGGGAATTTAAATATCTCCTGCCACAAATATTATGTGAGATGCTATTTTCTGATGTGACCAGTGGCATGAGCCAGTGTGTCTGTATTACTCAAATGTGCAAAACACTCAGAACTTCTTAGATCAGCTAATGTACCTGAACATCACAAACCAGGAAGCATTAACATCTGCTAAGCACTTATATGAATATTAAAAGTTCCCAGTATTTCACAGACATTAGAGTTTCCTGCTTTACATCATGCAGGTACATCAACTTCCTTATTAGAAGACCATACAGCAAGGGATTTGGAATGTAAACATTCTAAAATATATGGAGACAACCTATTCCAAATTCAGGAGTAGCCTGGGGGCCCACTGGGCTGGGACAAGATACAGAAAAGCAATGCTCTCACACTTTTTCAAGCCTGTGTTTAATATGTTACAACCCCTATGTAACACCTCTTTTGGAGTTTTGTCTATTGTGCTTTTCTGGTTTAAAATTTCTCTGAAATGTTTTTGTGTGTGATTGCCCTTAAGGAGTATAAGAATCACAGAATGATTATATATATACTCACAGAGATATTACATATACACAATCACTGAATGCACCCCTCATCTCATCCTGGATCAAAACTATGTTCCAGCATTTTTAAAAAATATTCAATCACAGAATTATGTAAATAATAGTAGACCAGATTTAATCGTGAGTGTCAAACTGGCTACGCCACATTGATATTACTATTGTGTACACAAATATAGAGGATTTCTATTCAAGAGGAGATCATGCAAGAAAGAAATACAAAGGCTTTAAAACAGCACAGAAAACCAAGCCAATAAAAGAATGGGTCATAAAGATGGAAGTCCTTATTTAATTTAGTTTATGTTAAATTTTAATAACCATGCAGAGACAATACTCTGAAGTACACGATTCTAATATTCACATATTCTTTACAGTATTGACTGTCATGGGTCCAACTTCATGCCTGACTGGAAATGTAAAATACATTCTGACAATCCTTACTCCCATGTAATGAAATAAATGGGTTCTTTTCTTTCTCTTCCCTGTCCAATTCCCACTACCTCACCTTAGTGTGGAAACCCATGCTTGAAATGAGAGAAAAGTGGAAAATGTCTCCTTCTCTTCCAAGGTACCAATCCAGCAAAAGCTGGAAACTTTCAGTAGATGATATTCAGCATTCCTTACCCCAAATAAATGGATTAATAAATGCAATGCTATCTGTGAAAAGTCAAGAAGAAGATCAAAAGGGATGTTCCTTCCACCCTTAACACACAAGTGACAGACATTCTTATACATACAGTCAATGAAACAAACTGCTTTCCATATGCAAGTTGCTTTTAGTTAGCCCCACGTCAAGAAATAGTAGTGAGGAGTCACACTGTAAATTACCTTGAGCTAATTTAAAATTAGATTCTTCCTTCATCCCGACTTGTTTGCACTGTACTGTATTGCTATCTCAGCAGGACTTCAGAGATCTACACAGGTTCTGCAGAAATAAATTGCAGTCTTTGGTCTGATAATTTATCATCCAACAGATTTACATATGCTTCAATCAATAAAATGGGCAAGCAGACTCTTAAGACTAAGCTTAAGTGATCAGATCCTGATTTAACAGGTGTTAAAAATAATGGAAAGTCTGTACCTGATAATTTGATTGCCTTTCTTTTGGGCATGGCATAATAAATTTAATGAATGGATATCGCTGTATTCCTTTTGCAAACACTTTCCCACCTTCCACTGATCACGTAGGCATATTTCACCACCACTCGCGGCAACAAAAAGAAAATATTCTTTTTCAAAGACCCAGAACCAAAAAGATTTTTCAGTGGAAACTTCTCTGAATTCTTCTTGCAGAGCCTCTGCCTTAAACGAGGGAGCAATGAAAGATCTGCACTCGCTGCTCTCCGAGTATTTGGGAGTGGAATTATCCTGTACAAAGAGAGAGTGCCTGCAGCTGTCGGAGCAGAGCTCAGAGAAATATGCCAACATTTTCACAGTGCAGGAGCAGATGTGGTTGAAATTGTTGACATGAAGCAAGGGCACAAGGTCAAATGCAGATTTTCCGTATCAGTTTTTTCAAACGTCTTTTCCGATTAAGGCAAGGATGGTACTTGGCCAGGGAATTCAACACAAATCTTATGAAAGGCATAATTGGTCAGGAAACAGAAGCTGGTGTAATGTATTCCAGCTCGTAACAATACTACCTCATGAATAACGCTTTGGTTTATTTTTATTTCGCTTTTTAAACGTTATGAATATGTAGTACAATGCCTACTCTCCATCTTATGAATGCATGTAAACACTCATTAATGTTAACAGGAAATGTGTATGATTTTCAAGGGAAATGTAGACTTTTCCTTCTCCCTCCACACCCTATTTTGCTAGGCAGAGTTCAAGGGGAAAACCCTAGAGGCATTTTGCTTGGACTGGTGGTTTTGATCAGCACCGTTTTGTTTCATACACTGTTTTACAGAAGAAATTTCATCTCATTTTTCCTACAGAAATATGAGATGAGACTCTTGGTCAGCAGAGCTACGTCCTGGGCTGAGCCAGCACATTCACAGTCCTGAACACTGGTAACCACAAAGAGAAGAGGACAAACCCCTAGACAGAGAAGATGAGGTTAAAAAATCACCTTCCAAAAAAAAAAAAGAAATCATCTATCATCCCCTTCCCCATTTTTGAGTCTCAAAGCTGTACAGGAGCCCCAGATTTCTCAGCACAATGTGAAGCTTTTCTAGAAACCCAACTTTTTAAATGAAAACTGAGATTGCCTTTTAATCCTGAAGCTGGGAGAGATGAAACAATAAGGAAAGCATCAAATGTTGTGAGATCCATCATAACATCTCAGGATTTGGCAAGGCTGCATCCCGGTTTATAGCTGAGAGAACTCGTATCCCAAGCAAGTGTTACTTGCTGCTGAGCACTGCACTCCTGGGTCCTGCCGCTCCAGGACACGGCCTGAAGTCAGCCGAGCTCCACTTGCGTGACACCGGATCAGCGCAGTGGTGAACCAGACCCCAACTTTTATTGACTTTTCAGGCAGTCTGCCACTTGGCAGGAGAACTTAGACTTAAAACATAAAAGCCATTTTTTAAAGCATGAGGGATTCACTGGTAACAGCAACTGGAAAGCTGAAATTGAAACCAAAAGGGCACGGTACCACATTACCAATTCCCTGAGCCATCTTGTCCCCTTTACTGCTTTCTTAATCTCCATGCCCTGATCACTAAACGTTTTTTACTTGGACTAGAAAATTAAAGTTAATGCTCCAGATTTTTTTTTAATTATTATTTCATAGTAGTAATATTTTAGTCATGCAATCTTATTTTCTCACAGAATGAGTTGGGGTTGTTTTTTACTTTTTCAATACTGCAAACTATTTTGAATATTTTCAATATTTTTAACTTCTGGATAAGTGACAAATATTAGAACTATGAGCTGGATTGAGTAGCTTTTGCCAGACAGATTAAATCTCTTGAGAATTTTTTTGCTCCATTCATGGACAAGCAACCAACCATTATTTGCTGGAGTCTGTATGTGCACAGTTAAGTTTTGAGTTTTGACAAATAATCATGTTTGTGACTTGGAAATTTTCCTTCTACAGAGAATTTTGTCAGTAAAATTCTGTTGCTCCAGAAAGCAAAAGGGAAAGTGCAAAAACACTGGGGAAGCAAACAAAATTAGCATTTTTATTGCAAATTATGTCTACCCTACTAGAAAAATAAAACCTTTCCCAACAAGAAGAGTTTCTTTATTCTTGTTTTAAACATCTTCAAAAGTAGGTATATTACACACCCAAGACCATTCCAAAATCTATAGCAGATTTTTAGATAAATTAAATTTTTTTTCACTTCAAGTGCTTCATGCTGGAAGTGGGTCTTTCCTTATGCACAGTTTATTTCAGTGAATCCCAGGTTTTCAACAACTGATATTTGTTTAGGTGCGGTGGCTCACTGTTCAGTAGCCCTGTGAGGTGAGTTTGGTGCTCCCACTAAACTTTACTGAGGATAAGCAGAATAAAACAACATGTTATATTTGTGAGCACAGTTACTTTCTTCTATAATAGAGATACCACGTTTTAAGTAGTGATGAAGGTTTAGTCAGATGTGCTTAAGATAGGCCACCAAAATAACATGGGGATTCTGAGCTGCCTGTGGTTTACCTTTCCAGAGGTAAAAAGAGAAGTTGCAATGATACTGCCACTAACACCATCAAATGGATACTTGTGGTGTTTCACTTTTTTTTTTTTGGTCAACCATTTGGGATAAAAACCCCAGTGACAAGAAGCCAAGTGAGTGGTTTTCTCTTGGCCTTGTGTTCTCTGATTTATAAAAAGTGACCCAGTAGTCTAAGAAATAACAATCAGGATTAAGCCCTTTCCAGATCATTGCTCTGTGCTGACAAAAAACTGTGGCTGGTGGATGAGTTACTCTTGGTGAGAGCAATTAGAGAGATAAATCTGATTGAAGACTTGCAATACACTGAATGCCTGTAAGGAGAACAAGATTGGGACCCTCTGAACATCCTGTCGTAAATCATCACGTGACACCACTCCCAAATAAAATATGGAAACCAGAATAAATATATTTCAGATAGTTCAGATGTTTCCACTGATTCAGAGGGAGCTGAAATAGGCCTTTAAGACTCTATAAAAGGAGAAAGCATCAGAAGTTACTTGTTTATTGCTTGTTAATAATTTGTTATTATTGATTCCTCTCAGCCAAGCATAATATCTAAACCTGTATTTG
Source organism: Aleadryas rufinucha (assembly GCA_013397815.1). Taxonomy (NCBI): domain Eukaryota; kingdom Metazoa; phylum Chordata; class Aves; order Passeriformes; genus Aleadryas; species Aleadryas rufinucha. The sequence continues at coordinate 766,813 of VZTH01011696.1, forward strand.
TGTATCTGCAGATGGAAAGGGTCACAACCGGCTGAAGGCTCAGGCAAAATACTGCATTAATAATGCTGAGTAGAAAAAGCAAAAGAGATGCCCAAGACTGAAAATCAGTAAGTAAAAATAACTTAAGAAAATAAATTTCAATTTCAAGGTGCTCCACTCTGGGCTATGGCAAAGAGTCTGAGATCTGATTACTGGTCTGATTGTAAATTTACTGGGGGGCTGGGAGATGAAAGCAGATAATGTTTACGTGGCATATCTGACCCCCTATATGCCAGCCTCATTTTATTCAGTGGAACATTCCTTTGCATTTGCCTTATCTATCTAGATAGCAAACTTGTTAAAGTCCGTGACTACTTCTTGTGAAATCTGTGTTTATGCACTTGCAAGCATGCTAAGGGCCCTAAGAATTAATGTATAATAGGACATAACAAAATAAAGGATGGTCTCATGAAGTTCAAGGCCTTTAAAGGCCCTGAAGAGTATGGAGATATTTTTTATGGCTTTTTTTTACTTTTAGTCCATAACCTTCCATATCTTGCTGGCAGTGTAATAGACAATCTAAGAAGCAGGTCATAGTGGAGAAGAGCAGAAAGAGCAGAAATTTATCAAAGTGCCTTTTTAGGCAACTCAGGAAAAGTATTCTTTTTGCCCTTTACTCTGGGCACGTTCTGCGCATTTTTTACATAATCATTTCGTTACTTGCATCACACACTGCAGAATAAGAAGGAAAAGGAAAGACCATTTATGAGGCAGCAGTCTCCAAAATTACAGAACTTTTCTGATTTCAGAGAATTTCAGAGACATGGTAGGTGCCAGTTTTGTAAGTGCTCATTGACTTTCCTAGATGTTCTATCTCATTAATGGATCAAGACAATAGTTCTAAATTTAACTGATTGGGAAACAGGAAGAAAGTGGACTGAATACATTGTATGAAGGGCTATAATCTGCAAAGGCTACAAAAGGGCATTTTCTAGCTGAACATTTGCAGTGCTGTTTTTAACAACTCTGGCTCTTTAGAATGCACAAAGAAGCAGATAACAAAGCCTGGAGGCTAAAAAATTCCCTTTTCCATTGCTATATCACTGGCCAACACATGATGAAATTCAATTTGTACCCTAGACAGAGGAAAACAAATCCATTAAAATGATGATAAAGCAACTGCCAAGGTACAACAGATTGTGATATCGATACTTGTTGTTACACCAAATCCAGAACTTCACAGCCTTTCAGTTTCCATTTCTGCCCATTAATTTAAATGATAAAGTCAGTGGTAATTGAATGCACTATTTTAAGTGAAACAATTACCAAAGAAAGCCCAAGAAACAACTTACTTTTTATGGGATTAAACTGTTGACTGAAATATAGAAAGGGAAAAGTAAAAGTAGTGGTAAACCTGGCTGAAAGACTTGTTTACATCTCTGTAATTTCCTGTGTTTCATCTGGTTATGAACTCCAGAGACTGAACTATTCCTTTGGGCTTCAACATGTTTCTAAGTTTTCTTTCTGTTCCCAAATATCTTAATTTAATGACTAGTGTAAGTTTTCTAAGTGCTTTTAGATTTAAAAGCACAAGTTTCACTATTTTTCTGTTAATTTTAGCACCTTAAACAAGAAATTAAGACACCAAGGAATCCTGATTCCTTCCTGAGTGCCTGTATCCCATTTGTGTGATTACGTGACATTCAGTGCTGCTGCAGATTTAATCCATAGCCAAGCAGTAGGTTGTTTCTTCATATATAATTTATATTATTTAATTTGTATGTCCCCCAACTCTTTCCGAGAGCTAAGTCTCTGTCTGTATTTTTGTGGGAAGGCTTGTCTTTTATACAATCCTTCCTGTGGAACTGGTGAACTGTTCCTGTACTTATTCACTAAGTATGAGAAAAAGTGTCTGGTATTCCATAGTGAAGGGGAGACTGACTCAGTCCTGAGAGCATTTAGGTATAAACTAAACACCTAAGCACCCAGCCAGAGGTGAGCTTTCAAAGAATGAAGGATTAAATTATATACTCTGTGTCACAAAAAGAGTAATCAAGAGGGCCTGTCTACTCAATCTGCTAGTCTTTCCTTCCTGCCTGCCTTCCTGTGTCTTCCTGCCTTCCTGCCTCCTTTCTCTGTCTTGTTCTCACTCTCTTTTTGTTTCTGAATCATTAATTCAAACATTAATTTTATCTAATATTTTCTTGTCAACTTATTCAGTACACTGGGCTGCTTTGTGTACTGGTTATTGATTATTTTATGGCTCCATAGTGAAGATACAAATAATCTGACAGTAATGAAAAGCATTCAGCACAGAGGGGATCTGTCCAGTGCCCCTTTTTTGTGTACTACATTGCTTTCACACTCACTGAATACAGCTAATTTCATTTGCCTGCTTCTGCTACAAAGCAGTGACAAAAGTAGAATGTTCTTCATAAGAAGAAACTGACAACACTCTCCCTTGATTTTGAGTATATTTTGAGCATCGTCAAGCAGTCTGTTGTTTTGGTACAACTCATTTTTGGGATTGTTACTCTTAAACATCTCTTTTAGTGCGCCAGGTGTGAGAGCACATGTTGTAACCACATTCACATGTGGGAGAATGTGTCTTAGCAAAGATTGCTTCCAAATCTTTCTCGCAATTGAGTTCTCCCTGAGGCCCTCCTACTCAAATTTAACAATTAATTTCTTTTTTTTTTTTTTTTTTAATTTTCACAGCTGTTGAATGCTGGGAGATTCCTTTGACTCTGTGGGTGCTGTGCAATTCAGGTGACTTATTTTTTAAATTGTAAAATGAATTTGTGAAACAAAATACTAAGCATTGAGCTTCAAAACTTGTTTCTTTATGTGAGGGAAATCACAAACTACTTGTTGGTGTTAACAAAACATGAAGCGACATTTGCATAAGGCCAAGCACTTAGTTAATCCCTGGGCAGGCAGTGTGAAGTACAGTGTGTGCTGACTACATTGCCTGGAATGCCACCCCCTTACCAAGCTCAACCTGGAATTAAGGTCAGCTTGAGAGCTAGGTATTAAACAAAGAATGCAGATGCTCTAAATGGAAAGTTTACAGTTTTAGCAGACTGCACTCCAGATCCTGGAGATTTTTACTTCACCTATTGACTTAAGCATTACAAATCTCCATAGTCCCCACATCCTTTTTCAAAGAAGCATCTGTTTCTCATGGTTCATTGNGAGACTGACTCAGTCCTGAGAGCATTTAGGTATAAACTAAACACCTAAGCACCCAGCCAGAGGTGAGCTTTCAAAGAATGAAGGATTAAATTATATACTCTGTGTCACAAAAAGAGTAATCAAGAGGGCCTGTCTACTCAATCTGCTAGTCTTTCCTTCCTGCCTGCCTTCCTGTGTCTTCCTGCCTTCCTGCCTCCTTTCTCTGTCTTGTTCTCACTCTCTTTTTGTTTCTGAATCATTAATTCAAACATTAATTTTATCTAATATTTTCTTGTCAACTTATTCAGTACACTGGGCTGCTTTGTGTACTGGTTATTGATTATTTTATGGCTCCATAGTGAAGATACAAATAATCTGACAGTAATGAAAAGCATTCAGCACAGAGGGGATCTGTCCAGTGCCCCTTTTTTGTGTACTACATTGCTTTCACACTCACTGAATACAGCTAATTTCATTTGCCTGCTTCTGCTACAAAGCAGTGACAAAAGTAGAATGTTCTTCATAAGAAGAAACTGACAACACTCTCCCTTGATTTTGAGTATATTTTGAGCATCGTCAAGCAGTCTGTTGTTTTGGTACAACTCATTTTTGGGATTGTTACTCTTAAACATCTCTTTTAGTGCGCCAGGTGTGAGAGCACATGTTGTAACCACATTCACATGTGGGAGAATGTGTCTTAGCAAAGATTGCTTCCAAATCTTTCTCGCAATTGAGTTCTCCCTGAGGCCCTCCTACTCAAATTTAACAATTAATTTCTTTTTTTTTTTTTTAAATTTTCACAGCTGTTGAATGCTGGGAGATTCCTTTGGCTCTGTGGGTGCTGTGCAATTCAGGTGACTTATTTTTTAAATTGTAAAATGAATTTGTGAAACAAAATACTAAGTATTGAGCTTCAAAACTTGTTTCTTTATGTGAGGGAAATCACAAACTACTTGTTGGTGTTAACAAAACATGAAGCGACATTTGCATAAGGCCAAGCACTTAGTTAATCCCTGGGCAGGCAGTGTGAAGTACAGTGTGTGCTGACTACATTGCCTGGAATGCCACCCCCTTACCAAGCTCAACCTGGAATTAAGGTCAGCTTGAGAGCTAGGTATTAAACAAAGAATGCAGATGCTCTAAATGGAAAGTTTACAGTTTTAGCAGACTGCACTCCAGATCCTGGAGATTTTTACTTCACCTATTGACTTAAGCATTACAAATCTCCATAGTCCCCACATCCTTTTTCAAAGAAGCATCTGTTTCTCATGGTTCATTGAGGTATTAACCATTTCAGGCACCAGGTGGTTTTTATGATCAGATTTAATGCCTGACCCTACAGCCCTTACTTGAAGACTATTATACTGTGCAAAGTAGCTTTAATAACAATGAGAGGGAGAGGAGGGAAATGGCTTGTTTATTGTCCATCCATGCCTTTGATATCATATGGAGTCGATTAGACAAAACCTGTAGCTTGTTTGCTTCCACCCCAATCAGCTTTGAGCACTCAGCTTGAGATGTGAAGGTCTAGCTGAGTTCCTCCCTGCCGTGAAAAGCTGCAGAAGCTCAAAGACTGAGGTCTGCAGGTTCACCTGCAGGACCCAGGGGAGGATGTCAGCAGAGACCCCAGTCCTGCCTGTGACACTCAGTGCGGCTGCCGTGAGTTATGGCACCACCTCCACAAAGTGCTGCTGCTCAGGAGGAGAACAGGGGCATGGGGTGCCATGTGCCAGCTGCTCCTCTGACCTCTGGACCTGGCTCTAGGTGTGCTCCTAATTTAATGGCTTCTATGACCTTCCTTAAAACTCTTCCACTCCTTGTTTGCTGTGGGTGAGGGCTTGCCCAGCTTGCCCAGCTTGCTGGTAACCTGCCCCATGTCACTTCAGAATTTCAGCCTTCCCAAGGGGGGATGGCTTTGTAAAGCATTCAAAATATGTGGCCTTTCTCTGTAGGTGAGGAGTAGAGAATGGGTCTTGCATCCTAGATCACAGAATCCTGGTACTTGAGGCACCAGCACAAGACTTTCAGATGCACAGTGTCAAGGCAATATCCAAAGAGTGCAGTGAAGTATGAATTCTGGCTCATGCATTTTAAGTCGTTCTCTTTGTCTCCTTAAAGTTGCTTAGATTTGAATGGAAATTATGGAGTCATATTTTCCATGGGTATCCTTTGAGATTTGTGGGTTTTTTTGTTTTTCTTTAGGACTCATATATCCACTCCTAATTCAATTCTGTAGGCTCAGCAGGGACTGCAGTTTTATCAACACAGATTATCTTCCTAAAAAGAGGCAGGGCCTTGGTGAGACAAGCAGGGGAAGCCTGTCTCTGGAATGATTGTGCTCTGGATAATAAAGAGGAATTATATCCCAAGTGATAGCTATCAGCCTGACAATATTCAAACCCACTGGAAATGAATGGACAAATTAGAACAAAACTGTTATTTTCCTTTTCAGTTATTTATCTAAAGGCTTTTCATGGTACATGATACAACGGTTCAGTGAAAGTTCAGTTTTCAACCCACAGGATTTGCTGTATTTCTAAAACTGAAGAGATGAATAGTATTTTTCTCCTGACCAGTATAGCATTTTCTCCTGCTTGGGCAGGGCCCAAGTGCTGGCAGTGAATAGATGAGTCCTTAACTTGTCTGTGCTCCATGCTCAAAGCAGGTGAAACACACTGGGGTAGAGAGGTAAGAAACTTGTGGAAGCCAAGAGTTTAAATCAGTGAGATGTGAGAAGGCAATACAGGGTAGCTGGGAAGAGGCCTGACCTAGGCAAGAAGGGGAAGACTGCTCTTCAGTCTTCAACTGAGGACTTCATGTTCTCTGCCTTGTTTCTATTCTAACTTGCAGCGTCTCCTTAATATGAAAAACAGAAAATGGAAGATGATTTACGAAAGTTATTCTTGTTGCTTAGGAAGAATGTCAAGAGCTCTGTTGCTCTTAGTACATGGAAGCTACTTGAAGTGGCCAACTGCTTTGTCATGTGAAAGTGTGTTCTGCTCAGAGGGGAAATAGTTGTATTTTCTAGGAAAGAGATTGTATCCTAATGGTGTTTAGAGAAAGAAAGGAAACCGGCAAAAAGCAAAATATAGCCTAAGAGTAAATGGCAGGCCNTGTGGGTGAGGGCTTGCCCAGCTTGCCCAGCTTGCTGGTAACCTGCCCCATGTCACTTCAGAATTTCAGCCTTCCCAAGGGGGGATGGCTTTGTAAAGCATTCAAAATATGTGGCCTTTCTCTGTAGGTGAGGAGTAGAGAATGGGTCTTGCATCCTAGATCACAGAATCCTGGTACTTGAGGCACCAGCACAAGACTTTCAGATGCACAGTGTCAAGGCAATATCCAAAGAGTGCAGTGAAGTATGAATTCTGGCTCATGCATTTTAAGTCGTTCTCTTTGTCTCCTTAAAGTTTCTTAGATTTGAATGGAAATTATGGAGTCATATTTTCCATGGGTATCCTTTGAGATTTGTGGGTTTTTTTGTTTTTCTTTAGGACTCATATATCCACTCCTAATTCAATTCTGTAGGCTCAGCAGGGACTGCAGTTTTATCAACACAGATTATCTTCCTAAAAAGAGGCAGGGCCTTGGTGAGACAAGCAGGGGAAGCCTGTCTCTGGAATGATTGTGCTCTGGATAATAAAGAGGAATTATATCCCAAGTGATAGCTATCAGCCTGACAATATTCAAACCCACTGGAAATGAATGGACAAATTAGAACAAAACTGTTATTTTCCTTTTCAGTTATTTATCTAAAGGCTTTTCATGGTACATGATACAACGGTTCAGTGAAAGTTCAGTTTTCAACCCACAGGATTTGCTGTATTTCTAAAACTGAAGAGATGAATAGTATTTTTCTCCTGACCAGTATAGCATTTTCTCCTGCTTGGGCAGGGCCCAAGTGCTGGCAGTGAATAGATGAGTCCTTAACTTGTCTGTGCTCCATGCTCAAAGCAGGTGAAACACACTGGGGTAGAGAGGTAAGAAACTTGTGGAAGCCAAGAGTTTAAATCAGTGAGATGTGAGAAGGCAATACAGAGTAGCTGGGAAGAGGCCTGACCTAGGCAAGAAGGGGAAGACTGCTCTTCAGTCTTCAACTGAGGACTTCATGTTCTCTGCCTTGTTTCTATTCTAACTTGCAGCGTCTCCTTAATATGAAAAACAGAAAATGGAAGATGATTTACGAAAGTTATTCTTGTTGCTTAGGAAGAATGTCAAGAGCTCTGTTGCTCTTAGTACATGGAAGCTACTTGAAGTGGCCAACTGCTTTGTCATGTGAAAGTGTGTTCTGCTCAGAGGGGAAATAGTTGTATTTTCTAGGAAAGAGATTGTATCCTAATGGTGTTTAGAGAAAGAAAGGAAACCGGCAAAAAGCAAAATATAGCCTAAGAGTAAATGGCAGGCCTTGTGGTTTTGTTACAGTAGTTCCTTGTTAAACTAAGTTCTTCCAGAAAATTATGTTTTGTTGGGGATTGTGAAATGTCTGGCTTAATGAGAAGCAAACATGCTGCCAGGGGCCCTACACAGACACTAACCAGTGAACAATGTCTTCTACCAACACCACCAACAGCAACTCAAATGCAGGCAGTTCGAGGAGGGCAGGGGAGAGCCTGTTGAAAGCCACAAAATATGATTGAGCAGTGGGGGAACACTACAGGCAGTATAATTGGGTTTAGTTTTGTTTAGTTTTGTTTAGTTTCTTTGGTTGGTTTTTCTTTTAGTTCTGCCTTCTTATACTTGGTCCAGCGGATTGAAACATCTGTTAGTTTGGAGAAAAACAATAAGATTTCTTAAATACTTATGGAATTTTCAGAAATTCTGCTGTCAATGTCTGACAAAGAAGCCAACCCATATTAGCATATATATAACTATTTGTTTCTATGAAACTCACAAAGCATATAATAATTACACAGGAACGAAAATAACAAATAGGAAGGAATACAGAATGTCAGAATGTTTGGGTTACTAAGCCATACTAAGATTAAGATCAAGACCAAACTATAAGTCAGCTGTAGAGACAAAACCCTAAAGCAATGAGAGAAAATGGTAAAGCAGATACAGGAAGTAAAAATGGGCATCTGAAAGACCTTGAATGTCAGAGCAAGAAAAAAACCCCTGATCTAAACACTGGAAAGAAACAAAAAGTATGAAGAGGAAGGCAATATGGCATGAGTATGTATGCAGTAGGTAGCATAAAAAAAAAGAGGTTGGATTCCAAAAATGCTCATGCTAAAAAGTAGCTGATAATTTGTCATGCATCTATAAAATAGTTAAAGACAACATAGAATATAGATGTAGCTGTAATAAAATTGAGCTGTGACTACAGATTTCAGTGAATTTTTCTTGTCACAAATCACAAAGACCTATTCATGAGGTGATATCTTGTCTTTTTCAGCACAGTTGTGAACATCTGCATGCACATCTAAAAACTTCATTGGCATGAATTTTTCTCTATCATGGGAATGGCAACTTCAATGAATTCTTCATCCATAAAAATTCAATACAGAGGAAAATCATAATGAGTGTACAGCCAATGTTTTTTGAATGTAACAGTATTACAATAAACATCAGGATATAAACCCACAATATAAATAGAAAATATATTTTATGTTATGTTTATATACTAACATATAGTAAATCTATATATTAGTTCCTAGGGAGAGTAACATTTAATACAGATAATGATGTTTAACATAGTGGCACACAGACTTGTATGCAAACCCCTCGATTTTGTGTACTACTAGATGCTAATTTATTTATGTGCCAATGGTGACAGCAACTGCAAATCAAACTCTCACTTCTCAAGGTGTGACAGGCCTTGATTTGGGCTGCTGTTAGAAAGAGGTTTCCTGTAGATTAGGAAAATGCCACTGTGTGTTAGCAGTCTCAGTCAGTAGCTACCTGATCCCAGGCATGAGCTGTAAAATTACAGCCAACTTAGGCATTCAGGCTGAACCTGCTGAGGGGTCACTACCCAGCTGCACAATCCCAGCCAGGATTTGTGGGAGAGCAGGAGAAATGCTCAGTCTCTAACCCCGCACCGTGATACAATGCAGAGGGCTCACGGTGCATAGCAGGTTTTTATGGCTCCATGAAAAGACTGTGTGGGAAAAGTGTGGTTCCCAATGACCTTTCTAACGTTATTGACCACTGGGATTTACCAGCTGCTCTTTCCTCTCAGATTCGAGGGCTATAATTACGAGTGGCTGTAAAAGATGCTCCAGGAGAGCAGCACAAGTTCAAATGGGGGTCTCAGGAAACCTGTCCCAGGAGAAGAGCAGTGCTCAGGGCAATAGAGTACAGTATTTTAACTTATGCATTTGAGAATTAGTAGAAATACAATGAGAAGGATGACAAACCATATCAATATTATAGGTTTAGGAGATGTGAAGACTTCAGCAAAGCACCCAAATATTCCTTGGGTTTATCAAACTTTTTCTAGCTCTTTGATATTTATTATACACACATGCTCATAATTCAGTGCATCAAACAAACACATCTTTCTCAGATCCTTAGTAAAAATGGTTTTGAGAGTTCCTTCATTACATCTATTGTATACTTGTAAGGAAAAAAAATAAGGAACATGTTTTGGTTTTATTGCTGTTTGTGCTCTCTGTGGCTTTCTGGGACTATAGAATTGCAATATAAAAGCATTGCTAGAAAAGGACAAAGGACCCTTGTGCAGAATCTGACTTTATTTTGCTCAGTTTCACTTTCCCAATCAATACCTTGCTTTCCCTAGCATCAAAATTCATTGATTTACAGAAACTACAATCTCTTTCAATGCTTTCGTAGATCTGCAGTCATGACTAGGAATTCTTGAGGCAATCAGTTGTGGGTGTTTGTTTCAGACAATCTTTCTGACCACCATTGTATGTCCAGGCTATTTTACTTCTTCATATAGCTCGTGTTCAACCTCTGTAATATGCAGAAAACTTTTCAACTCTTGTTGAATAAGATGCATGTTTGTTAAGTGCTTGATGATTTTTTATATTTCTTGGGAACCCTGACTATTTTAATGAGCTACAAAGTGGTGAAGATTTGTGTGTTGCCCAAAGCCAAGCTGTTTAATTTAAGGTTTTCCTATAGCTTATGCACAGATTTGAAATATGTTCTGGGTTATTTGTTGTTGTTGGGCTTGGGGTTTTTTTTTCCACTTCTGGCTCCACTCCTTTTAAAGCTTAGTGCTAAAGTTTCCCCAGGCAGCATTTTCCAAAACAGCTCAATTTCTTGGTGTCATAGGCTTGCTCAGCACACACAAGACACATTATTCCTTATTTATTTTGAGTTCCAGTATAAACACATTTTCAGCATTAGGACCAGCTCCCTTCCACATGCCTGTGATTTCTGCTTGGTGGGTGCCAAGCTGCTTCTGTAAACCTAAGGGTGTAGCCAGGATCCACTTTGGGTGGCTGTAGAAACCCAGTCTGTCATTCACCTTATGTCTAGCAATATTAGGTAACACAATTCATGTTTGCAGCAGAAGATTCTATGTATTCTCATATACTTTCACTTCATCTGAAACAGGGAAAAGAAAAATGGCCCTGGACTCATTTGCAAAGAGATGCTTGAGATGCAAATGGCATGGGGGGTCATTAATTCTGTATTAACACTGGGACATGAATCCAGGCAGAGGGCAGGTCAGAAGTAGCCACTGCAGACACCATAAGCACAGACATTCTGCCTGCTGCCTTCTTATGCGCATCCACCTCTTCTCCATGTCTGGCTGTGACAGCACCAGAGCAGGCAAGTTCATTGCTGTGCTAACCATGCAGAGCTCATTGATACTACACACCAGTTTACAAGGAAAGCTGGTATTTTGGGGTCCTTTTTCTTTGTGTATTGGAGGGGAAATAGGTAGAGAAGATTGCTTGTGTGATGCAGTGTCCATTGATTTAGAGACTGGGTGTTTGCTCATTCAAAATGTTTGCCATCAGTACTGCATAATGTAGCCCACAGTCTGTGCTACAACTATTAAGCCACTCAGGACAAAAAATCGAAGAGGTTTTCTAAGGTAAGGAAATTGCTCAGTATTGTATTTGACTTTGCAGGACACTACTGGATGTTTAAATGTTTCCTTCTTTATGTCTTTTCTGAGACAGAGGTCCAAGGAGGCACACAGGCTTTGGAATATTTCAGCAGGTGTTTTCTACACTTAGGTAGTAGAGTAATAGTGGATTAGAAAGACACTTAATATGTGTTATGGCCAGAGTTTCAGCTGGCACAAAGAGATATATTTCCACTGCAGTCAAGAATCTGGCCTTATACTATCTAAGCACTTGAAATCTTCAAGACTTGGCTGCAGACCTTGAGAACAAGCTTTGTTGCAAGACTTTCAGCATTGAATGCTTGCACTTGGACCACAAAAATATCCTTTCGTACAGTATTTTGGCACTTCACTTTCTGGTTTGGGCCAGAATTGAGATGTACATGAACATGGAAAATAAATTTTAAAGCAATGGAAATGTTCAAATGGAAACTTCAGATGGGCCTGTGCTAATGTTTAGTTTGAGGGAAAACTTCTGATCATAGTTATTTTTATGGGTACCATTTCATTCATCTGTCTTTCAGTAGTGGTCATTTTGAAACGAACTCGAGTTTGAAACTCCCAGGAGGGAAAAGATAATCTTGCGGTTAATGCACAGAACAAGGAGTCAGGAGTTCTGGCTTTTTAGACATCTAGAGTGATTTTAGGCAGTTCACTTAAGCCCTGATTCAGCAAAGTATGTAAGCATGGGAGTAACTTTAAGTGCATGAGTGGCCCTGTTAAATCCAGTAGTGCATTTAGCAGCAGCACACAGCCACGGAGCACTGTAAACAGTTTTTGTTAATGATGGATAAACAACTGCTGTTCCTCATGCTGTGTGCTGGAGCTCTGATCAACAACAACAGAATGCACAGGGCGATGGAGCAGTTCCCAGCACAAAAATGAATATTGACAAGTAGGCAACCCTGGGCAAACTTTGAAAAGATCCCTGACTCTTTCCTTGCTCTTGCCCAGACAAAACCCCGCTCTGTGTAAGGTCTTCAGGCATCCATCGGAGTTTCTGAGGAGATTGTTTTGATTTTCTAATGGGGTAACTAAATAGCTGCCTAAAAGCACAAAACCTAAATAAAGTATATTCAGATGGAAAATGCCTACAAAAGAGTTGTAGGGAATGGCTCTAAAGTGGTGAAAGAGCTAAGGAAACAGTTCCTTCTGTGAGGAAGAACATTTGTGTCAGGGGACTCTTGGATAGGGTCTGGAGTTTCATAAACACCAGTGCTGATTGTCAGAACTTCCTTCTCAAAATACTGAAAATAGTTTTATGTAGAAATGCATAATAAAGCACAGGGAGTGAGGGGGTGCATTATCCATCACTCTGCTTTATTACTCTGCTCAGGAACTGCAATGGCTAGTGTGAAATATGTTGTTTCTCCCAGCAGAATCTCTATAAATGGGAAAATCAAAACTTATTCTACCGCCAAATAAACACACTAAAGGTTAAATAATGTTGTGCTAGCTCGTGCTATTTGCACACAGCCCACACTGAGAACTGCTGAATGGAGCACGACCCCTGAGACCCACCAGTTATGTTTGGGTGGGGGTTCATTTGAAATCCCTCTTTAAAATGATATTGCATCCTTGCTTCCTACAGTGAAATAGACTGCAAGCTATGACTGAAACAATTTCACATCCCTCAGAGCTGTTCACTGCCACGTTGACCCCAGGGAGAAAGGGTCTTTTGCTCCTGTGCATGACAGTATCACTGTGGTAGTGGGTACCTAACACAGGTCTGCATTAGGAGGAGATTCTTTCTTCTCACATTCATAGCTCCAAAAGAGTAAAATATTTCCTCTTTTGCAAGTCCTTAGGGATCCTGGCTGCAGTCCTACAAAGGAAAAAGTGCTATAGAGACAAAACTACATTTTCGTGTCAGCCTACCGATATTGCAGAGGAATCTGGGACCTCTACTCCTCCTGTACCCTTTGCCTTGGCCCCACTGCCTCATATCCTAGCTGGACTTGTCTAGTTAGGTACTTAATGGGGAGTTGGTTTCCTGCCATTGGGAATCTGACAGCAATCCTGGATATCTCTATGTCATTGCTGGTTCCATTGCAGGAAGTGTAACCAGAGAGTAATGTTTCCCTTTGCATGCAGACAAATGTGTGGTTCTCCATTTCCCCACAGATTTCCTACATAAGATGGCTCATCCTATTACAAGGAGCTGAAAATTAGGGCAGGCAGCTCAAGACCATCATCACCAAGATACATACATGAGTTACGCTCCTTAAGCACCTGAAGTTTTATCTCTACAAAGCCTTCCTGGCTAAAGTGGGCATTACAGGACCTCTCTCTCTCCTAAGCATTGCTGGGATTCATCAGGAAGGTCTTTTGACACTGAGGTGGTAGGATTCACTTGTGGAAATCTTCCATCACCCAGGAGAATGACTCCCATCATGTCTTATCCTCAGCTCGACCAAAAGGAATGCAAATTCCAGATACAGATCCCAACATTGCATCCGTATTTAAAGCCACAAGACAGGACCAGAGCCTACCATCCTTCCAAAATGTAGATTTCTCACTTTTGATTAATAGAGATATTTTAGCAGGCTGCAGGATTTCAATCTTGCAAATATAGATGACAGTGATTCTTTACCTTTCTGATACTGGAGGGATTTTGCAAAGGAAAATCATTGAAATAGAGTGGGGCATTGAGATTACATTAACTGAGGTTTCAAAAGTATCTCAAGAGTCTATTCCAAACTTTCAAGAAAGTTATAGGTGAATCCCCTCTAATCTATTTTCCCTTTTAATGTAGGTCAATTAGGAGGATTTAATGTTGTATATTAGTTAGTATGATTCTAAAAAGCCCTGGAAATTCATAGGAATTTTTGATCAGCAAAATAATCCTAGAAATGGAATTAATTTGATCTATACTTGTGTTCAGTTGTCGAAATATATTTCTTTCTCCATGGCTGAAGCACAAAATCAGCACACAAAAATGTTTCCATGGGGGACTCAGTAGCTTTGTTGGTCCCCAGGATCATCATTCTCAGCATGACCAGTCTGAGGAGGTTCAAGGCTCTAATTTTGATGTTATTTTTGGAAATGGCTTGGGTTTCTGCAGTTTTGGCTTTAAATGAGATCGGAGTCATGCTTCTCAGCCTCAGCTGCCAAGCTAAACTTTTCCCTTGGTGTGAAAGCACGTGTTTACCCATGTGCAATCTAAGCTACAATGTCTTGCTGTAATTGCATTTGTAAAACGTCTTCCTAAAAATACTACCTTTCCAGAGCACGATCATTTTTCATTTGTCAGCACCCAAAAGAGGAAAAGAGTTAAAAAATGCAAGTGTCATGCATTGTACATGAGCTAGTTTGTTTCAGAATGAAAATAACCCACGGCATCAAATGCTGTTATTGCTGTTAATTCATTGCCTCACAGTATCTGCCTCTGTATGACTTGATGAATTTCCACTACCCATTCATTATTGCAAACGCATTTCCAAACACTTCATATAAAGCAGGCTTTAGATAGCTCACCACATTCTTATGAAAAGCAACATTGTGAAGCAACCACGGGGAGCAGTCATATAAAACAGATGCTCAGCACCCACTGCCCAGCAACACAAAGGGAATAATCAACGGACGGGAATAAGTTGTTTTATACGCAGAAACTTGGATTCCAGTGGAACCGTGTGTTCTGGGCTGGGATATTAAATGCTCTTGGGTAGTTTGTAAAGGCTGCTGTGATACTGCACACCCGAATTTGGCACCCAGTTGCTGCATATCTTCTGATAGACCGTAAAATCAAATTGGACTGGGCAGCCTCACGCGAGGGCTACCAGTGCGCCGGTTTGACCTACTTGAAATCTAAAGCTTCGTTAAACTATTTCTGCCAAATAAAAACTAACCTGAGCCCTCCCAGAAGTCAAACCACATTTCTATTGTGGTCCAAGAGCAATACACTGTAATGCCCCTTTATGCTCCTAGTCCTGTCTGTTCTTGAGGATTGACTCCAAGGCAGCTCTAGCTTCTATTTGCAGCTACATAGAAATTCCTTTAATGAAGAGTAAAGGAAAGACTTGCTGAAACACTGTCTCATCCAGTCACTCCTGGATACTCTCTGGCCACCACTCCACACACTGCTTTGGCCACGCTGGCTGCCAAGAGATTTTCCAGTAAATGTTGAAGTCGTTGTCCTTTGCAGCACAACCTTTACCTCTTAGATTGCTCTTCAGTCAAGGACCTACAGCTTTGTTACTGACAGTAGAATTCCTGGGAACCAGAAATTAATCAAAACTGTTGGTATTTTTTTTCTTCAGCCATTTCACACTTTTGTTCAGGCTAGCAGATGACAGTGCTCAAATAACACATAAAAAGCAGGTTAATCTTCTATTTTTGGCATAACCAGGAAGAGACTGTCTGGCAAGTCTCACTAGGGAGGTTGTTCACTGAAGTTTTCTACCTCCATTTTGTAGAGGCAAGAGGTCTAAATAAACAATGTTGTTTTGAAATGTTCATCTGGCCAAAACTCTCTACCAGCTTTGATTTCCCTCCACTTCTAAGAAGCTCTGTTAAACTACTGTGACTTCATTACCATGTAGTGCAAGCCCTTCTGTCATCATTGCCCACTGATTTCTCTTGTGGAGCAACTTTTTCAAGGTGTGTCTTTACCAGGATTTCTAACGAGTTCCCCATCACTCAAAGAATCCATTTAAACTTCCGGTCCTCACAGTGTTTGGTGGTAATGAGTGCTAAAATTTAATTATATGCTATACAAAGACATTGCCTCCTTTGTCTATGAACGGAATGGTTTGTCTTGATGATGATACTTCTCTAAGTACTTTGAGGGTGCTCCTTTTCACATTGTTAATTCTCATGGGCATCAGGAGAAAACATGTTGCATCTTTGGAAGAACTGCAATAAAAATAATGCAACTTTCTTCCCTCATTTAAACGGCATATTGATATTTGCTTGTCTAATCAGGTCTATTAGTGCTTGTGTTTTTCATACATCAGAAAATATTTATAAGAGAAGGAACTATGTGGAATTCAGTTATTCGTGAGAAATAATGATGCAGGATAGGTTAAAAAACAACCTGTGAAAAATCCTTTAGCAGAAACAACCAAAAAGGTTGGTTTGCTGCAGAAAGAAAAGGAAAAATATTTCTACTGGGCTTGACACTGAGTCATCTGTTTATTCCCAGTGCATGATGATAAGTGCAATTTGCAAAGTTTCAGTTTGGCTTGTGTTTTGAAACACTCTGCATACCAGAAGGATTCAATCTGGAGGTGAAGAGAAGGTGCCTCATCTGATCAGTGTATGCAAAACTTTTACAGTAAAGTGACAATAATGGGAAATACACCTGTTCTCATTTTTCATTATAAAATAAAATCTTAGGCTGTATATTTCAAGTGCTTGGCTTAAGTTCATGAATCTGTTGAATGAAAAGGGGGAGATTTATGATTTCTTGCTGTTTGATATGAAGTAAGCTAGCTAAGTGTGCGGTCTTTGCTAAGTTTTACTTCAAGACTTGGATCTGCTTTATGGAGTAATTTGTCGGTTGCAAATTACAATTAATTGAGCCTGGTGATAGCCAAAACTGAACCTGTCCTTTAACTGGGACCTCAAAACTCATGCTATATTCTGTTTTGTTTGAATTCCCTACATTACACCCTAGCAACCCTGTTGCAGAACTCTTTTATTTAAACTGGAATAGCTTTAGAAAGAAAGGCTTTTGGACTCATTATAGGGATGAGGAAAGATAGGAATAAATCGATAATTAGGCTTAGGAGAATAAAAGCAGGAAGGAGATACCAGCACACTCTGTAAACATTGGAGGGAGTAGAGCAGTGGATTCTCTGTGGCACTGCTGACAAAGAAACGAATGGCCTTAAAGTGGGAATGAACAAACATAAGCTGAAAGGGAGAAGAGGTTGTCAGCTCTCTGCAGAGTGAGGTGCTGACCCAGCCTTCCAGCAGGACTAGTAGGAACCGAAAGCCCTAGATTAGTTTCCTAGGCAGATTGTCTACCACGGTTGCTAGTTATAGTAAAGGGCTGAGTTCACTGACCCATGGTTCTCATAAGGTTTCATGCTCCTGCCTTCAGATACAGTACAGTGGGTTTAGTTAACCCTGAGACAGACTTTCATCCCAGATTTTTGGCTAGTGCGGGCTTCACTGCAACCAAAGAAAATATTTGTAAGAAAGAACTGCAGCAAAGTCCAGTGCTTTGGTTTCTCAGGCACAAACAGAACTCACCAGATAGGGTCATAAGAGAAGAAGTAGTCTAAAGTATTATCTTCACCCACCCTACAATTTTTTTACAGATGTTCTTCTGACTCATAGTGTGTTTGTGTTCCTTCTGTTGAGCTTCCTGGTGTATGAAAGAGCACTGATACTATATCTGGGCTCACAGAGAAAACAGTTTTCAGGTGTTTTTCAATACCTGAACTTCAGCAGATAAAATTTTTGTCATCTTTAATGAGCTGAAAGGAGCACTGAATGTCTGTGTTCCAAACTTCAGGGCGACTTGGCTGTGGGTCCAGCTTTTGCAGCTGGGCCCAGTTTTTAGTATACATTAATGTATCTTCTATTTATGTTTTCTTATTCATCCTACTCATCAGTAAATCTCGTTTTCAGGGAATTCTCTCAATTTTTAACTAAGTCAACACGATGTTTGCCAGGGACAGTATCATTACTGAAGTAGGAATTTCACCTTGTGCCAGCAGGAATCATGGGACCTGTGCTTGAAGGCAGCCTGCAAATCATCCTCATTAAAGGCATAACAGCAACTAATCCTGAGGCTCATATCATTAAGTGAACAGTAAAGCCACATGGGCATCATTGCACCTTCTGGAAAGGGGAGAAGTGCTTCTTCTCAGTGGAGGGCTGGAAATCCTGCTTCAGGCAGAAGGTAGGACTTTTTGGAAGTCCCTCCCACACATCATTTCTATGATTTACTATGATTAAAAACACCCAGTTTGTAGTATTTTAATATTAAATACCCAGTGAAGCATTTTTAGCTTTGGCTTCAGTAATATCTCTGAGAAGTCACATTTTCTGTGAAAGTGAAAATATTTTCCAGGTGGCTTGAAATGAGACCTTAGCTGTAGATTTGAAATGTTTGCTCAGTGCAAAGTGGGTGCTTTGCATGGTATCTTCCTCTCCAGGCATTTCCCTTTCTCTATCACAAAACTCACTTTTATTTCAGTGGTGTATGGCCAGGGTCTCAGTGGCAGTGGGTTGTCACATTTCAGCGATAACTATCTTTACCCTTTGGGATTGTTAAAAACAATTTGAAACATGTATTTCTAACCATAAATTATTTACATACTTTTAATTATAAGGGGATCAGAAAGCAGGAAATATATTTGCATTTTCTAGGGCAAAGTTCTTTATTCAGAGTCATATTTTACAGAAACTAAGTCACCAAAAAAATAAGAGTTTCCAAAATTGAAACTGGAGGTACTAAAGACTTGGGAATAGGCTGGTAACTGACAAATATGAGCTTGGTAAATCAAAGTGGTTAAAGGACACAGACAAATTTAACTGAAATGAATGTCAGCCCTTTGTTAATAAATTAGACGCTACTGAACAAATTAAATATGTTTTTTATTTGTATATGTGTGTTATTCATCTTTTGTCATGACTCAAAATTCATACATTTAATCTGTAAAGGGAACTTTCTGAGACAGGAGTGAAAATGGAAAGACCAACACCACAAACCCAATGTCACCATGACTTTACAGTATATACAGTTAAATGGTTTATTACATTTTTCAATAACAGGCTCAGAAAGAGCCCACTAGCTTACAATTTTCTTTGGCAAAAAAAATCTGATTTAAACACAACAAAAAGACTTGCATGGGTTCAAGAAGGGTGACCAAAGCAGTGTTTTTTGCTATCATTGGAACGTTATCAAATTATGTGTCCAAAACAAATGAATCTGAATGGAAGTAGTTAAAACACTGAAGTAAACCAGTCCAATTTTTTTTAAGATATTATAGCTAGCAGTATCCTCCTCCATTCGAAATCTGCATTGGGAGATAGGGACCCACTTCAAGTAAATGAGTCACTTTTGCTTCCTAGCCAGAACAATTAAACTTCTTGTATAAAACATGACCTGAAGCCTGCCCTTCACCACATCATCCCTCCTCAAACTCCCAGAGGTCAGCTCTGACATTTAACAGCTCACAAATTCAGTTTCTTAGCTCCTGAGGCCAACTTCATGCTTTTAAAACCAAAACTTTGTTACTGAGATTGATACATGTGCATGTGTGTGCCTGGATATGTGAGTATAAATACGTGTATGCACATACACAGCAAGCACATACTTCTGCTTCCAGTCTATTCAGTATTATAAATGGGTTTTTATCACTCTGCAGAGATAACGCCTTTGTCTCTTCTCTTGCATAGCTGCCCCAAGTTGTAAGGGTACACATTGTCACACCAAACACTATTTCAGTGCTGATGCCAAGATACGAGCTTGTCATACGAAACTGCACAAAACAGAAGATACAAACAAGCCAAAAAACAGTTAATGCATTTTGAAATTTGGTACTTCTTTATTGCTAGCAGCCGAGTAGTTTTAGGTGTTGTTGGTTATTTTTTTTCCCAATTGTTATTGATCTCTTGCCATATTGAACATACAATTCCCTAAAAACATTAGCTCATTTCTACGCCAGTTTTAAAGCTTAGCTCATCTGGGCTATGTACTTTGGTGTGTAGGTGTTGAGTGCTAAATACAACTTAATTTTTCATTTTTAAAAGGCATTCTTAACAATAACAGCTACTTAATTAGTTTGATCTTTGGAGCAATTTATCACACTCTCTGTACCAGGATAAAAACAAGACCATCAGGTGGCAGGTGCAGTTTGAGGGGTCAGGAAGAAAGAATTTTAAGTTATTTGTATACATTTCCCCAGAAATTTCCTCACTTTTCCATAATGTTTCTTTTTCAGTGGTGGTAGGAGTGTAGTAATGTCATTATAGTAAAAGTCATAACTCAAAGTTCACTAATTTACAACGAATGAAGACAAATAGAACATGACTTTTCCTTACCTGCTCTGGCTCTTTCAGACAAGCTCCCCAAGGGCACAGAGGAACAATGAATCATTTTAAGTATTTGATAAGGACCAAATAAAGTTGAAACCCCAGATGAAGAGTTTTTTCCTAAGTTTATTCTTCAAAATAGCTTCGTGGTGATATGCAAACTATACAGCCAGGCTTCCCTAATGCAAATCTTCTGTAAAATCCATTTTGTGGTACTGACAGAAAATAATAATTGTATATTTCAAAAGTACTACCAAACACCAGATCCAGTCTTTTTCTAGGTTTTCAAAGACTTACAGTCCCCACATGTTCAGACTCTGCCATCATCGTGTCAGAAGGGACAGATGACTGGAAAAGATCCCTTGAAGCTACTAAGATATGGATTAACTTTTAAAGTGTTAATGAAGACTACCTTTATTTTTATGACTTCTGTACTGAAAAACCTCTTTCCTAAACAAGCAAACAACTTAGCCAACCCAGCCGTAATCTCCATTATGTCCTTGCTGGCCAGATTTCACAAGGTGGCCACTGAGGTCCTGTAAAATTAAACCAACAGCTCATCACAGAACTTCACAGCGTGCGAGAACATCGAGATGGAGAAGCCCAATTAGATCATCAACTCAGCCCACCCTTCACCTCTGCCAACGATGCAAACTTCCACGGTGTTCTCACTTCATGCTAGCCCAAAGAAAATGAACTTCATCTCATATAAAAGAAAGAACGTAGGGTCAAGCACCAAGAGAGAGTACAGTCTGTACTTATAACAGCCAATGCAATTCTCCCAAACTCCCTTTCTTCAATCACAAAAAAAAAAGGGAAAAATAAGAAAAAAAAATCCTAAACCTAAATCATCTGAGCAGCTGAAGGTTATCAACATTTGTCTATTTGTGATAGTTGCTGACATCAGCAGATGGAGGTACTCTTGTTTTTGAATGTCATGGTCTGTGACCTGGTGTTCCCTTCCTACAGTTGTAATCATACCATGGCACTGACATCCATGCTGTTGTTCTGCTGTCTGATGGAGAAAAAGAAATTTTTTTTCAGTCAGCAGGTTATTCTTTTTTTTTAAGGAAAACCAAACTTTACTGTATCTTTAGTCAACCTCTCACAGATAATATCCCATCTCTCTTTATTTTGACTGATCTAAACCTGACTTCTTGCCTTTAAAGCTACAGCTTCAGAGAGCACCTTGATTTTATCTCATAGCATTCATTTGATCAACATTACTAAATAGTGAAAAAATGAACTTAGGTTATTTTTCAGGGTGTTAGTTGGATATTTTGATTGGCTGATTTCTTTCTCTTTTATTTTTCTCTTTAATTTTTTGAAATCCAAAGAACCAGTTTCCAAAACTGTTTGAATCTCATTGCTGAATTAATTGACAGAGATGGATTTGCTCGGCATCTCAGCAAACAGAACCATTACATCTGAATCTGCACAACTCAGAGCCTGTATTTTCCCCTTTCTGGGCAAAAATACTGAACAATGCCTTGCAGAGGTCTGCAGGAGATGTTTGGCACTCTGAAAAAAACCAAATCTTCTTTATGAGTGGTTTTTTCAAGAAGGAAAACTAGCCCAGAGTGATGCTTCAAGGGACAAAGTGTGACAGGAGGTGCATGGTGCTGTGGCTGCAGGAGGCAAGCAGCAGGCTTGCAGCTGGCAAGGAGGCAAGCAGCTGGAGGTGCCCAGTCTGGCACCTCCAGTGTGTTTAATACCACATCCAAAGCTGGACTATAGGGTAGGTCAATAGAAATTCCAGGTGGCTGGGACTAGGGCAGGCCAAAGCAGTGTAAACTTTTTTCCTTGGCATGGAGAAATGTTTCTAAGACTTCCATAGCTCTTGCCATTTGCAACACTGATGCCCATTAAAATGCTTACAGCAACAACCACCCTCCTTTTTTTGTATTTTGCTTTAGAAGTAATGTATAATAATTGGAATTTGAGACGAGTTTTCCAAGAGCTCAAGTTGTGTTAAATGAATATACGTACACACTCTATTTCAAGATACACCGTAAAAATAATGCTCTGAAAATAATGTGTTTCATATGTGTGTGTATACGTTACAAATTAGCTGTTATTTTAAATGTTTCGCTATAAAAAGCCCCCACACAACATCAGAGGGGAGTCCGGCCCTAAATGGTATTAAACTCTAGGGGTATATTTAAATAATTGCTCAGGTTCCAGTTTTTATTCTGATGTAATTAAAGTATGTTTTACATGCTAATCAAAATTAAATAAAAATTATTAAGTGTTAATTTACATTTAATTAGTTTTCAGTAAAATAATACTGCATTTCCATGGCTCACTGTGTAATACACAGAATAAACCAAAAAAGAACATTTTACTACAGAAAACTTACTACTGCAGGACCTATTCAGGAGAATGTTCACTGTACAAATTGCACAAAAAAAACACTCCAAAAACATGGAACTGCTCTGATACCATAGAAACACTCTGCTCCTTTCCTTTGTCAGCTGAATGTGACTTAAGGTCTCACTCACGCAAATTATTACTTCAGAAAAATATCTCCTTCCTTGTCTGAGCCAACATACTTAAACATGGCATGGGTGTGGGATGAACAGATTCAAATTGTTCACTAGGGAACTGAAGAGGTTTTCAAGAAGTAGAAGTGCTTTGTTCTTCACAGAAAAAAAACCAGGCAGCAGAGCACAACCCAGGAGAGGTGTTTTAGAGCAGAAAATTAGGTTGTCAGGTAAACAGATTTTTTTTCCTCGAAAATTGTCCATGGGTTTAATTTAAGAGAACAATGGGTTTAATTTAAGAAATAGTCAAAGTTGAAATATTTTGGAAAAAAATTGCCAGCCTCATTTCTCAAAAGTGTCTTAATAAGTTCAGATTCCCTTTCTCCACTTCTCATGGCTCAGCAAGGCTATGGAGTTCAGGTCTATGAAATGAGCCCGTCCATGGGACAGACATAGAGGTTTGTCTGAACTCCATCTCTGGTAGACACCTCCAGCTGGTTAAAGTTCATTCAGAACAAAAGCACTGGACTTAGTCAGGACAGCAAGAAAAAAGCTTTCTGAATTCAAAATATATCAAAGTTTGGGGTTTTTTTAAAATTATTTCTGAGTTCTGAATAAAAGTCTATATATTTTATATTTCTCTCAAATGCTTGTTTTCTGCCATACAATTGTTTTTCAATGGTTCTCTTTCCTAATTTGCTTTTGCCAATTCTACTTGCAATGAATATTATGGGGATCTTTGCAACACTAAAATGAACACAAGCAAAACCCTGTAAGAATCTCTGGCTCTTCAGCATCCAGACTAACCTGGCTGTTGCTGTGTCCACCATGTATTTTTCTCCTGGTCTAGGACAGAAGTGATTAGTAGGGCTGAAGTGGTAATTGAGTAGTACCAGTCACTACCAAATTAATAAAATATAAATGGAAAATAAATTTCTCTCCAAACTCTCAGTGTGAACAGTTTTCCCCCTATAACAGGTGGTGGATGTGATTTCATAGAAATCGCAGAAAGGCTTGCATTGATAAGGACCTTAAAAATCATCTAATTCCAAGTCCCTGCCATGGGCAGGGGTTCCCGCACCAGACCAGGTTGCTCAGGGCCCCATCCAACCTGGTCCTGAACACTTCCTAACTTCATAACAAGATACTTCCCTAAATTATTTCTCATCCATTAGTCTGGTTCTATATGGTTCTTAGTGAAATCTGCAGCAATAAAATTTATTATATCAACTTACATTATGAACTGAATTATGATCAAAATACTGCATGGCTGAATTATGTCACCTTGTGACAACTGCAACTTCAAAAAAGGCAGGCTGCTAGCTAACATAAGACAACTGACACCCAACAACTGTCTGCAATTTTTGAACATCACCTGAATTTGCAAGACATCCTCGAAATGTTGCCATTACATGTCGTGTGCTGACAGGATGTTTTATGGTTCCTTTTTCTTATAAGGCTTGAATTTTCAGGATGAAAGTTCAGAGGTCTGTCCAGCCTCACTGTGAAAACCCTTCTACAGATGAGTAGTCAGTGGCTCTCTATGAGTGTAAGGTTACTTTTGGGTGTGAAGGAGAATGGACTGAACTCATTCCCAAAGGGACTGCTTTTCATGTAAAACTTGGGGAAGGACCATCCATGGCAGTGGATTGGGAACATTGAACATCTTTCTGGAGGCTCTTTTCAGACAAGAGGCTTCTTGAAAAGCCTTATTTAGTTTTCAGAACCTACTTAGGACACCATGGACCTTTTCTCATTTAAAGCCTACAGATCCTTTAACAGTATGACCAATAAATAATAATATCCAGTAGTATGTACATGACTATCCTTTGAGAGCTTGATTTTCACCTGGCACAAAACTAGTTAGGATCACAGCTGCTTTATGCACAGTACAAAACATGGTCTGACCAAGGACAGGCATTGCTCCCAAGAAAACAAGGAGAGGAAGTTTAAAACTGGACAGAAGCATTAATGCTTTGCCTACAATGCATCGTTCAACAGTTTGCTATGCCAAACAGGTAGGAGAACCACCTGAAGTACAGAGAGCCACCACAACAGTAAAAGCTGGGCTGGAAACAGGGCTATGCCACTTTCAGGACCTGAACTAACCTCTGCCCTGCCCTGCTTGGTGCTGTGCCATTCCTTCTGCTACCACGTGCCTATTTCCTTACAGAGCCACAAAGAATAAAGTATGGGATAAATGCTTGTGAAGGAGGTTTTTGGCAGAAACCCCCCTGTGGCATATTACATGCAGCTTAAAAAATAAAGGGGGGAAAGGAAGAGAGGAAGGAAAGGTACCCATTTTATCCCCCTCCATTCTCCTTAGATTAGCCATTTCAGTATGGGATCTTGTTTTGCAGGGCTTTGGATCAAAATCAAGGATTTTGTTTCTTCAGTTTTGAGAACTTTTCATCACTTTTTCCTTCTAGCCTGAAAATGCAACCTTAAATACTTTAGCAGGGAAAGCTTCAGTGTTTAAAAAATAATTTTACTCTGCCAGCATCTGCATTTAAAATCAACGTCAATCCAGATTCAATTCTGACTCCCACAAAGGAATATTAATTTTCACCAGAAATTGTCTTTGCTCTTTATGTACACCTATTGCACAGGACTGAAGAAAGAGTGGGGAATTCTCCATTACTTGCGAGCATCCCTTCTGTTGTTTGTTCTTACTTCTCCAATTCCCTCCAAAACCTGTAAGGCACAAAGACAGAAAAATGCACTCTACCAGAATATTCCTTTGGCCCTCAGTTAGGGTGGAAGCCACAGTTTTGGATTACTGAGCAATGAATACAGAATTTGAACTAATTACCAGGGATGGGGAGAGGTAAATGGCTATTAATACCATTATTGTGTAACAGACAAGCATGTGCAGGACCACAGTGTGTGGGAGGCTGGAACATGGGATTTGTTCTCTGAGGTCAGGACAGCTCTGTGCTGAGCTGAGTGTTCTCCTGCCAGCCAACTTCAACATGTAGTGTGGAAAACCACAACAATGAACCCACCCTATTGTGCAGCTCTGAAGAAGGGAATGAGCTAAAGGTGGAACTCCATCCTGATCTCTGAGTGAAGAATGCAGTTTAACTTCACTTCTCTTTCACTAAGTATGGTTGTAAAACCACCCAGCCCAAATTCCATCTTTACCCAGGGTCCCCTGTACACCCTACTGTTCCTGCTTCTCCCATGGTCATTCAGTATAGGTTTATCTGGCATGAGTTCTGCATTTTAAAACTGCTTACATCTCATAAAACCCATATACAGGCTTAGATTTCTGATTCATGGTGAGCTGTGCTGGATTTGGATGTTACCATTGAAGATGCTACGGCTCACAGCTGTCCTGTGTACCCATGAGCTGGGAATTATGGAAACCAACTTCTGGGGGAGCAGAACAAGTGGTGTCTGCCCTTCATTAGTCACAGTGCCTGGTCATTATACTAACAAAATCTACTTTTCCTGCCATTTGTATCAATTTGTCAACTGGCAGCAGTTCCATCCTGCTGTTCCTGCTGGAGCTTCAGTGTCCTGCAACTGCATGTAGATGAGTATGGTCCTAACTTTGCAGAGCCACAACCAGCTTGGCTTCTGAGACAGCTGTATCAAAAATTGATATACTTCTAGGTACAAACATCTTGTCTGTGTCAGCTGCTCTTAGATGAAATTTGGTGTGCTGAGGGTCGGCGTTTATTTTAGCTCTTGCCATCTTGTTAACATAATACTTAACTTTCTGTATGGCTTGTATAGCTGTATATAAATGTGTATATGGTAATGCTTTAGTAAAAAAAAATAGTACTGACACTCAAATTTTAGGCTCCGGGGCTTTTAAAATCTATGTAATTGATTATTTGGTGTCCAGAAATATTTCTTTTCTGTAGAAGGTGATTTATAACCTTAGCTTTAACACAAATCTTGGATGCAGTTCATGCTTCCAGTTGAGTGGCTGATACTCTTTAAACAAAAGCCTGCAATGATGACAGCTACTGTATAATGGACTTCTGTGATGAATTTCCAGATGATTGATCATTCATCCAAAAACTCTTGAACTTCTGGTATTTTCAAACATTTTCATGACTAAACTGTAAGTTAGCCTGAATATCCGTGAGCAACAGATGACATGAGCTTAAGAACAACAAATGGTGCAATATACCCTGAAATAATTGTGCAGAAGTACTTGCACGTTATTTTAATCAATTGAGCAATTCTAATATTCTGTCAGGGGTGAAAAATTAGTTGCCACTGAACTGACTGCTTCACAGGCCTGAACTCAACCTACACAGTCCATAGGAATTTTTTTCTCTTGCCATCAATGGGGTTTGAATAAGACCTTAAAAGGAAAACCCTTCTGATTTGTATAGGACTTCCCCCTAAGGACATAGTTGCTCACAAGGGCAAATCCTAACAAATCCTCGAACGCTCCAAAACACTGCCAGCAATCTGAGACCAAGAGATACAGCACTCCTGTTTATTATTTGTTTTCTGCGACAGCTCAGCCATACTGAAAATTCCAGTCTGTGTGAAACATAAGTTTTTTTCCAGTTTTAAAAAATGAACTCTGCATTCTTCAGTAAATGGTGGCAGGAGCCACTCCATGCTGCAAAGACATTTTGGTCCCATTTCATTCCATCCAAGCTGCTGTCTTTTTCCTTTGCTTATTAAAAAAAAAAAAATAATTAACAGAAACATTTTTTATACAAACAACCTGATAATTAACAGTAATGGCATGATGAAGAAGGGTTTTAAGGCCCCCGAACAAATGGTAGGGTCACCAGAAGTCAACTTCATCTTACATTTAATTAAAAGCTCACCTGGATAACTGCATCATATTCTTCCCTCGATCAATGCTTTTTCCAAAGATGTAGTGGAATTCTGGATCTTGCTATACTACATGCAAGGCTGCAAGTTCCCTTTTTATTAAGAGCCTTTTACAGAGGTTAAGCAAGGATGTGAAAAATGTACTTGATATGCAAACATATTCTTTAAAAAAAATAAAAAGATAAGGTTTACCAAGTGCTGGACTCTAATCAAGTAAAACTAAAGTAAATGGAAATAACCAAAGTACAGATGCTATGGAACTTAGCCAATAGTTCATACCCTTGTGAGTGGTGCCTCTGAGGTCCATGGTCTGATTTATTCTTGGTATAATTCCATGGATAAATCTGGCCTCCTGGGACTTCTCTGTGGGATGCAGGTTCCAAGTCTCTATCAGTATTGAAAGCTGAATTGCAAATCAGGAAAATACACAGCGAGAACTGCAAGAATTTCTTGAGATATATACACACATTAAGGGATGAAGACTTTCAAAGGCTGTCATGTGCCTCCACACATAGAATACATTCTTATTAAATGGGCAGATGGTACATGGCCCTTGCGACTTTTGGGACTGTTATTGAAAGTATATTCAGGACTTTTCCATTTAAAAATCAGTAAACCTCCACTGTATTTTTTCCTCATCTGCTCTGTCCTAGCTCCTCTATGTAAACAAACTTGGGTTTTGCACATTGTTTCGGTGCCATTGATGTGTTTTAGGCTGGATATATATTAATCAAAAAAAGGTGACGTTCTATTGTGCTATGAAATTTCTATAAAGAGACTTAAAACAATATTCTTTTTTCTCTCTTATTTTTTTCCCATATCCTAGTGACTTCAGTGGATGCCACAATATTTTCAAAGAAATAATAACAGATTTTCTTCAGTTGCTTTGGTGCGTGACTGCAGAGAACAAGTCACGCACTTTGTCATCATTTAATGTGTGCTGCACAATTAGTGACATTCTGGTTTCCAGCTAGCAGTTAAAATGTTCTCAGTTCAACAAGTGATTATTTATTTCCCTTTTTGGAAAGAATGCAGTGGCAAATACAATGCAATACTTTTTTTTAATTTATTTCTCATTTTTATTATTTATATCCAAAATAAAACAGATGCTAATTGAGAAATAAAGACGGCAAGACAAAACTCCTGCTTCAGTGAACTTGCATCTAATATATCATCGTGGTTTTGAACAGAGATGAATGCTGCAGACAAAAAAAGAATAATCTGTGTAGCTTTAGGGTCAGCAAGGCATTCCCGGGAATCATTTTCTGTGTTTTTCAGCAAGTACAGCACTTACCATATATGTTCAGAATATTTACATACCATAATGTTCTTAGTTGTAAAAGCTCAGGGTCATATTGTCACACGCCTTGGAGGATTACTGGGAAAGTTACTCACTTGTACCTTGGTGCCTGCTTGTCTGCACATACATTGCAAAACAAAAGGAAATCCCCTTCAATTCAACTGATGCCAACAACTCTCCTTCCTAATAGTAATAGAGAAGGTCGACTTTGGTGTAAGAATACTGACTTAGGATTTATTAACATTTTGGTTACTTTTTCAAAATCAATACATTCAGACTTGAAAAGAAACATTTCCAGAAGCACCTTGAAGATTTAGGAGCACAAATCCCTCGAGTAAAGGATTTGTGAGCCCAGAATGCATAAGTTGGTTTTTTCCTAAAAGCATCCCAGGAAGCTTTCTTGATGGCCAGCCTCTCCCACTTTCTTTACCTCAAGAAGAGGCTCAGATGCAGCAGGAGCACACTCTCTCACATGCCTGCAGCCCTGCTGGTGAGGCTGGAAGCTGTCCATTAAGTATCTGGATGGACAGAAGGATACCAGGAGGTGCAAGGCAAGGCTGGAGACCATTTCATGAGCCTTTCCTTCACAGCGGGAAAGGCTTCAACAGGTCTTTTTATTCTGAGTTGACCCAGCAAATTTCTTACAAATTCTGGTTTTTACTTAAAAATACCTTGAAAAACTTTCCTTCAGCTCTGGCCTCTGATAGGCTGAATGCTAAGGGTGAAAAAAAGAGTTGAAGAATAGAAGGGTAAGGTCATATTGTTATAATCACTAACTTATGAATGATGTGTGTGTTTATGGCTTAGTCCACTCTTGCCAGACACCTTGGTTTTAGTTAATGTTACCACAAACATTAAAATTTATAACCAGTCATCTGCATATCATGTAAGTGGTGAACCAGTACCTCTGCATCCATACAAGTGCCAGAAATTTTGTAGGTTTACATAGTTGTTTGTCTCTGCAAGTTTACAGCTGCTCTTGCTTTTGCTTGAGTTTCACAAAAAACCCCAAGTATTTTCTGCCTTTCTTTTCCTCCCCTTCCTCTCCCTTCCCTTTCCTTCTGGTGGTGGTATTGCTTATCTGCATTTCTTTCTTGGATAGTTCCCTGGCAATCCCTTTTGCGGTAAAAGATGAAAAGTATGGAGAAATCATCTCAGAAGAATTACTGGATCTTTTCTCACCCCTGAAAAAGAGAATTAAAAGAACTGTAACATCAATGAAATTGACTGTGATGCTGCCAAACAGAAATTATTGTTACAAGGCCTTTAGCTGTTAGCATAACAAAATAGATCTTGGATTACTGTTACCCAAAACAGCCTTTAATGGAAAAAAAGCCACACCCTGCTAATGTCTCTGAACTTAAGGGATGCAAAACAACAATGATAAGGGAGACCACACAATTCTGTACAGAGCCCTGTGTTCCAGAAGTTTAACAAATAAGGGCATTGCAGAGAAAATCCTGCTGGTAGTTCTCATAAGTAAAAGATGACTTCATTTATTATTTTACAGAATGACATTCTCTTATCCAAGTAATTAGTGCATATGTTGGAGGACTCAGCTCATGACAGAGTCCTAAAAGCTTACATTTTTTGAATACTAATTCCAGAGTGCATGATGATTGAAGGGGAACTAAGATGAACTGACTTTTAAACATCTCAAGTGATCACACTGCCCATGAAAACTGTATTTTGTAGACACTTTCAGGCCCCCAAAGACATGTCCTTACAGTGACCTTACAGCTATGCAATGGACACTTAGGATGACATCATAAAGAGGCCACTACATTCCAGATTAATTTGCTATCTACTAGTAAGTATTAATCTACTGCCATTAAAATGGGAGCAGAATGACCACATCTGTGTCAGTCAGGCCTTTAGAGACCGTGCTAATGTCTGCAGTGAAACTGTATGACAAGTAAAGGTCACGGACACATGACCTCATGCATACATTTCACTCTGAGTTACTGTGCTGGTGCTGTGCTAGCAGTTACTCTGAACATTTTCTCATATTGTACCTGCAGTGCTCAAACTTTTTCCTTTTGCCTTTAACTCTGCAACCATCTGTGAATGAGTTTGGTAAATGGAAATTCCCTCCAAGCTTCTTGGCATCTTCTTGCTTTTTATCCTTTTTCTATCAAATTTTCGTACATTCTTTCTTTGCATGGTTTGAGCCGAGAAGCCCTTTTTAATTAGGCTACAGCGATCTGATCACCACAGGTGCAAGGGAGGAATTTTTTCCTGGGGGGTAGTGTTGTAGACTTAGCTAAGAGGGATAATACTTCACTTGTTTTTACCTTCCTTTCACAAATCAGGTGTTGGATTCACTATGCAACACTTCATGGACCAACGGTCTGATCTGATAAGGCAAGTCGTATGCTCCTACTTACACTGCATGGCTGCCATTTGGCTTAAACCATTAAAATGTACCCTAAATTGAGGAGCATACAAGGAATTTTGACTACATAGTGCTAACCTTTCTACTTTTTGGGGCTTTTTGGTTTGGTTTGGTTTTTTTTTTTTTGTTTTTTTTTTTAGCTAAAGGCCTTAATTAATGCACAGAAGGAATGCCAGAATAGTATGAATCAGATGGGCTGGACACATGCAATGTAGGGATAAAAGAGAAGCCCCTTTTCAGAGCTGAAGTATCTGATGAAATAAAAGCCAATTTTCAGGCAGCTGTGAAGTTGACAGAAGAGCCTTTGTAACACTATAACCACCACCTCCTGCATGGGACAACCTCAGAACATTCTGAATCATCTTTGGGATACATAGAAGCCAAAGGCTGATAAAGAGATGAGTCGGTCTCCTCAGAGGTTTGTAGGGTATTTCTCTGTCCTCTCTGTTCTCTGTTCTCTTTTGTTTGACTGTGGTTTTAACTCTCAGGGGGAGTCCTGGTGGAAGTAGAGACGTTGCAGTTGCTGTTGCAATAGGTTTAAAAAAAACTCCATCCAAATAACAACAAAAAAACCCTAGCATCTTTTTATTTAAAGCCAAAAGTTTATAAGCTGCTTTACAGAAACATTCCAAAGGAAGAAACAAAGAGTGAAAAGAGACTGCTGATGAATGGAAGCTTGTAGCCTCAAAGCAAAGCCAGGCCAATAGCAGTTTATTTGGAATATTTGAAATCCTCCTGTGTGTATGAATTTTGTCAGGCATAGACTGGAGTTTGTTCAGCTTCTGTCCTTTAAACAAAAGTAGGCATGCAGTTGCATGGATTGAAAATTTCAGACCTAACCAGGAGAGATTCTGCCATGCAGAACTCCAGTCAGATTTCCAGTGAGGGCCATCTGAGTGAATCCTCTGGTCAGCTTTGGGAACTGTGTGCCTAAATCCCCTATGCACTTCTGGAAACCTGTGCCACTATGTGCCCGTGTGGGGAACTGTGAAGCTTTGTGTGGCTGCAACTCCGAGTCCACAGAGCTGGAGGCCATTTCTCATTCCTACAGACGTGGATATCTTATCCAGGAGCTGGCCCTGTTATTCCCATGACACTTTTTGTGTTTTACTTTTCCACTGCTTTAGGCCTGCAATTGTTCTTCTAGTTTGCTGTCAATAGTGTCTTTATAAGAACTTTGTAAAAGATCAGAGGGCTGTGGGGATGTGGCTAGTACTGCAAATAATGCTTGTGAAGATGAACTCCACACTTCCTGGCCATGAGTAATGGCCATCACCTACTCTTCACATCAATACTAGCAATCAAACCATCACTTTTTTACTAGTGAATAGGTAAGAGAGGGCTAGATTGAAGTTCGTCTCACCTAAAGGCTTCCTGCAGTATCATTTCAAGCACAGACAAAATATTAAATCAGGGAAAACAGTTTATAAATGGGTTAAGACTGGAGGAGGTGATGGTCACAGGGTAGTAAAACATCTCTAGACCATAAAAAAATGTGGCTGGTTCTCAGACTATCTAGCATTCATTATATCAACACTTAAAAGGTTTGCAGGATAGGTCTGCAAAGCTTTGCAATGTCTGTCCGTGTATATTCAATGTCTGCTCAGAATGCTTGTGGAGGAAATACCCTGGATATTAGTAATGAGGGAATTGATTCCTTCCATTTAGTACAAAATGGAGGAACTGAAGGATCACTAAGAAGCTTCACTTTCTTTTAATGTAGGACAAGTTCCACCCACATGGACACATTTCTTATCTGGAAGGGAGAGGATGCCTAAATTGGACCATTACTGTCTCACAGGACTAGAGATGCCTAGACCATCAGCTCTGTGGAGGCACCCAGGCAGTGGGGACCACGAAGCCACTTGCAAAATTTGAACCAGTGCTGTGTTCCCCACTCCAGCTCTTAATAAAAAGTGACCAGGAAAAACTAAAAATAAAGTGAAGTGCAAATCAGAGACAGTAAAAACTGCCTTAGAAAAGATTGATAATATGTCAAAAAAGATATCACACTTTACAAGGCCCTTTGTTTTAATGATACCTGTGAGAATAACTTCCAGCTTCTTTCTTCTCCCTCCCTTCCTTCCAGATTTTCTCTGGCTGGATTCCACATAGCAGAAACATTACACAAGAAGGAGCTCTTTGCAGAAATGTAGAATGAAGGGTTGGTTGAGGGCATCAAAACAGAGTTTTTAATGGAAACTTACACTGAGTGTATGGGACAGTTCCTTGGGGTTCCACAGTACATCAGATTTTATCTGCAGCTTATCAAAAGCTATGTCTATTAAATTGCTATCTATTGTAACCAACTGTTTACCATTTGCTATTGCCTTTTAAGACTGAGTGCAGAAATGCTCTCTGAGTCTCTGCTGGATCACTTAGAATGACTGCTGCACGTTGTTGCCTTTTAATAATTTTCAGAGGCTGGTAGCCAACAGTGAGAAGTACAACTTCCCCATTTAGCAGCACCGTAAGGACTGTTCTCAGTTAGATGTCAGGGCTGGGCTACAGCTGAGGATATTCACTGGGTGCTGTTATTGTGAAACAAGTTTTCATTTTCTTGTGCTTCTGTGTTGTTCTTCAGACTTTCTGATATGATCCTTTGAGACATTTGGTGGCATTTAGACAGAACGTTTGTTGCCCAAACAATTCTGAATTCCAGGAACTGACAGGCAGGAAAAAAATGGTATGTGTTTTAGGGGTTGCCCAGAGGGAGGAGAAATAAACTCTCATCATGAGCTGCTGTGACTTTGCTAGAGAGACAATGCTTTCAGAAGCCCTCCCTCCATTCCAGTGATAACTTCACTTGTCCATGCCCATATTGGCTTTCCCAGTGCAGGCAGTCTTTCAGTGTTTTCATATCAATTATATTCCTGATATTGTAAAAAATAAAATGTTTAATAACATATCTACAGCAGAGCAGACATGATTTTTTAGAAGTCCTCTTCATTAATTTTGAGTAGGAAACAGGATGCGGAAGTGGAAGGAAGGGAGGCCCTACGTGCCACATCCATAACTGGTGGGCATCATTCTCTACTAAGTGAGCTCTGGGTGCAGAAAATCATCACTTTTTACATTTTTCACTGGCTGCTGGGAAGAAGAGCATTAAAAAGGAGAAAGGGCAGGCTCAGTGCTCTGAATGCTGCTTAGGAATTCTCCAGAGAGGAACAGAGGGAACCAGCATGAATAACTCCTAGCAACTTTCCCGTTAATTAAAATCTGACAAGCAGCTGGCAGCTGAAAGGGGGAGCTGTAGGTGGGGGAATCCTGTGGTTCACCACCGCATTCTTCGCATTCATAAAAGCTACGGAATATTTCACTGTAGGCCCGCCAGAAATGTCGATGGAAATGTGAATTAAAAGAAAGAGCTGTCTGAAGGTGACAGAGATATTGGATGTAGCCCAGGTAATACAAAGATGAAAATATATGAAAGTTTATGACATGTACAAAGGAACTTCTGTAAAAACCTTTCATTCTGGTGAAAGGTAATACAATTCAAGAAATTCTGTACTCTGCAAGATGAACCCGTCCAGGCAAGAAATTAATATTGGGGAAGAGGTGGAATAAATTCCCTCTGTACCGTCCCTCTGAGCCCAAACATTTGGGTAATGGTTTTGGCCACAGTAGGTGAGTTATTCAGCATCTCTGTGGGAGCTTTCCTGGGCTGCAGTTTGCTGTGGTGTACTTTTCCCTGCCCTCTCAAGCAATGGCTGTGACAATTTTCATGACAGCTCTCACACTCTGAAATCACGAGCCTTGTGATAGTGGCTTTCAGGTTTCTGATAGCAGATAATTCTTCAGGAAAAGACCCACTTATTTCCTGAGGGAGGGTATCTCTTATTTTCCACAGTACTGTCTGATTTTTTCATAGCCTTGGCATGGGACAGCCTGCATATGGCTAAACCAAATGCAATGATTTCCTCTTGCAGCATGGTCCCTTTGCTGGTGCCTCTTGGTCTTCTCTACAAATTATCCCCCTCATGGTCAGGCACAGATTTGTGAAAGAATGCAATTATTGCTTCACAACCATTATACTTTGGGCCATACAGGATATAATAGAATCTTGTTTCAGACCCAGCATCTTTTCTCTGTTCAGATGTTAGTCTGAAGGGCTTTAAGAAAAATGTGAGGTATCAACAGTGCCATGACAGGGAGGGCCACAGCAGAAGCCATTTTGTGTGCAACAATTAAATGACATTTCCTTGCTCTGAGAACAGTGGAAAGTTGGCCAGTCATTATCGTGTGGAAAATAATTTTAAATCCCCCTGGACAGTCACCACAGACAGCTGGAAGAGTTTACCCTGAAACAAAAAAATCATACTGAAAAATGCTGTCTCTGGTACCATTATTCTGAATGTGAACTAAAGCCTTGAAAGTAAAAGAAAAAAAAGACAAAAAATAGAGAAAATTAAAGGCTTCTAGGTTTCCTGTAATCAGTTACCTTAATTTCTTCTCCATTTCAACTTTCTAAGGGTTCATTTCTGTTTGGTGGCTGGAATATAGGCAGAATGTTTGTTGCCCAAACATTTCCAAATTCCAGGAGGTGATAGAGGGAAAAAAAGCATGTTTTTTTAGGAGTGCTCATAGGGACCCTTTGCTGATTCCTGTATCTCATGAATATTGCTCCCCAGGTTAACATTCTTATTTGTGTAATTGGATACTGCTGGAGAGCTAACTAAAAGTGACTTTAATCATCTTTTCATCCATACAAGGTTAAATATAGGGAACTTTTTAATATTTCCTTTTTCTTTAATGAAGTGCTTCCTCTTAGTTAACAAAACTAGTAGTCTTCAATTTATCTCTACTGAGATGTCTGACTGCAGTTCTGTTTTCCAGCTGAATATTTTATCTCTTCTTGTCTGGTGTGGTACAAGAGCAGCAGAGAGTGCTAATTGCCTGTGTTGTGTTTCAAGACCATCTGCTGAAATCTGGGTTTTCCATGGTGGTTCCTTTCTTCAACAGCTTATAATTCAATGCCCTCACTTTAATTTTAGGCCCTGGGTTTCTTTGCCCATTTTCTGGAAATCATTGCCTTCTCCAACACCCTCACCCTACCCCCACACCAGGGTTTCTCATTGGGAATAGATAATTAGTGCATCCAAAATTAGTACATGGACAGTTTTTACACAGATTTTCCAGTTTTGCTGTTTTGTCCACTCCTTTTAATTTTGCCTTCCCATTTATTCTTTTAACTATTTTTAGAACATGTAGTGTGGAAGCAAAAACTGAAAGTGGGGTCTGAGGCAAGGAAGTGTGGGATCCCTTTGCTAGGAACACCCAGAACATACAGATGAGAGAACAGTGTTTGGGTTTACCCAACAATCCAAAGTACAACCTCCAGGTTTGGTGTTTAAATCCCAAGTGTCATCTCTACTTGCCCACATGCATAACTTGTAAAAGCTGCAAACCTGTGGCCTGAGAATGTTCATCAGCTATAATAATCAAGCTCTGAAACAGTTAATTTAATAATCTGAATCGATTAATGTCTGCTGCTTCGTTTGAGATACTACAGTTCCTCACTGCTTTTTCTTCCAGAATGCTGAGTAACAAAAATTTCCTCCCAGTCTGAATCAACCTTCTTTCAGTCTAAAGCCACTACCCCTTGTCCTACCATAACTTCTTTTCTTGAACAGTCCCTTCCATCTAGGCCTCCTTCAGGGACTTCAATAATGATGTAGGATTATGATCTCTCTTGTAATATGATCTTGTCCTACATCATGACTTCCACTTGAGTTTAACTTCTTTTCTTTCTTTCTTCATGTAGAAATCATGAAGCATCACAAGTTTTCTGTATTAATATTTCCAAAAGTCATCTGTTCCTTATCAGCTCCTTCCCAGTGAAGCATTGATCTGTGTCCACCTGGGAAAATCTTCGTTCCTACCATGACACCAATCCCCACAGAGCTTGAATAAAACACACCTACTCCTGGGCTGGTTTAGTCTTTGCAGATGCTCCTCAAGACTTGACTGTTATATCAATTTATAGGAATTTATCTTTTCCATAAAAATCAGTTGCCTACATTTCTTGTTACCTGAATAAGCATGAGACATACTCAAAGCAAAAGGAAGCTTTATGCTTGTGAAGAAAAGCTTTTTTAAAATAAAATAAACACATAAAATTAATAAACTATAGATTTAAAATATATCCAATATGAATCTCACATTCAGTTGCTCTCATGTTAGTTTTCTTTCAGAGAATCTCTCAAAGACTCCCTTCTAGAATTGGGTCCCATACTTTGGTTTCTCTCTCACATCTGAGCAGCTGGTAGGTTCTCATTTTAAAGGAAATTCCAAAGCATTTATAGAGTAATGTTTTCTTTGTGAATTCAGGAAACCTTTTTTTGTGTTATCACGAAGGATGGCAAAGGCACACACACACACAATCTGAGTGCACAACTCTAATAGCTCCTGCAAACTCTGGGACTGTTGTGACAATCTTTCTCTTGGTATAATACCTTTCTACCTTTTTTTATTTTTTTTTTTTAAGAATCAGTTCATTGAAATTTTCTAGAATTTTCAGTTGCACATTTTTGAGAGCAGTAAAAAAATAATAAAAGTGATGGCTTCTCAAGAAAGGCTTTTATTTCCATTAACCAATATTCTCAATATATTAAAAATCTTGGAAAACAATCCCCAAGGTTTTTCAGCACACTTACACACTGTATTTGTTCCATATATGTGTAATCATGCAATACAGATATTTATATATGCTAGCACTACAGCACCCACATGGTTCCAGCAAACAGTTTGAAAGATCACACTCACCTCTTTTTTAAAGCAAATTCTGGGAGAATTCTTTTGATATTTCCTCATACACCTGCATTACTGGAACCCATGATTTCCTTTTAATATTTGTTCCCACTCTATATGTGACATAAAGAGATAAAAGTGGTCAAGTAGAATTTATTACATAATGAAACACTTATGTGATAGACCTTTTTTCTGCTGAACTG
Source organism: Aleadryas rufinucha (assembly GCA_013397815.1). NCBI lineage: Eukaryota > Metazoa > Chordata > Aves > Passeriformes > Aleadryas > Aleadryas rufinucha. The sequence goes on from VZTH01011696.1 coordinate 804,941, forward strand.
AGGAGCAGACAAAAGCAGAATAATCAGAATCATTTATTCATCCTGATTTTTCTGGATATAGTCGTTAAAAGGGTGTATCCTGTAAAAAAAAAGTGATAAGAAAAAAAGAAATAATGATACTGTGTCAGACTGGCTTAGCATGATGGTCTGTATTAGTTTCTTCATTCTACAAAACAATATTTAGGGCTTTTTTTGCCAGGGAATCCAAAGAAATATCCCAACAGAGAGCAATGGACTCCTTGGTTGTGAAGAGACTATGGTCAGCATTTCCAATGAGGTGCTAGAGCCAGAAAACCAGATGCCTCCACAGTACGCCACCTCCCTCTCTTGCCACTTCTGTTTCTGTACCAAATACTCTTTTTATTCTGTCTGCCCAGAAAGCAGAAAGTTGTAATTTCTTGTGTTTTCATTTGTAATGCAACTTTTGTCTTTTGGGGTGTATAAACATTGTCATAGTTCTGCATCCTCCTTCCATCCACTCAAAACACTGCTGGTAGAATTGGATTCATGACTTGGCAGTCTGATTGCACTCTTCTCTTTGCATTCTTGTATTAATTATTTCCCTATTACTGTATCAAAAATAAACTTCTTATCTTTGTTTGTAAAATCCCACAGTGTTTATCTCCATCCTATTCAATCTTCTACACACACAAGCTTTGTTTCCATCTTCCTTCATGCTCATAATGCTTGATTTGACCTCCTTTGCATAGTCCACTCCAAGCACACGCACAGTCCTATCACTCCATCTACATCCTGAAACCACCCCCTTATTGCCTTTGAAGAAAGGGTGCTGTGTTTCCAGACATCATTCCTGCTCATTATTCAACATACCTCTGATTTTGGTCCACATTTTATTCTTCTTTGGTTTTTCTGCTCTTCTCAGTTCCTACCTTAATTTCAAAACCTACAGCTTTTCTGAATCACATCCTCACAGATATATTTCATATGAGTGCTTTAGGCAGCATCACTTGGTTTTCTTCATTCTTCATGCAGTGCTTATCGCAACAGCTGTTTGACTGGGACTTGTGTGGTGCTCATAAAGATCTTTCTGCTTAGGAGCAGGGGTTGGAACTAGTCCTTTTCAACTCAAGCCATTCTATGATTTTATGATTCTATGAATATAGATGTGGAAAGGACATAGAGTTCCCCAGAGTCAGACTTGTTTTAGTAGTCAAGCTTGAATCTTGGCCCTGTGCTTTGTGCAGGGGAGATTATACTCTCTTCTCATCATCACAAAAGAGACACATGAGTAGGAAGAAACAAAAGGGTTGCACAACTGCCACACCATGACATTTCTGGCAGTAGAAATACCAGCAGTTAAGATACTTCCAGTGGCACTCACTGCTAGGAAGCTGAGTATTAACTCTGGAACCTTCAGGATCAAGACTGGGAAAAGACTCTTCATCTTTCACAACAAAATGCAGCACACACAAACATAAAATGAAGAGAGGGAAAAATTTATGTAATGAATGCAGAGAGGAAGAGGAAAGAACAACTTCAAAACCAGTTCTATTTTAAAAGAAACAAACAAACAATCATTTACTTACTTTTTTTTTCTAAACCCCCCCTTCCTCCCTTATTCCATTATTAAAAATAATACAAGTGTTGAAAGGACAGCTGAAGCCTTTGACTCTTTTCTGCAACATACTTTTTCAACTCTGTCTTTTTCCCATGGAGATAATAAAAAGCCCTGAAGTAAACAAAGCTCAAGCAGACCTCCTAAAACTTTCAGTGACTCCTAACAAACTCATCAGTTGGAGTATCTGTAGTTATTTGATCACCTTCTGGTTTTATATTTAATCCATGGATACTTTTGTCTTTCCCTTAATCTCCTGGGAATTTTTTTTAGGTAACTCTCCCTGGATTTTTTGTTTACCATGTGAGATGAATATTTTAAATATGATACCTGCATAAGGAGGTGCAATATCTGTTGATCTAATTCTGCATCCCCCAATGTCTCCTGCCTCCCAAGCAATCCCTATTCCCTTTGCAGTTATAAGAAATCAGGAGATTAATTTTCTTGCCAGAATTTCTCTGAATTTTGCATGATAAAACCATTGTGGATGTGGAGAAATAAGGCATTTTTGGAATGTTGGCCTATTTTTAACTCTGTATATTTCAGTGGTCAAAGTTATGCAAGCTTTTTCTAAAATAGTGCCACATGTCCTCATAGTGGAACACAAATACCTTATGGTTTTATCATCAAATGCGGAAACAGCCCTAAACATCACAGGGAGACAGCTCAATGGGTGGTCTGGAACTCCTGCGTTTCCTTCTTGGAGCAGAAAGGAAACTCAAGTATCTGGTCCTTGCAGAAGAGACTAATGTGTGGCTGGATCAGATAATTATGGGACAGTTTACACCAATAAGGTCATTAAACCTTGCTGTTCTTAGGTTCCCATGCTTAATTATCAGCAATGTGAAGTTTGAAGAAGTGGGTGGCCAATTAATCTCTCATGCATCTTTTCACAGTCAGTTTAATTGTATGCTATAGATATTGTAAGGCATTAGGATCTTTAAACTCATACTATAGGATGCACTATGGCAGCTTCACTTCTGCAATAGATAGATTTTCCTTCATGTAGAACTACATTAAATTATTCACTACAAAAACTCTGCCTGCAAAAGAACAGCAGAAGCTGTTTTTTCCTTGGAATGTGTGAAATCTGTTGCTTGGTAATTGCTATTTTTAATGCAGCCGTGTAGCACAGTGCAGTGTTCACCCACACTTTATACACCTCTGCACATAAAGATTACAAATCCATTAATTCTTCAGCTTGGATTACTCAAATGCAAATCTTCTGTAGAATGGATGCAGTCTAAACCAAGGATGAATGTCTTCAAAATGTCAAAACTTTTATTTTAGAATCATACTTTGTGGGAGTTGCTAAGACCTTGTTCCCTCAGACTTCTCCATTTAAATCTTTGGACCTAATGCAACTGTTTGGCAGGAGCTGGTGCAAGTGCAAGTTCGTCAACAAAGAGTATAATGTAACTAAAAACTTCCCTAAAATCTGGTGAACCTGGTCTGCTTTCGGATAACAGTAACACCCATACACTTGACATTTAGGGCACTTGCTGTGGATTTGGAACTAGCAAACCAATTGGAATGTGGTCTGGAGTGTATCCTGAAGTCAGATGGACAATGGCCATATCATGGAAATATTAAATGTTCTTTAATGTAGTTCACAGGTTTCTCTCTTTTAATCAAATCACGGAAGTATTCAAATATGAAAAGATGCTGCAAATTCACCATATTTGTGAAAGCTGGGGGAAAAAAAGCTTTGGTTAAACTCTGAACTCCACGGTCTTGTCTTCTTTTTTTTTGCTTTGAGTTGATGACATTCAAAGTTTGAAAATTATAGCATTAAATAAATCATACTCACTTTTGTACAGCAATGCTGTTGAAGTTTTTGTACAATCAAAAAGCTGAAAAGACATAATCAGCTTTGCTTCTCCTTCCCTTGCTGGTGGTCTGATTAATAAAACACCCTTGGTGACGGACTGCAAGTGCTGTAGGGGAACATAGCAAAATTATTTTTAAAAAGTTCTTACTTACCTTCGCCTTTTTAAAATCTCAAAAACCACTCCTATTAATGGAGCCTTCTGTCGACTTTCTGTCCTTTCCTACAAAAGCTTTCATTTTTGGTCTAAGTTACTTGACAGTGACCCTTTTCAAATGCTCAAATAAAACATGTAACTTTATTTGCAGTTCCTGAGGCAACCACTGTAAATGGCAGCAACACAGAGAATTGCTGTAAGTTTACTGTTATGTCACTATGGTGTCCATATATAAAAGCAAACTACTGTTTTTTCTGGAGCTGTAATAAATACATTTTAAGGCACCCAGTTGCTAAGGGCGCTGATTGCGTTCAAGAAAGAACTCGAAAACATGTTTTCCTGGTGACAGGGAAGGGGCCTCGGCAGCCCCAAGTGTCCCAGCCTGGCATCCCACAGCTCTCCCTGAGACCACTGCTCCTGCACCAGCCTGAAGAAAGAGGGAAAGGGCTGGCTCCATTCCTTGGGACAGCACCTCAAACCAAGAGGCTCAAGGCAGGCTTTGTGGTGGGAGACCAGAAAAGCCACGGATGCTCTCCCTTGTGCAGTGTCAGAGCTCCCAGCAGATTATGAACTCTGATGGCTTCCACTCTCCCTGTTCAGAGTTTAGCTGTGCAATGGGACCCCAGACTTCTCGGGGCTATCACAGCAAAGCTCCCAGCTTGTCATGGGTATCCTCAAACGTGTGCACTCTCAGGCAAGTTGTCAGGATCAGGAAGAAATCTGAGAGTGCTACTTAAAACTTTGGTGCTGAAAGCACTCCTACCTTGCTAGTTCTCTAAAAAACCAACAAAATCTTGGCTTTGATTTCAACACTTAGGCCATTTTTAGATGTGTAAATGGAGTAGCAAGAAGCTCTACTCAGTGAAGTAAAGAATCCCTACATGGCACCAGGTATGTCAGCATCTGACTCCAAAACACATCCCATGCTCCTTCATAGCATTTGGTCTTCAGAGATTAGCTAAATTTCAGAGCCAGAACTGTCTCTTCCCTGGCAATATTTTAGAATCCTGCACATTGGCATTAGTTTGAAGAACTTGCAGGTTCCTTTTGCCTGTGTTACATTTCTTTCACAGCAATCTTTCAGTGCAGCAGTTTGTATGAGAGACCTCCTCATTCACCAAGAAAGGAAGAAATGCCTCTGAACGATAAAGAAGAGCACAGCACCACAGTCGTACAAAACCTTTTAACAACCTCAGCAGCCTTTCCAACCACATTGCACCAGCTGTTTCTGGTCTATTTGGAAAACACAAGGAGGTATTTGCCCTTTCACATCATCCTAATTTCTTTCAAAAGCCAGCAGAAGGAAGAACATACAGACACCTCACTGCTGTCACCATGGTTATGCTTCTGACTCACCTGTCAGAAAGGACATAACTCTGCCGTGTTTGCTCAGCCGGCTCCCAGCCTCAGAGGAGAGGCTGCTGGGCACTCTGTGCACTCTGCCAGCTGTGGGAAGGCCATGTGAAATTGGCACAGCCGTTTCCATCCGGGTTGATCCAAAGTGAGGATCAACTCTTTTTGTTTTAATGAGGCTTTTTCACCAAGTAAAACTTTTAGTTTAGTAAAAAGTTTAGTAAAAGTTTTTCACCAAGAACTGAAGTATTCAGGGCACAAAAGAGTGAATATTTATCACCTATGAAGGCAGAGCACTTTATTTTGTGAAGCCTTTTAATGTTTTTTAAAATGCCCAGATTCAGCAAGCATGGCAAAATAAGACCTTGTGTTATGTTAAATAACTATCCATAGCAAAAGTATAGAAACATTTATGTTTTAATTACAATTCCTGTTATTGCTTTTTTTTTTTTTTCCTTTCAAGAATTGAGAGGTAAAGGAAATTTAGTTTTGGTTTTGTGAGACATTCGATAAGACTTGTCCCGTCACCAAAAGAGCTGCTAAGAGACACAAGATTTCGGCTGAGCCACCCCAAAGTTCATGGCATTACCAGTGAGCAACCCAAGAGCAAGGGGCAGCACAAAGAAGGAGCAAATCCAAGATGCAGAAAAGGGTATAAAGAAAGAGGTTATTCTGTCTGGGAGAATTCAGAGCAGAACACACAAGTGGGAAAGCAAAGATATAGGCAGGTGTGACGTGACGAACACAACGTCCTGCAGATAAAGTCAGAGCATCTGAATGTTGTGATGTAATGTTAAGCCAATGAAAGGAGCTCATGTGAGAAGGGCAATTCTATTAAAAGAGCAAGATAAAATACAAAGTTGAAATATTTGAAGTGCAGTACTGGTAAATCAGAAATGTATCGGTTCACATTTTCCAAGATACAACCAGATTCTGTGTTGGGGAAAGAACTAAATGCTAAAATGAGAGAGAAAATGGTGTCTTATTTAGGATAGATTTACAGAAGGCCCATTATGGGTATTTATCAGAGATAAGAGTAGTTACAAGAGGCAAAGAGTCCTCCAGACACCGTACAATAATAATTTTAATATGGTCTTCTTCAGGGTGCAACTGTAACATCTCCAGGCACCTTATTGAATTTCTGTGAATTGGAAAGGAATTTCCAGTTATTTTTAAAAACTCTACCCCTGACATATTTTTTCAGTGACTTTATGGGCTTAAAATCTTGAGCTATAAATTTTTCTCACCCAATGCAGTCATAATCTCCCACCAAAGTAAAACATTAACATTCAGTTACAACAAGTTAATCACTGCAAAATTGATGTAAGTGAACTTCTTTTAACAATTGCAGTGGTCATGAAATTTTGGTAGTTGCAGATACTTGAACATGAAACCTCTTAAATTTAAGACCAAATTTCTTCTAGACAAGCCAAAATTAGGTACTCTCCACATGTGTCAATAGATACATGCTAAATCACCCGAACTGGAAAGCAATTGTCAAATTTGTTTATACTCAAACCACCACCACTTTTAACATTTGAATTCTTTTTACATTTTTCATATACTTCTAAGAACTTCAGAATATTTTGCACATAAGAATCAAATTTCACAATGTTTCAAGGAGGTATTAGCTCAGTGAGGCATCAGCTGCCCATGTTCTTCTTTCCAGGAAGAACTCTATTTTTTCTCTTAAGACAGTGTTGAATCGTTGACCTACCCAAATCGTGGTGAAATCTTAGTAAAACACCAGCTAGTTTCCATTGTATCTGTCCAGTCCTCAGAGTTTGTCAAGTTTTTTCATATGTTTAACAACCCTCACCCCTTGCAGGAACTGAGGAGACTAACCAGAGAGACCAATATTTGCATTAAAATTGTAAGTGAAATTTTTAACATGTTCTCGCAAGCTGCTAAGTGTTCGTTTTAAGTGGAAAAACCACCACCGAAAATTATGGGCAATAATCAGTTCCTCTGAGAGTTGCTTGTTTAACTTGTTTACTTTTAACAGGTGTTCCCATAAGCAGGAGAGACTTTATTCCCTTTTTTGATTTATTATTCCCAGATTTAATATTCTGGATTTCTTCAGACTAAATTGTGTTGTGCACTGACTGACCTGGTGCACAGCAAGGCTTTGCTTTCTCTAGATCTGCTGCAATTGTTCCTCACTATTTCATCCCAATTTTGATCAATAGGTTGCTAGCAAACATTGATTTTTTTTTTAAATTGCACTGTTGAAATAATGGATTGGACTGCTATCCTTGAAGAGTTCTGACTCAAAATTTGAGTAACATCAATATTCACCAAATTCAACACAGAAGACAAAGGAAAAAAGAGCACTATGCTCAAATCACTCTTGGCAGAAAAGCCCAAGTTTCCAAAGTAAAATTACCATAGCTAGGGTAAACATTGCGGCTTCATTTAAACACCAGCACAAAATTGCACCTGCAAAAGGAGAGAACAAGGCTGCAAACCAGGTGATGTTACTTCACCTGGCATTCAGCTGCTGACAACACAGCTGCACTTTTTATTGCTGAAGGGGCCTCATTATAAAGCTAGTCCAAACCAGCATTTCACTTACACTGATACACTTACCCCCAAACTCTTGAAATGACTTGGTGTCCATGTCGTAAGGCAGCAACGAGGAATGAGGGGAATAAGGCCTTTCTCTAAAGAGGGCTTCAAATGAATTTAGCAGCAGATAAAATGTTCTCTTACAAAGGTCTTGGCCTCCATAAAATACAGTGCTGAATGATCGACAGCTCCAGCACCACCGATTTGTAGCAGATAAAGTTAGAAGGTGACATCTAAGTGATCCTGGTACACTCTGCTTAAGCTGCTGGCTTTCTCAAGTGTGGGTGTTCCTGATTCTCTTGTTTATACACATAATATTTAGGAAAGCTGTGTCTTCCCAAGGGTCCCATTTCAGTAACAGGGGTCAATGGTGATTGAAGTCAATGGGATTTCAAAATATGCCTAAAGATAAACACATGCTTTGGTACATTGCTCAATCAGAGCCAGAATGAATAGCACTGTTCAGCACTTCTAATCAATAAGGTCTCATGTTTTTAAGACATACAATATCTGATTATGCTCTTTATCTGCTCTCTGTCTTAGGAGTCTGTAGAACTCCTTCTATTTCTCCTTTTGGTTTTAGGAGTAGGTTTTTAGTTGAAAGCCTGATCTGCTGATCTGAGAAAATATTCTGAGATAGTTAATAGCTAAAATTGAATACCCACTCTATTTTATTTACAGCTCACATTTGGCCTTTCAAAGCCCTCATTTCCAGAACGTCTCGCATTTTCTGCTCCATGAATTCTTAATGAGTTCCAGTTGAAAGTGCTACAGATCCACATTTGGATCATAAAACCCCCCTGAAAGTTACCGTGTGACTTCCCCGGAGCCCCCGCTCCACCCCGCTGCCCTGGCCTCCCCCTCTTTTGCTAGATGCTGGCAATCTCACCAGCAGTCAGCCCGACCCACCGTGTTTAAAAATCCTTTTAATCCTCTTTACAGTACCAGAAACATTTGCGTTTGATCTGCGGAGGCTTTGTACAGTGCAGAACACCTGTGGCTTGGAGCGAACGCCCCGCGTGAGCCTGACGCGCTCTGGCACGGATGAGCAGCGCTGCCCAGCTCCACGGCCACAGCGAGGCCTGGCCTCTACCTTCACACCCCCACCTTCACCCCCTAACTCTGCTTTCTGGAAAAGCCTACAAGCCCCATAACTCACTGTGTTTGTGTCAGTAAAGCTCGTTCACCACACTGCCTGGAAGCCAAAGTCACGGATGCCCCTCCTACACTGCTCGGTGCAGCACAGAGCTATCCTTATTTCTGCTCTGTGCCTGGAGATGTGAGAGTTTGGCTAACCTGAAATACAGGGTTAGATCCAGGCTTCCATCTGCACTTGTACAAATATCCTCTCTAACAACCTGAAGCACCTGCGACTTTAGGCATTACTCTAAAAATAGATGTTCGCAAGAACGCTGATGGAATGAATTTGGTGAGGAGTAAAGGTTCCAGAAACTTTTGAAGCCTTTTAAGAAATGTCCCTACAAGAGATGTCATCTATTCCCTTGTGTTTCTCTGTTGTCTTTGAGATGTTCAAAGACTTCTGCATTTTATCTCTACTTGCATCTTTTCCTTTAGAAGGACTCTGATCTACCAAAATGTGAATTTATTAAAGCGTTAGCTCAGAAACTGCTCTGAGAGGGAGATAAGGAGAGAGAGCCAAGACATGAAGAAGAGTAACCTGCGCTGAAAGATGTAAACCCACAATTACATGAGGAAATCCACTCAGGTAACCTACAGCCAATAAAGGTAATTTAGTGCAGAGGACAGGCAAGGAAGCCACATCAGCATTTGTGAAGACTAACAGCTCACACAGGAGGGAGGCTGGAGAGCAGGAGCTGCACATCGCTCGCTCTGGATTTCAGATTTGTGCTGACTGTTTTAACGAGTACAGCTAACAGGGTCCTCTGACACATGCTTCTCCAAATCAGGGGGTTTATGTTTTTTAATTTATTTTTACTTCCTGGGAATACTATGGAGTCCACTGAATCATGAGCATACATAAAATGTTTTGAGATTCTCTGAGGACATGGACCACAGAAGCGCAAAGCACATTCATGGTAAAGAGCACTCTGTTGCATCCTGAGACAGTAAAAACTGGTGGGGCTCCAGTCCCATAAAGGAAGGGTGAAAAAAGGGTTGCTTTGTTTTATGTACTGCTGACAAGCATGACACTGGTTATCCTGGGGAGAGCAAATGTACATCACATAGGAAGGCAATAAAGATCTTGGGCTGGTTGTCAGTGTTCCCTCCACATTCCCTCCTCGGCTTGTGGGAGTCAAACGTTCCCAAACTGATAACAGCTCAACCCGAAAATTAATTTTCATTAGAAAATGAGTCTGCTTAAAAGATGATCTTTTTAGTGAGAAACAGCTATTAAATGCCAACTGTATTTGACCTCTTGAATTCCCAGTTCACCCACACGTGATTAATAATAAATAATAATTTAATTAATAAAGTACTCTTAAACTGCCGCTAAAATGTTTTAATGAATCTTCACCGGCTTGAAACTACTTTTGAACAGAAAATATTAAGCAGCTTGAAATAAAATGGAAAAGTAATAAAATATCAGGCTACATTTTGCTTGTATTTACCCTGGTGAAAATATAGATTTGCATTTCCAATCCACTTCTATGTAAACATACGATCCTTTTTCTCCCCTGAATTTTTTTCTTGGAAGAAAAAATATGTTGCAGTTTTGCCAGTTTAGCCAAACAAATTCCCACCAAACCCAACTTAAGGAAGACAAAAAATAGGGTTAGGTCTACATTTTTCCAGGCACTCTAGAAAGTTTTATGTCTCCTGTGACTTGCAGCAGTAAATGGCTTCCAGGAAATAGGGTGGTCTGCTCAGTGCAGGGCCTCTGTGCTCTGCTGCCAAAGGGTGTGACAAGCTCTGGAGTGACCATGGCTTCCACTGGAAAATAATTTTGAGGATTATGCCTTTGGGGATTTTCAGAGAATATCCAGCAAAGTGTGCATCCAAACTTTCCCATTTCCAAACTGCAAGGTGGCCCTGAGCTCATCTTTAAGGAGATCAGCTGTTGATATTGTTCAATTTCTCTCCAGGTTCATCAACTGCCAGAAGTGCTCCAGATCACACAGGTTTTGGTTCAGAGATGTTGCTCTTTTTTTTGTGATTGGAGGTCTATGGTCATGCCCTTTACACATTCGGGATTGAAATGACTCTTTGCTTAAACAGACACACAGGGTAAGACCCAGAAACTGATCCAGAAACTCTTACAAAATTTCCAAAACAGAGCACTAAGGTTTTGTTTGGAAGCTGCTTAAGATAAAGGTTCCTCTATTGAGGAGCTCCACCTCTACATTTCCTTCTGACAAATGCAATTGCTGATGAAATCCTATTTTCTGATGCAAAAAAAATATATTACAGAACACTTTCAGCCAGCTATAACTGGACACATAAGCAGCGATCTGAGCCAGGCAGAGAGGAGCACTGCCTCCTCACCTCAGCTGCCTCCTCCAGCTGAGCCAGGAGGAGGTGATTTGGTGATTTTAGCTACACCATTGAGGCAAGGCCTCTAACACGTAGTCCTCCTGCTCATGTGAGCTACAGCAATGCTGCAAACGCATCTCCATGCTGAGTAACCACTGACACACTGTTCAGTGAGACCTCAAAATCTCCTGCTTCTGAGCTATCTCGAGGAATGTGTACACATGCTTGTATAAATAAAGGGGTGCTTTTGAAAGTATACCTTTGTGCCAAGCTTTTACCAATTTTTTTTCTGCAGTTGCTATGGAGTCTCTGCAGAATTGTACACCGTGGTGTTCAGGTCACTGGAGCTGCTGCCCCACATGGGTCCGTCATCTCAAAGAGCTATTGTATTCACTTGACATCTGTGAATGGCAGAGAGAAATGAGATGAAGATAGATTTATTTCACTCTGATTTTATTTCTCATATTTTCTTGCTGAAGTAGTACCTAAACAGCACAGCTCTGACTGGAAGGAAACGTGATATCAAAGAACAGAAATGCAGAAATTGAAAAGCAAACCAGTGCTTCTTTATGCTGAGTTCTGGTTCAGTTTAGGAAAAAACCTGGAATATAGCAATGCAAACCATTAGGAGTACATCTCTCCTAATAACCCTAATTATGAAGCAAAATCTAAAGCCCACCCAAATCAGGAGAAAATTTGGATCAGAGTCCAAATTTCAGAACATAGATCCTTCCAGTGATGTAGTAATATTCAGTAGAAACACATTCCGTGGGATGAATAAAAATGTCTCAAACACCTGGCTGACACTCAAGATCATTAATTATGAACCTGGGTAAACTCCAGTTTGCTGATATTAAAACCAGAAAATATTATTTACTTCTGTGCATCCCACATAATGCCATTGCATCCCAAGAAATAAAGGAAACCAGGGAAGAGGATTGAAATGGATGTTTCTGCATCCTTCCTCCTTGTTTCAAAGGCCCTGAAAAGCTCATAATTCAACCAAATTTGTCACTAACTGAAATAACTAGACTGCCTTCCATATTTAAAGAGTTTATACTTGTTTCTTTGATATAGCTCCTCTAAGGATCTGCCAAGTTCCTAAGTTCTTTGACCTTAGATGTCTTTTTCTCCATCTGTAATTCAGAATGTGTTTATTTTACAAGTGAAACCAAATTCTTAATTGATCTAAGGAAAGTCAATCTTTTAGATTAAACAAGTGCTCAGCCGTGCATATAGGAACAGAGGTAGATATGAATCAAAACATGAGCATCAACCATCAAATGCAGGCCAGATATCAGCTTAGCTGATGTATAGTGAATCCATGCTATGCCCCTAACTAAGACCATGAGAAACAATAAAACCACACAGTACAAACACAGAAACTTAAATCAAGCTCCTTGAAAAGTTTGCCAAGGTCCATGAATCTTTTGAACCAACCTGGGCCTATTTTGAAATGAACATGAAACATGATTTTGTATTGAAACCAGGTGGGACTCAGAGATTTTTGTTATTTGGGGTTCATCTGGACTTGAAACTTGAAGCTGAATACAAAGGGTGGAACACAAAAGTCATCCAGCTGAAGAAAATCTTTCTGATATGACCAATGAAAAATCACAGATTTTCCTGGTTGTTTTTTTTTTTTTTCTTCCAAGTGAAGCAATCAGGGCATGTAAGCCATTAGACTGAATCACATGGCATGATTGCACACATGTTTTTGGAAAGTACTCTGAGGGAAGGCACAGTAGGGAAACATAAGTTGCTGACAAATGTCTTATCCATGAAGACACTCCATCTCTATCACTGAAGAACATTTGCCTTCCTGTTATCTGCTGGATATAATCAAGGCAGACAAGAGTCTGAAATTCCAAAATTCTGTATTGCCATCATCAGAGAGAATTATAAGCTGTCATTTGTGATAGAGAAACAGAAGGAGTAAGGTTGTTCTGAGATGGGGAGCACTCAGACTCTCCAAAAAGTAGGAGTCATCAGTGTCCATAAATCTGTAACAATATGATTGTACCACATTATAGAAGGTACATATAAAAGAAGATGATTTTGTGCAGTTGGAGGCTTCTAAACTCTAGTCCAGAAGTCTCAACTCTGCTAGAAATGAGCTTTGTTTGGTTTCACTTTCTCAGTCTACAAAATAGCTTTCATGATGTAAAGCAGATATTGTAAGGCATTTTAAGATCCTTACCAAAAAGCACAGCATAAAAGATAGTATGTAAGATAGTAAAACCCTAAAATATGCAATTCACAGTTGCTGAGGTTAAGGCTCACTTTGATGTTCTCTTTTGAATAAGAGAAGGAAGAGGAACTCAGAGGAAAATGGGGGTTTTTGTCCTTAATAGTCATGTGAGAACACTGGTTCTTTTTTTTCTTTCTATCCACAAACCAAATAGCATCTTCTGAAGTAGCTTTATTTCTGAAGGTAAATTAGTAGGTGAACAAGGAGGTGACTGAACAAGATTTGTAATGTAAAACTATTTCCACCAGAAATTATGTTTTTTCACCAGCTTCTACATTAAACAAGGAGAACTTTCAGTATGTCTTTGAACAGTAACTGTTGCACGTTTTACAGCAACAGAGAAGGCAAGGCCAGAATAAAGCCCACTAAATTTTCTGTACCATGAAACCCCTAAAGTGAAAGCTCTGGGGAACAGTTCAGTTCATTGCCATAAAAGCAAACACATGAGAGAAAACTCCTTGGATCCTTTTCCTACCACACACAGCTAAAGACACATGAACGTGGGAAAGAGTTTGATTGACTTTCTAAAACTCTTAATGACACAATTCTAGTGTTTGTAAAAGGTACTGGATTAAGACATCTCTGGAGATAGCAGTGACTCTGTCAGGCCAATTTTCTCACTTTGTCTCCTGGGTAGTTTGCAGATCTGCCTAGCTAGCAGAAGTGAACAAAATCCACTACATTCATTTCATAAAAACATTGAAAGAGAAACCAGGTGACCCATGTTCCCCTTCATATCTCAGTCTCTGCAGAGCTTGAAATGGGCTCAGATAAAAGGGCATGCTTGCCTCCCAGTGTATTTATTTTTTCTTAGATATCAGTTTCTGGATCCAAAGTTTTCAAAAATCGGTGTGTTCAGATCAGCAGCTCCGGTCCACCTCTTTACACAGTGGTCTTTCTTGCTTAAAAGGATGAAAACAAAGAGTTCGCCAATAAAAAATGATCAAAGCTGGTGGAAAACATTTGTTTCTAATATAATTTGTGAAGGGATTTCATCAGTCTCCCTTCATAACTAATAGAGATAAGAAGTTAGATAGACTTTGTGTATTTAAATATAAGTAACCAAATAGAAGTAATTAACAGAGATAACAAAGTTAATTCTTACTGCATGGAATCTGGCTCCATGCTGAGCGGACACAATAAAATCAGAGGAATGACTTTGCATTTGCAGTTATGCAGCTCTTAACATATGATGTGATCAAAGTGCTTTTCAATCCAGAAAGTGACTCTTAGGGCAGCAGAGCTGTGTTTTCCCTGAGGATGGTGACCTACGGGCAGTTTGGGGTTCCTTTATCCCACCGTGACCTTCTGCCTAACCTGGTACTGCTTGACAAGGAGATAAGAGTGAGAGGATCCCACATAACAGCGATGTTGTGACTCAGCCCTCCCAGTTATCCAAGTGCATTATCATCAACCCCATGTGTATAAACTTCTGAACTGAGTGCTCAGAGGATTTGATATCTGATTAGCATTACCACACGCGTAAGGAACTGAGGAAGTAAAAACATCAATTTTCACTTCCATTACTCTGACGATCTGACTCCTGAGCCACTTTCTTGTTCTTTCCAGTAGTTTCCTTCCTCTTCTTTTCACATCCTTTTTCTCCCTCCTTCCTTGACCAAACAGGGGATGGCTACATGGCTGAACAATGCCCGAGGGGCAGGATGGAGCAGGCGGTCAGCACTGGAGGACATAAACTTTAAAGGAAAATTTAAAGGCAATCCTATTGACTGATTACTATTTAGTGAGTCCTTCTCAGAATCCAGAAGACAAATGAAAAGTGTCAGTTTAGGACCCTCATTTTAAGTCAGTCTGGTGAAGGCTTGATTAGTTTTGTTGCATTTGGTGTTATCAATACTGTCAGTGGAGCAGTAACAGTTCCCAGCTGTTGCTGACACCCAGCTTCCCAACATGGAGGGTGAGTTTGGGGCTGGGAGATGCTGTCTCTTTTGTTGTTGTTTTTGTTGGGGATTTTTTTAAAATAACAGGCATGAGTCTTCACTCACACGTACTGTGCAGTAATGAGAATAGTTCAGGACAGTGACTGTTTTGCTGGACAACAGAAGTACTAAGAAACTGGACAAAGAGCACAGAAGGATTGAAAAAAGCCTCTGATTCAAAGCAAATATTTTTATTTGAATTTTCAAATGAATGTACTTTTACTGCATTCCTTCCCTTCTGGGCTCACTTTCCATAAACATGCTAGTGAATGAACTTTATAAACAGGAATACTTGCTAAAAGCTAATTTTAGAGAATGGGTTTTCAACTGCTCTCTAAAAGCAAATTCCAAACCAAACTTTAATACGAATTTTGCACTTAATGATACAATTTGGGCACACTTGGCCCATCTAAATCTGCTACTGTTGACCCAGCTACAGCAAGTGCCTTCTCCAGCCTCTTCCTCATCCCTGCTCCCTGTCTCTGTGTCTGCTAAAGGAAACTCTCCTGAGCTCCATGTTCTGCCAGTTCAGCTCTGCCTCCCTTTGCTCCCTAGCTCAGCTCTATGATATGGTTATGGTGTAAAGAATAACGTGAAACTTATTACAGTTTGGCTTTTTAATTTTTTTTTTAACTGCAATGCACAGGATGAAGCCAGAGACTGAAGAAACTCCTAATTAATTATTCAGCCTAGAAGATCTGACAGAACAGTAACTTCTGGCAAAGGTGAAGGGATAAGCAGTCAGGAATGGCCTGGAAGTGCTAATACATAGCACAGGTCAGCAGTACTTCCTCGGTGATACTTTGATTTCATGCTTTGAAACATTAACTTCTTAGTGAATTTTATAAGCCATTTCACTGGGGAGTAGAGCTAAAATCATCTACTAAATTCTGTACAAATCTGTGCAAAAAAGAGTTTTTCCCTAATCGGTTATTTTTCAAATGCATTTAAAAGGGTCATCTTACAAAGAATGTTTCTTTGTAAGAAACAAAGGTTTCTTACAAAGAAACACATGAAGAACATGATGACAAGAGTAAATACATGAACATAAAAGCATCAATGCCAGGCGATAAATTGCTATTGATTAGGGGCCTAGCTCTAAAGAAAGGTTGCTTCAATCACCTCTCACGTGTTGTTACACCCACTGCTCTTTGTTTCCACAAGAAGTAGGTAAATGGGCAACTGGTGGAATCTACACACACCTTAGTGTCCTCAAAGAGCCAAGAAGCAACACATCTGCTGTCCCACCTCAGGCCCATTTCTAATAAGCCTAAAAAATAACCTACCATAAGATATAGAGACATTGAGCAATATAAAAAATATGAAAGCAACCCAAGAAATTTGCAATGAAACCACAATTGTGAGAAAATCAGTTAAAGGAAGTAAAATCCCAGCTCTGCTCCTAACTCACTGTGTGGTCTTGGGCAAGCCACAAAGGGCGATATTTTGAACATCTTACTCACACTAGTAACCAGCTCCTTACAAAGTATTTTTGCTTAATATCACAGTCCACAGAACTTGCACTTGAGCTATGGAAACAGTATGAACATGGATCTACTTACAAGAGGCTAAGTTTTTCAGTCTGCGCCTGAGGGGGTTTTCTTGCCTCTTTTTTATCTATCCATAAAAAACAGAGAAAAGCTCCTACCACTGTGAGTGGTGTTGCCGGGATTCAGTCTAATTAATAAACATTTGTACAGCTCTTGGAAAATGTGAAGTGCAAAGTAAGTGCTATGCAGCTGGAACACACGTAGTTAAAACCTAATCTCCCAGCTTTGAATTTGCAGGCTTTTTAAAGTAGCTGCAACATGTGTGTGAAAGGAGAATAAAGGACTATCAGGATCTCCTCTCTGGTGGGAGTGAAGATTCTATAGAACACAGCACGTGCTATTTTTACTTGTGTTTCTGTGCTCCTGCCATGTTATCAAGCGAGCTGCCTATCACAAGCCACAGACATTGCAGCACAAGCCTTTTAGTGTGCTGGGAAATCCCAGGGACAGCTTCACAGCACATCACCATTATTATATAGTGTGGGTCCAGCAGCAGTACATTTCACATATCCCAAATCTTTTCCATATATTTGGCACTGCCATACCTTCGTTCTCTAGATTTTGCTCCACCTTTCTTGTTTTCCTAATGCGGTTAATGCTACCCAGCTGTTTGCAGTCAGCTTTAAAAACTATAACTAAATTAGCATTCCTGCTGAAGGCTTATTCCCTGAGTATATATTCCCTACACTACTGATGTTCTCCATACATTTCTTGACATTCAAGTATGGCTTCACTTTTATTTGCACAGTGTTATATTTCAAAAAATAACAGTCATTTGAAAAAAGAAGAGATGGGCCTGGAGAAAAACTCTGGATCCAAACAGTCCCTGGATGCTGGAGAAATTTACATCCAGGCTGGATTAGAAATGTGCAAGTAAACCTCATCATTCATCAGATTCCCTGTCCTTCTGTCACACTGTGAGTTCTTACAACATGTATTCCCTGGTAATGGCAAAGCAAGACCTTCCCCAATAATAAATTAGGAGCATAAGTTCAATGACAATTGTTTAATACGACAATTACATATTTAAACAACAAGGCTGGAATTCTATCCTCCACAGGTTGAACCCAGCAATGCAATAAGGCATTTTTAAAGGAATCCTGGTTATCACCCATACTGTGAAATCCAGAGTGGAGAGCCCCTGAGTTACCTAGTTATTCCTGGTGCTCTGTGCAATTGCAAAGCTCCTGCACCAGCATCATATCCTGGGGTTTTCAGTGTGCAGACTCCCAGCCATCCCATGCAGCACCTGTGCTGTGGCTCTTTCCCCAGAAACACACCCTCTGGAGCCTTTAGGATCTGTCATCCAGGTTTATAGTTAGGCCCCTCTAAGGTGGGATGTTAGCTTGGGTTGCTGGTTCAGATCTTTCAGGACTGGATTCTAAAGCAAAGACATGTTTTGGTAATTCCTGGTATCAGAATGTATGATTTTCTCGGTAAGTGATAATTTAAATAATCTCATAGTACTTATTAGGGTCCTACCTGGATTTCCAAATGTGCAAAAATAAATCCTCTTTTTATTATTCAACCCCCCTGCAGTCCTTCTCCCCCTGTAAATATCTGTCTTGTTTAAGTGGGGCTTATAGATGATTATTCAACAGGATTGCCTACCCCTCCTGTGCCTGACTTATGAGAATTTCTTCCTCTTCCTCGTTCACTATTATTTGTAGAAGACAAATTTCCTTTCCTACTCTGTGTTTAGAACCTGAGCTGGCAGTGAGCACGTTTCCCACCTCCTGCTGCGAGATAAGTTGGGCCTTGCACTCCTGGGAAGGTCTGAACCCCTCCTTCAAGAAACAACAGCTTAATGAAGGGGCAGGCAGAAGGGAATTAAAAATGCATGGGCACAAAACAGAGCAGTCCCCAGCAAGCTCCTGCTGACAGGCTGCACACTGGCCCCCGGATCAGCGGGATATCCATGCACAGGCTAACGAATGATTTCCCTGATGGAGAGAGGAGTCCGTGGTGCCGAGAGTTCACTGCGTGCTGGAAGCATTTGTTCAGTCAGGTTTCAAAGGCCTCCTCTGTCATCTGCAGCATTGAGGGGCGGATTATTAATTTAATGGAGTGGTTGTGCTATGCAAGGAAGTGGAAAAAATCCGCTTCCACCTTGGCCAGAGCAGTAAAGCCTGCAGCAGCCTTACACGTTTTTTCATTGCTGTCAGCCCCTGAGAGAAGCAGAATTGTGACCCTGCTGCTTCTCACTCCTGGCATGATCCTTCCTCCTCTTTTTGCCAGTAGAAAAACACTGATTGCAGCAGGCCTCTTGTTTATCCATTGCTGATCCCAGCACAGCCTGCTCTCACCAGGTGCCAGTGGATCCAACACAAGCATCAGGAGTGCACAGCACTAAATGTGCTTATATTTAATTCCAGGTTTTGTTTTAAGGTCTTTAGGCAGAGGAAGGGGTGAATAATTGTATAGTGCGGGGGGAGGGGGTCAGGCAGGCAGTTAATATGAACTTCACAGGAGGGAGATACTTGGAAAGCAGTGGCACTGAAAGAGACCTAATGGACATTAAATTAGCTATGAAATTTCCATCTGGTAAAATGGCAAAAAGCCTCATGCAAGTATGGGATGCATTTACAGACAATTCATGTCACCAGCCAAAAAAAAGGAAACTTTCTTACTTTAAATGGCAAAGTACCAACAATGGTATAATACCTAGAATGCTTCAGTCAGCGCTTGACACTGTTGGCTTCAAAGACTTCAGAGAAAATTAACAGAAATGAAGAAAGGCTGGAAGAATTAGTCTATAAAAACTGTTACTGACTCTGTGTGTGTGTCAGAGAAGGACAAAGTCAATCCACACACCAGCCCCAGAGCACACCCCTGAGTGTCCAACACAGCCCAGGCTGCTTTCAGATTGCGTGAATCAGACCCACCAGAACAGATGGGTTCCAGTTCCAAAGTGAAATAAATCCCAAAGTGGGGAGTCCCCCTCCGCAAAGCTGAGCAGGAGCAGACCTAGGTGAAAAATGATGGCTTTTCAGCAGAAAATATTGATAAAACAGAGCTTTTTTTAAAAAAGTGTTTCCAAGAAACAGCGTTTCGGTCTCCCTGTAGAGAAGAGGAATCCAGAGATTTGCTCTGAAGATAGAGCACTGAATTCATTGACCACAAACATCTGATGTGTGCAACTTCAATTACAGCTTTCCAAAATAAAAAGAAGTGCCTGAAAATTCCAGGAAAATACCCTACTCTTTTCTCTTTTATCACTTTTAAACATAAGCATACTTCAATTTCTTTCTGTTTGCCCCTACCACAGTATCATGTCTCTGCACTTTTTCCCTGTTCCTTTCGTGGCCAATGAAATGGGAGCACAGGTTGATCCACTGCAGGGGGTTTCCAAAATTTCCAATTCTTCTTTGTCATGTGAATCCTGTCCTCACCTGACCTAAAGGTCAGATTGGTGCAGATAATTAGGTCTATTCCTGTAGTAGCATAAAATGGGTGGTAATTAGTCTTGTGATTGAAGGATGTATTCTACGTCCTGGTCTCTCTCCTTGTGGCTATCCCTTTGGCAAAGCATAGTGGCACAGGGATATTTTCAATACTGTATTTCCCAGCTTAGGAGAACTCTAACAGAAACACAAGATAAATGCATTTTTGCTATTTTTTACACTTTATGAAGATTGCTAAGTCACAGGAGAACACAGTGCCAAAGGTGCTTTGGAGGGAAGGACATCTGACTTCAAACTATTTTTGTACTTAGTATTTTAAGTCAAAAGGGAGAGCTCTGACGTTCCTTCTGATGAAATTTACACTTGACCCACTAATTATGAAAGTTATCACAGGATATGCTGCTCACTAATAGGAAATAATAAATAATCATATCAATGCAAAACTGCTTCCTGTGCTGCTAATTAAGCCAGAGAAACTCTTTCCAGCTAAAGGAAATGATCTATTCAAAGAGCATTAACATTTCTGGCCTAATTGATAAAATTATTAACTGAGTGGGGTCAGGAAATGAAGTCCCTGTCCCTGCAAGGGACAGGAAAATGTGTTGTAGAGATTATTCTGAGGTGAAGTTCTCACACTGTGGGTGACCAAATCTAATGAGCAGGATTTCCTCAATGACCTGGCAGAGATTGGAAGGAACCTGCAGAAATGCTGAATGGGTTTTGACATTAAAATATGGATAGAGAGGAAAAATATATTAAAAGTTCATGAATGGAAGTCATCATGGGGTCAGCATGCAACAGCTTTCAACTCCCCGAGAAAAATCAAAGCATTTTGAGGAGATAATTTAAAAGAACACTCTCTGGATTAAAATGAGCTCTAGATGAAAGCAGTTGTTGGTGTAGCAAAGAACAGAAATTGGCGTAACTTTTCCTGCTCCAACAAAACTTCCAGAGGCTTGGAGTAGCTGAGCTGTCAAATTCCCCGGAGTTGTAGAGTGTGGAAGGAAATGGCCAAGAAGATCTGCCAAGGAATGAATCCATCACTATTGCCCATTCCCCATACTCCCTGTTCTCACATCACAAGTCATTGGAGAATGGCTTGCTGTACATTTTATTTCAGCCAGTTCCCATGTGAGTGGATAAAATGATCTGGTTTTCCAGTCATGCTTCCAGGTTTTTGAGGAGTTGTACTGAAATCAGGATATTGTCCTGCAGAGTTTGGGAAGGAGGCTGGAAGGAAGAGAATAAAGTGTAAGCTCACGCCAACCAAAAACATGGGCCCCCAACTCATTATTTCCTATGTTCCTTCCTTCACTGTTCATCCAGTCTGTCATCCCACTGTGTCATCCTGTGACATGTGTTTCACATCCCATCCTTTCCAGATCTAAACTGTTTTTCACCCTTCTTCTATTTCTTTCTACCCTGTCTTTCTTCCAGAAAATAGCCATCCTACATGGGCTGAGCAAATGCACTCACACTGAGTGTCCTCAGAAACGCTTCCAGAGTTGGCTTCCAAACTCTGATCACTCTCCCATCCCAGAACTGATGTTGAAAGACTTGCATAAATACACACCCTGTGTCTGTTCCCCTGTTCTGTTCTTCATCCTGATGTGAATTAGGGAAAGTTCTGCTAACATCAGCTATGTTGCTCTGGTAGAAAAATGGCATGGGTGAGTGGAGAATCAGATCCACCAATTTTCTTCTTTGTAAGTCAAATGATGTAATTTGTTTGCCTTCTTAAAATGAAATGGTCTTTCAATGGCTTGTTTGTTTGTTTTATTCCCACTGGGTATCATATGGGTCTTCCATTAGTAATAACAATAGCTACAAAAACAGAATAATTAAAGCACGCAGTCTCCTAAGGTTTTTTTTATTATTGCTCTCAACATTCACTGTTGAGAGAAATGTGGATATCAGGAAAATAACTCAAAATATTGCTTCAAAAAGATTGATTCAAGTTGCTGCTCAGAAGATACAGCACCATATGGAAAATGTAACTGAGTAGCTGCCAAATTTGTTTAGTTTAAACAAGGGTAGGTAAGATCTGATAATGCATAGGATCATTTTGGCACATAGTACAGCTCTCCCAGACCCATTGCATTATGCCTATCATCAAGTTAGTTCATCTAACAGCATGAAGTGGAACACCCTGACCCTTCTTATCCCTGTTAATCACTCTTAAGTAAATAATACCTCTTTGGAGAATAGTGATTCATATGCTGCAACCTAAGATACAGTCAAGCTGTGAACTGGTCTTCCTGCAGTGATAGGTAAAGTCAGGGAGCAAAGATAAGGAAGAATTTTGTCAGACTATTATCACTACTTCACTTTTTAATTGCTTATAAAAGTTTTTTTAAAGCAGCAGGACAGCGTAGAAGAACACAATCCTTTCTGTTTTCTTTCAATACAGCCTCTAAACAGCTGTTCTGTTTCTCTCCCATCGTCACCTATTTAATTTTAAGATAAGGGATACTTAGGAATCATTTCCTCTGTGAAGCAGCTAGGAAAGGTTATATATCTCTAAAATGTCCAGTGCTATTTCCTTTTAAAAAAGTCAGAAAGATTCTTGGTTTCCCAAGGCATTCTTATAGCCCTGATCACTCAGGGCAAAAACTGAGCAAGACATTGAAGAGTCTTGCAGTTCAGACATTTACTTTTCCTTTTCTTCCTGCTGTCCTTTCCCAGGACCCAACCCTGCTCAGTACTGATATGCTCCTGCATAACCACAGCTTGCAGCTTGCCATAGATAGGACCAGGCTGAGCTGCTCCTGTCAGGATTTTGGAGGGCTGGGCAGCCAGCTGTCAGTCCCTCTCCTGTGATTTTAAATCTCTTCATTGGGATATGGAGCTGAGGTGAATCTCTAATATACTCCTTAAGCTGGCAGCCATGGAGCTAACTCTAATGCACCCAAAAGGGTTGTCCACACCTCAGAGGACAACGTTATGCAGAATGGGTAAGCTACCTTGGATTGAGCTGGTGTGCACTGTGTGGCCAGGTAGAAATCCTGACTCAGGTCCTCAGGTGGGCCTAGCAGTGCTCACACACAGAAGTTCAGGGGCTGGTGACCCACATGGCTCTATGACTAGAATTTTGTCCTTACAGTGCTTTATAGCAAGGCCTGTTCCTTTTGTGGAGGAAAGGTCAAGATTCCACTCCATGAAATGTTTAAGTCAGTGTTCCAAACTTCTCAGGAAGCAGAGTCAGCTCGTTCCTACAAAGATGGATGATGTGTGTAAGACAGGTACTTTGCATTGGACAGGTCAGGAAGCGCCACTTTATGTGTTAGACAGATACATTAAAAGCCTAATTTCTTAAGCCATTTCAGGGAAGCACATCAAGCCCCAAGGAATAGTGACTGTATGCTTTTGTTCTTCTATTCATGAGATACCGTAAGTAAAGCCTGTGCTGGAGCAGACCTGGCCGTGGATTTGATTTTGGTTTGATTTGCTCTCTCATATATATTTCGCTGAGGCTGGGGGGAAAGACTGACACATTACCTGGCTTCTCTTCCCAAGGAGCAGCTTCAATATATTGAGGTGCTTAACATTTGGATAATTTTATTCCATCACTTCCCTAAATATTTTGACCATGATGCCCACAGTTAGTTTTTGTCAAAGTTTCTGTCTAACAAGAGAGGTCAAATGTCCACATGCTGTACATCAGCAGTACCTCACTGATGTCCCTTAGGTCAGTGGAGCCATTTACAGCAGCTCTCCGGGCTCTGGCTTTGTGCTGGACCATGTAGAGTCTTTAGTGGTGTTTGCAATTTGTTTGCAATTAACTTGAACATGTTCATCTCCAGCACCTCAGTTAGAGAGCACTGGATCATCCCTAGAAGCAGACCTAGAATGCTTTATTTCCTGAAGAATGTACACAGGGTAGGACTGTGCCTTTAAGGAGGTCTGGGAAACATATGTAAACTGCTTTGGCAGAGAATCAGTTCTTTGTAAGTAACTAATGCTGAGTGAAATTCTCCACAAGACACTTTCTTCTCCTATAGAAGTTTTCTACTGATGTCCATATTCCCTTTCTTGTCTCTTTACTTGCCATTATATAAATAGAGCAGTCCTATAAGTTTCTGTATTTATTTTTAAAAATTCTGAACTGATTAAAAATCTTCTTCACCATTCTTATTTTATGTAATTTAAGCATTTGCCAGGTCTCAGTGGAGCTTGAAATAGTTACAATTCTACCTACCCTAGAATAGGAGGGGAGGGGAAGAAGAACCGAAATGTTGCTTTTATTTAGGGGGTGAAATTTTTTCTTACACACTGAAGATTATTTATAGCCCTTAGGAACAGAGATTTATCATGACTTTACATTCCAATGCAGACCAAAAATAAAATTTCTAGAAGGACTCCACAACACAGTTTTGTTTAGGCATTCTTTGAAGATCCACAAGACAATGAGACTTTCACCTATAACACAAGAAAACACCACATGACAATTAATTTATTCACAGTGTATCATGAAACCAAACCTGCTCCATGTTAGGTACCATAAATCAGGCATATGAAGGATTATAATCCTACAAATTCATATACATAGACGAGCACACAAAACACTGAGCTTGCTGAGCTTACACAATACTTTGTGTTTCTTTAATTCACTCTCATGTAAGCAAAACAGAAAGTGCACACCCAGTGCTTTACTGCTTGACACCATCACCATGCTCAAATAAATTGTTTTAGTATCTTTGGAACAACTTTTCTTTGTGTGTTGGTGCCTCCTCACATACGTTCTTCTTCTATCTTTTGGAACTGAATAAAAAAAAATCAAAATTTTTATAGAGACATGCAACATTTCATTTCCAAAAAGATGTCGTAAATAATTTACTGTCAGAGTACGAGCTTAAAAAATAACAAAGAAACATGTTTTTGAAGTTTTAAGTCTTATTGTGACCCTGGAAACTTGCTGGGTGGTGAATTCATTAAAAATATGCCAAAATATAAGCTCAAGGTCTCATATTTATTTAGTGCTATAGAAGTTTTCCATTCCAGGAAGAAAAGCATCACTAACTGGATGTGCATAAAAAACACCAAACCAAACCATGCTGTGCTAATGGTAATTCCTATTAAATTGACTAGTTAACATTAAAATTCTGATTCAATTAAAACAATTTTTTTTAGATGTTCTCCCTTTTTTCCAGACTTTGTTTATGGCAATCAGGTTGTGCAGTATGTAATTCAGATCAGAATTTCCACGGTACACAAGCAGAAGCATGTGATGCAAATTAAAGGTGGGCAAACCCATTCAGACACAGGCAGGATGAACAAGCTCAACCCTTGAACTAGAATTTACTCTAAGGTGCTCAAAATGTGCTTTCAGTTTTGGAATGTTTGTTCTTTCCTCTTCAATCAGTTTTATATTTCTTCATTCTGGATAGTCCAGAAAGTACAAGAGAATAAACGTTGCTTTCTCAGGCTATTTCTACTTGTCTCTTTTCATGGCCAATACCATTGATTCTGCCAGCAGTGCCAGTCTCAGTCCAGCATTCATTTCTTCTCCCATCTAGCCCTTTCTTTTCCATTATCCCTGATGCCATACATTCAGTCTGCAGATTTTGTTAATTTACATCATCTTGAGACTCGTGGATTTAGAAATTGCACATATTCTCTTGTTTCCTTGCAAAATTCTGAGCATTTCTGCACAACCCTAAACCCAAATCCCAAACAGTTCATGAATGTTGATTCAAATGAGCAAAGACTGTCCCAAACTCTGAAAGGTTTAAGAGGACCAATACAGTGCTCACTAGGTAAAAGAACAACACAAGGAAAAGGAAACCAAAGAAGAGTGGAAAGAATGTAAATTATAAATAAACCAAGCCCTCTCCCCTCTTCCCTTCTCCCCAGAAACTGTGGTGTGAGTGGAGGGATAGCAGATATTTCCTGGACTATATCTCACTGTACATTTTGCACACAAATTCTTTCTTCCTTTTGCCCTAATACTAGGACTTATAGTAAAATTCAACATTATCTGACACATGAATTGAACATTCAATTCTTACGTAATTATTTATACAGCTCTTGGTTGAACCAGCTGACACCATAACAGGAACTGCTGTAGAAATTAAAACTTTGTGAAACCCTTTAAATACCTAAAATCAAAACCTCTCCCTCTTCTTTGATGGAGCTGCTCCAGAACCTGAATAGGAAACACTGGTCCAGAAATATTTATCCTTTTAGCCAGGGGAGAACCAGGTTGCAAGAGGCTACTTCTTGATGAAAAACCCAGACAAACACTGAGTCAGTGGTCACATAACTTATGGCATGCTATGGGAATATTTGGCATTCATTGAAAGAAAATGGGCAGGGATTGCCATGGCTCAGGCTACTGGTATCCCTTGCAGCTTGAATGGGTGACAGGTAACTCCACAAATAAATTCTCCTTCCTCCTTAAATGAGCAGAACTGCACAGGCAGTAGTTTCTTCCCCTTACAGAAAGAAGTCTTTTCATCCGATTCCAGCTCAGCTGATCTGTGGGCCCCAAAAAGACAGTGCAGAAATGATACCACATGTGGGCAGATGAAACAGGTTAACCTGTTTCAAAACAGAGCACCTACAGTCAGTCAGGTTTGGTGAGGGGGCACACAGGGAAGAACTATACTTGCAGTCAGGATGGAGCTTGAATATGCTACCTGAGAAATACAAATTTCTTTGTAGAAAATAAAAATCATCCTGCCTCAGGCAGCCAGCACACTCACAACTGCAGACCAGTCGTGCATTCAGGTGCTGGAGACCGAAGGAATCCCTCAGAACCAGAGCTCTGTCGAAAATCTGGCCAAAAAAAGAGCCCAATTTACCACTTCTGCAATGCAGCAAGACATTTTTCACCCTTACCTCAATATTTTTGTGAAAATTAAAGGCAATTTACATTTGATGCTTAGGAGGGAAGCTTTCTTCTGAACAGAAGGACTAAGATTAAGCCCAGGAACAATATAACAGCATAATTGAGTAGGCAGGAACTGGCTTGTCATTGGAAAGGAAATTCTGCTACTTTGAAAGGAACAAGACCTCCAAACTCCCATGAAATACAAATTTTAAAAATGTTTGAAGTCAGTAGTAACATCTTATCTAGATAAAAGGAGTATGTATTCTGGTTAAGAGCTGATCCCTTTTAACTTTTTGGTTTTTAATACAAAAAAGGGTCAACTTTTAAAATCAAGATATATCTTGGACATTATTGAAAGGCTTTGTTTAGTTTCTTTTTTCAAAACAGATATTTGTTAAAATTAATGTAGTAACATATTTAGTTTTAAATGAAAATTACATTTCTCTTTGAAAATTATTTTGTTGAAACCTCTTATTAAAGTTCATTTCCAAGAGCTGTACCTGTTCTAGCTTGGGCAAAAAGTTAATGTATTCAGCCCTGCTATAGTTATTCCTGTATTGTTGGACTTCAATAAAGTACATTGGCTTATTTTATGTACTGGTGAGTACATTAATGTTATTTTAACATAGACAGAGCAATACTTCATTCTTGGTCTTCCCTCACAATTGAGAAGTGCATTTTTAATCATTATCAATTATAGCATCTAGTCAATCATTTTGCTCTTTTTCTCAGTACAGTGAGAATTTGTAAGTTTGTTACTAGGAGTTAAAAGAATGCATTTACAATTTGTCTTATTTTAAATGTAAGTGCATCTCCATATTTATTACAACAGAATATGATCCAGAATCCTGAATTTTAATTCTAAGGTTAAGAAATATCAATACCTTTCTAAATTACTTAGTCTGCTTTTTAATCCAGTATTTTTACCACTTTATCCTTGTACAGAACCTCTTAACCTGCATTTAACTAACCCCTGTCTTTCAGACAGGCACAAAAAATCCAGCACTTCTCTATAGGTTGTTTGAAAAGGTATCACCTTCACTGTTAAATCTGTGCATTCAGGGATAATGCTGATGGTCATGCTTATTCAGAAGACTAATCTCTCTTCTTTTTACATATGGCATGTTTTCTTGTTGCCAGAAAATGCCAGATGAAGTGAACTCAGTTCCAAGTTTGATCCCTCAATCAAAAAGGTTCAGTGATTTCAGGGTGGCACTGATCTGTGCAGGACTGATTTGTTTAAACTTCGTTTTCAGGTGGCTGGTGTAAATTGGGTTTTGAACATTCTGATAAAATCATGGTGTGGGGTGTAAAATGTGAAAGAAATATTTAAACAATGCATGGAAAGAAAACATGACAAACACTGCATCTTTGAAAAGGAGGGCAGACCAAACAATATTTCATTGCTATTTTTTGAGAACAGTTGGTTTAAATTTCCAAATAACTTTCATTTCAAAGGGACGGTATCAAAACACATGCAAAAAATAAAATTCTAAATAAGGCACAATAAATTATTTCACTGCTTAGGTATTGGATTTCAAAGGGAGAAGAGAGTATGCACAAGGATATTAGAATGGACTATATTGCATCTTTGGGAATTGCTGTCAAATATTGATGAAAACAGAGAGACTGTCGGAGATCAGATAAAAGGAAGAAATGATTACATTTGGAAGAACAATGTGAAATGTGTGGCCAACAGAGACTTCGAATGTAAGCTAATAGCAATCCACCAAAGAACAAAGCTGGAGGAAGTCCCACATATTCAATCGCATTTACAGTCAGTTAGAATACGTAAAAAATTTATGGTGCATTTTTCCTTGGTTTGAAACTCACAAAATTGGCCATTCAGTGGATCTGGCTGTGACACATCACTACAGGGAATTGACAAGCATCAACAAGACAGATGAAAAAATGATGAACCCTGGTTTTAGCCATTTTGTCATAACTTGTGCTTATCATAACATAAACAGAACTTTTGGCTTTTCTGGAATTTAACTGAGTTATGAAATTGAAGAGATTCACTGCTTTTACATAGTACACATACACACATGAAAAGTGTTGTCTTCCAGGTGCTACTCTCAAGAGCCTCATGGTACTGGGATACATGACACAGAATGTCTTGTTTTGAAATGTTTGTCATAATATGAAACTAAAAGCCATGGTACAAAGTTTTGTTAACATAGAGCTTTTCCTGGAGTGACCTTTCCAGAAGAAAAGTGTTTTAAACAGTCTCTCTAAACCCTTAATTTTCACTAAGATAACTGCTGTGATCAACAAAGATTTTAAGAACTTTCATATCAACATTTACTGGGCCTACATATTTGAAGAATTTTTAAGTTATCATGAAGAGCTACAAAAGCATTAATCTTTAAATATGGAAGTAAGAAAGTCCAGAGCCCTCCATGCAGGCAGACACAGGCAGTACCAGCTCCCTGACAAGCAAGGTAGTGTTTTCTGTAACAATAGCACTGCAGATTTTATGCAGTTTTAATGCATTTCATGCACAGATTTTTAGATTTAAAAGGGCAATGTGCTTTGTGTCCTGTATTCTGATGGTTGTTACATCGCTTATAAAGCTAGAGCAAATCTGTGCACCTCAGTGTAGTGATTGTATCCACACACATTGTAACTAGGATCACAGTGTGGTTTTACAGTCACGTTGCAGAGAGCTTACAACCCATCCCTTGATTTCAGCAGCTCCTGGATCTAAATTTACCTTTTGAACTTCTGTACATTGGCTCTGCAAACCCTGTCGTTGCAGGTGAGATGGAGTTCTTGATTCAGTTGCTTTGGGCTTGAATCTGGAATTTCATCCCCCTCTTATCTTTATTGCAGTAAAGGTGTAAAATGAGGATAAAGGTATTTCATTACAGAAATCTTCAGCATCTTGTTACCTTCCCCTTTTGTGACCATGGGGATGTTTCACTCACATGTGCTTACAAAGCCCCCCTGAAGCTGGGAAAATCCCCAAGGAAACACAAGAAAAACAAAAACATGGCACCTAAGGGGAAAACTTTTAACTAGTAGGGACTGTTGCATTTGGTTTTGAAAAGGCAAGATAACATCACCCAAAAGATTCAGCACTGATGATGTTTTCCATGTGATCTTCATCACACTTTTTTATAAACACACACAGAGACCTAATTAGAGTGGAGCATTTCCCTAGCTGTGTTCCTCACTCTTGCTGGAAGTGAAATACAGACTGTCAGAGCATCACACAACAACCCAGACCCACACACATATCCTGGCCTTTTACCAACAGCATTTTACTGGCATATTTGCTCAATTTTTCCAAAACCACTCACCAACAAGTAACGATCTTCTTATTTTCATATCCTTGCCCATTTTTAAGAAAAATGAAATCATCTTGCTACGACTTATTTTTCTGTAGTTAGGACCATAGAATCAGTAAGGTTGGAACAGGGCCCTAAGATCATTGAGTCCAACCGTTAGCCCAGCACCACCATGGTCACCACCAAACCGTGTCCCCAAATGCCACATCCATACCTTTTCTGAACAATTCCAGGGATGGTGATTCCACCAGTATCCTGGCCACCTGTTTCCATGCCTGACCACCCTTTCAGTGAAGGAATTTTTCCTAGTATCTAATCTAAACCTCTCCTGGCACAACTTGAGGCTGTTTCCTCTCATCCTGTCACTTGTTACCTGGGAGAAGAGACCAACCCCTAGGGCTTTTCCACACGTCCATCTAACAGCTCAGCTTCCCAAACCTCTGGTTGAGAGTGACCTATACCCACCAAGTTATGTTTTTCCAAGAGAGACAATCACAGAGAAGCAGCTTTGATAGGTGGCTTCAAGCTTGACAAACTCTCCTGAAGAGTACTACAAAGGAGAGATGGTCTTGGAAAAAAAAATTAGACAGTGTTGTTTTGGTATCATACCTAGGAAAAACCAAAGTTGCATGGATGAATAAAGAAGTGATTTGCTTCTTCCTCAATCAAAATGAAACTGCATTAATTTTCAGGTATATCAAACTTTATCTGGTCTTATAACAGGTAGTGCTAATCTCTCAGAAAACCCTTGAACTATGACAAAACATCACATAAACATTGCTTTTACTGTCACTTTCTACTGTTTTAAGCCAGTCCTGTGCATTTTAAAGTTGATGTTTCTCTGTCTTGTATATGAGGATCTTATGAAAAGTTTTTCATCTCCTAAAAAACATCATGCAGTTGTCACTCTCTGACTGGGACATGGTTAGGGATAGCTGCACCAGAGTCAATATGATTGGGCAAACTGCTGATTACTAACATACTGCAAGCACACAAGTATTGTCTTGGGGAATTGCTCTGATGAACGAAACAATAGATTGAGCATTTGGAAAAAAGGAGAGGAGACATAAATGTAGCCCACAGGAACTGCAGATAAGATGAGTTCTAGTGGAAGTGCACATGATGGCTGCAGTGTGCATTTTTCTATTATTAAGATCACCATTTTCTCTGGAGGATTGTTAGCTACATCTGAGGGCACAACAGGAATTTGGATTTTAGAGAAAACATTATTTCTGATAGCTCTGCATGTTGCCCCCTAAGCCTAACAGGAGGATTTTGAGTTAAATAAACCTGTGCTAAGGGACAGGGATATAATTCAAATGGAAAATGGTAACATCCAGACTTGTAACCATCTGCATGGGCTACAGAAAGGAGTTTATACATTACAGAGGATGATTGGAGAGAACAGTAGGCTTTGTGAAATTACTGTACAGGGAACTTCAGCTGGACTTGGAGTTGCTCTGTAAATCATTGCTTTAATATAGCTTATTCTGTTTACCAAGTTAGGTTTCCTCTCAGGTTTCAGCCTCACATGAAGTATCTCAAATTCAACATTTACATGGCAATTAAAGCTATGTCAGAAATACACCACACCAATGCCAACAGGTTTTACTAGAAGGCATTTGGTTACCTGTTTTAAGACTCTGATGTTTTCTTGGTTTGCACTGTGTTTATAAAGTTATTTTGCAATCTTTTAAAATTTGATTTCGTATTTTATTTATGTGACAGTAGGCAGAAAAAAAATCTGTTATCAAAGCTTATGAAAGACTTGGATTTCACTGGAGAGGCCAGTGATGTGATCATTTACTGATTTCACTTGGGCTGCATACATGTAACTAGAAGCAGAATTTGACAATCTGTCCCTCGCAGTGAGAATGTGCAGACATACCAAATGTCATAAATGTTCCCAGCTGCAACTGAGACCCATACTTTTCTCATAGGGACAGCACATAGATTGGGAAGTTTGTCCTTAGTTCAGAGCTGGGTGGCCTAATTCCTTCTGTTTTCAGTTTCAGACCAAAATTAATGTGTACATCTGGGTTGTTAGTGCTGAGAAATTTTGGCTTATAGTGGAAAAGATTACAACAAGCCCAGTGTTAGTGGTATAGGAGGAGCTGACAGCCTCGTGTAGTCCCACTGAGTGATTGCTTGGCCTTTCTTAAGAAAAGAGACTTTTAGCAAGCAGCCTTGGCAGCAGAGAAGATGAGTAGATGACTGCAAGCCTGAGACACATTGGAAATGGGCAAAGTTGACGACCATCTGGGACATGAAATTGTGCTGTGTGTGTGTAATGTCGCAAATTTGATCTTGCTTACAGTTATACTGCTTTATTCAAGTCTTCAGAATTCAAGCAGATGAAGGATGAAGATATTCAAATAAACGTTTCTGGTATAGACAACCTTCTGCTTCCATGTCCTCTTATCAGTGGTACTGTCAGTTCATGGTCTTAATGACCACATCAAGTGTTGCCAGAGAAAATGCAAAATGCCCTTTCCTCAACAGTACATTTGAGTTACTAATCAGGGGAAAATGCAATGCTCCCATGTTGCCGGAGCTGTTATTTTCCCCCTGCTCAGTGAATTCCCTTTGCCCATCCAGTACTGTGGGTGACCTTCCAGACTCCCCTTGAAGGACTCAGCTTCACTTTCAGGTAAGGGGTGGAGGGGCTGGAAGGTGACATGGAAGAAGGGCAAGAAAAGAGGTTATATGCATCACTAGTTCACGTTTGGTGAGCACTGGTTTGGCATTAAGCTTATGTTTCTGCATACTCAGAGAATCTGTGAGATGTCTCCGCTCCAAGCACTGTGGGTGGTTCAGCAACATGAACTGGCCTGTTCTGTCAAAACAAGGAATTCTGAGTCTCTTTTGAAAGGCAGACACGGTTGAAAAAAATTCAGTGGCTCTCCTGCTACAGAGCGAGGAACTGGGTCTGCTCCTGACACCCATCAGGAAACACCACCTTGGGTATTGTGTTACACTTTCTTTCTCAGCCAGCTTTAACTAGGAAGGCTTTCACCTACCTTCACTTTCACAGATGACAGAGAGCAAACTGCTTCATATTGAATCTGAAAATTTGAGCATTTCAGGGTCTAGAAAGTCATCTTGTCCCTAAAGATCATAATATCTGAGAATAAGCCAGTCCAGGATGGCAATGAAGCAGCAGCTGAAGTCTGTGCCACTCCATACTCTGAGTACTGTACTTTCTGGCACCTCTTGGTTGGAGCTCAGACACTGCCTGAAGAGGATGGAACTGTTTGCACAGCAAAGGCAGAGGCTGCACTGTCTCTCCCCCTGCTCCGAGGACATTGGGCAAGAATCATAGATGGTCTCCCACAACTCTTCAGGATGATTCCACATTATCCCCTATTGAGTTGGACTGCACAATTTGGCCTCTCTCTCCAAATTGCAGGGATTACCAATGAAAACACTAGTTGTTGTGGAGGTCTGTTGATAAGATTTTGTTTACACACTAGGCGCAGTTTCTCGGAATCTTTAAATTAAATTAAATAACACATTAACTTTTGCGCCAATATCTAAGCTCTAGTGCTAGTCAGTCATCAGCTCTGACAGCAGTAAATCCGGCATAAATAGAAAATACCATTAACTTTGAGTAATTTACATAATAATTACATTACCCAGATGAGTGTTTCTTCCAAAAGGAGGTCACAGATGCATTCTGACTCTTTATTGTTTGCAGTAAATTGGGAAGCTCAGTCTGCACGCAATAATATTGGAAGAGATTTGCAAAGCGTTATTAAAAAGACACTAGTGTCAAAAGACTGTTCCATAAAAACACATGTACTAAAACCTTCAGCATTAATTGAATCATGCTTGTGTTTTGGCAATGCTGGAAACCTGGCTCAGTCATCACTCTGGTGATTCATTAGTGCTAATTAATGCTTTTTCCAGGCTAGTAACAAACTAAAGAGAGACTGTTTGTCTCTACTGATCATTCCACAGCTACAGTAATGGTTTGATTTATGTATCAGACACTTAATGCCGCGTTTCATTCATTTTTCAACAAGTTTCAAAGGGACTCAGGGTGCTTACGTGAAAGTTTAAGACAAGCAAGCAAACAAAAGTGTTTCCTCTGAGCACTGCTAAGCAATAATGCCGGGTTTCCTGGGGCTTCCCATCCAACCTGCTCTGCCTCTTCTTCCCTAAGACCCGAACAATGCCAGCATTCTCCCAGCAGGATCTTCAGCATCCTCCCAGAGGAATCTTCCCACTCCCTTCCCTGTCCACAAGAGGCTCGGCAGAGCTCCTGGCCACAGGCTGGGCTGGCCAGCTGGCTGTGGCCTCCCCACAGGGACCTGCCTGTCCCCTCAGCAGAGCCACCAGCCTTGCACGCTCATCCCAGTTCCACTGCCAGCTTTCCCAGAAACCCCTCACCACCTCATACAGGCAGTTCAACTCAAGGGCAGGACTGCATCTTCAGACCTACGCTGAGGACCTGAATTTCAATATTATTCTGCTCTCAGATCTACAGGGAAGGTTTTGACTCCAATATTTTGCTCTCTCTACAGGCACAAAACTGAGTGTGCCAGCAGTAGCATAAAAAGTGTAAATGCTGCAAAAATATGTTGCCATTTCCTCTCACTCTGCTGCCCAGTTTAGAAATTTGGCTGGAGGCATTCCTTGCAGTTTGGAATTTTCTTTTAATATCGTTTTTCTGTAGCTGTTTTCTTTTACATTTTTTAAACATTTTTAGTTCTCAGGAAATGTTTTAGAAGGGGAGTCTGGAAACAGAAGCACTTTACTTCTCCATAGATCATGAGAAGCGTGAGCAGTGCCCTTTGCTGCCAAAGAGCTTCAGCCCCTGGGTGAAGGGATCTTCTTGGGGGCTGAGGAAATGTGTGCAGCTTCCTGCACATTCAGTTCTGGGCTGGTTTTTGGCTGAGCAGTGACAATTCAGGGCTTGCAGAGCTCTTTCCATGAAGTGCAAGGCTGATATCACCAAAGGTTCCGACTGGTTCCGACAGGTTTAAACTGGTTCTGACTGGTTCCGACCAGTTCCAACCGGTTCCAGCTGGTTCAAACCAGAGTGAACCAGTTTAAACTGGTTCCAACTGGTTCTGACCAGTTCTGACCAGTTTAAACCAGTTCTGACTGGTTCTGACTGATTTAAACTGGTTCCAACCTGATCCAACCAGTCAAACTAGATCCAACCAGTTCTGACTGGTTCAAACTGGATTGAACCTGTTTAAACAGATTCTGACCGGTTTGAACCAGTTCCAACTGCTTCAAACCAGATCCGACCTGTTCAAACCGGTTCCAACAGGATACAACTGGTTTAAATTGGTTCTGACCAGTTTAAACCTGTTCTGACCAGTTCTGACTAGTTCTGACTGGTACAAACTGGTTCCAACTGGATTTGACCAGTTCAAACCAGATTGAACCTGTTTTAACTGGATTTGACCAGATCAAATTGGTTCAAACTGGTTCCAACTGATTTGAACTGGTTCTGACCACTTCAAATCGGATTGCACTAGCTTAAACTGGTTCCTACTGGTTCCAACCAGTTCTGACTGGTTTGAACCAGTTCAAACTGGTTCTGACCAGCTCCAACAGGTTCAAACTCGTTCCGACCAGTTCAAACTGGACTGAAACGGTTCCGACTACTTCAAACCGGATCTGACTGGTTTAAACTGGTTCAAACTGGATCCACCTGGTTCAAACTGGTTTAGACCGGTTCTGACTGGTACAAACCAGTTCTGACCAGCTCCAACTGGATCCGACTGTTTCAAACTGGATTGAACCAGTTTAAACTGGATCCGACTGTTTCAAACTGGATTGAACCAGTTTAAACTGGATCCAACTGCTTCAAACTGGTTCCAACCAGATCAGACTAGTTTAAACTGGTTCAAACTGGATCCGACTGGCTCTGACTGGTTCCGACTGGTTCAAACCGGTTTTGACCTGTTTAAACTGGTTCAAACTGTTTCTGACCAGTTCCAACCAGGTCCAACAGGTTCCAACTACTTCTGACCAGTTCTGGCAGGTTGAAATCAGTGCTACCACTTCTGACTGGTTGAAACCAGTTTTGATCCATTTAAAAGTGTCCCTTGGTTCAAACCAGTTCAGAACTGGTTTGAACCCATTTGAACCAGCTGGAACCAGTTGGAACTGGTTTCAACCAGTTTGATCTGGTGGCAACCGGTCAGCTCCAGTCAGAACCATTTTGAACCGGTCGGAATCAAGCTCAGGCCTATCCCCAAGAAGGTGATGGAGAGAATCCTCCTGGAAACATTTCCAAACATCCGAAGGGAGGGATGGTTTTGAGTCACCAGCACTGTGTGGGGAGTCACACTCAGCCCCCACAACATCGGCGGGTGAGGGGAGAGCAGCTAACACAGCCTGTCCTCACCCTGGCAACGCTTCCAGCACCGTGTTCATCACAGACAAATCAGTAAGATACAGACCGGACAAATGGACAGCAAGGTGGCCTGGAAACCTGAGGAACTCTTGGGCCCAGCAAGGAATTCAGCTGGAGGCTGGTCACAGGTTGTGCACCCAGGGGTTGATATCAGCTCCAAGTTTGACGTACCATGAACATCAACATAAGCAAAGGGAAAGTCCTGCACCTGGGGAGGAACAACCCCAGAGGTGCCTTCTAACCTCAGTTTGGTTTTGTGATTCCATGTTATTTGATTCTGAATATAAAACACCTGCTCACTGCATCATTATGGGGAAAAAATTTCCAGGGATTACTGCTACAGGAGACCTCGTGTTTTTATAATTTTAGAGCAATAACATACAGTTGGGGTTTTTTACAACTTGACACGTTTTAAAGTGAGACAATAAACTAATTTATTTTTCATTGCAAGTGCACTGTAATCTTAGCATTTTACCAGCTGTCATTATGCGTTCACTTTAGGGAAATTATTCAAACTAAATTTAGAACGATTCTATTAGTCTGCCTATGTGAGCTGGTTCTTGAACTGATGATGAATTAGAGGGCCCTCTATATGAGGAAGTGTCACATTTTGGAAACAACGTAAACCTACATACCAAAGACTGAGATCACGAAGCAGTCCCTGATACATTCTCAGAAATGTTGCTGTTAAACCTGCTGAGCATGAAAAATGCTGTTTCCAACAATTATGTATTTGTTTCTATAGAAGTCCTTTGATTTCAACTGGCTGTAATTTTTTTGACTCTCCAATCACCCTTCAATTTTATATGCTTTAATTACACATAAATCAATGCCTTTGCAGTGTTGCAAAAATGGTTTGAGAGCAGATTTTGGTGCAGAACTCTCCTAAATTGTGCTTTCCCGTGCAGCGCTAAGCAGCTGCCACACCTCACTGTAAAAGCTTTCTGTTGAGTGTATGGGACCTCGGTACGTGGGACTACAACCAAGTTCTGAAGGCAAATATGCATACATTTATGTGGTCACTGCAGTTATTCCAGTAATATTTATGTTACTGAAACTCAGATCAAAACCATTAACTTCTACACAGTAACTTTTACATGTTTGCTCACGGCTTTCAAGGACCTTTGAAAAATGTCCAGTTGCAATACAGCCTCTAGGAACTACATTTGTGTGGTATTACTCTTTGGAGCTGCAGTGAAACGCAGCAAAAAGGGAGGATGCAATCCCCACCACTCGATTTGTGAGTGTGTAAATATGCCACAAGCACCACAATACCCTTCCAAGTGGATGTACAAGAACTGCAACTTGAATATGAGGACATTGCAGGGTTAAGAAAAGGGAACATATTCACTGTACAAACATCAGGAAACTGATAGCTCAGCATGTACATTTTCATGCCAACTCCAAGGTTGGTCTAAAAGCTCAAAGTTTGTAACTGTTTTTATTTTCAAAATAGCATGCAGAACTAGAAAACTGAGCTTAAGCTAGATTATTGTTCATAGTCATAAATCTAAAGATGATTTTCACAACAACAAAAAAATTATTGGCATATATTTAGACCATGCATGACCTTGCTGAATCAACTTGGCATTCTCAAGAACAACAAAACAAAACCAGATGACAGATTCTTGTTTTCAGACTCTACAAATGCATCTCACAGCATATGAAGAAGAATAATTGCAGTGGGTATGAGGGAACTCATCACATTCCTCATGGGCTTTAGGTGACATTTTCCTTGGGTTTTAAACATAACCGAAATCTTTCAGGTAAATCCTGAACGGGGCCTTCAGCACAGAGAATGAGCTGCATTAAGAATCTGTGCCAGAACAGACTGTCTAACTTGTAAATAAAATGTCCTCAGACAAGAAAATCTCCTGGGGAGGTACATGTAATAAAGCTAATTTTCTGAGCTTTTCTGGAATTGCTACAGCACGAACCCCTCAGAGAAACTTTTGCAATAAAGATTTTCATGTGGTCTTCCCACCATGTACATTGAGGAGATCCACGGGAAAACCTAGTCCCAGCTCTGTGTGCCTCTCATTCTTCTGCACTTTTCTTTGGAGACAAATAGGCAACAAAGCCGTGACAGAAGCATCTGAGGTTGGATATGGGAAAATGAAATGCTGTTAGTTAGGAAGCAAAATTAGAGTTGTTATTGTTTTCCTGCACTTTTCACTAGTATTGTGTACAGACTTGGAATGTAAAGTGGCTATTCTCAATCCCAGAGCCTGCTCTGGCCATTTCTCTATCCACCAGAGAGACCTTGACTTACACGGCAGAGTGGCTGTGGACTTTGGGGACGATGACTGGAGATGTCCCACTCGCTTTGCTGGATGCTGGATCATGCTCTGCTACAGGAACCAGAGCCACTTGAACTACAGGCTCTGCAGCCTGGGAGGGCATCTGCCACACACTGCCTGCTTCCTTCATCCAAAATGTTCATAACACCAATGAAAATGGTGGAAAACAGCACGTGGAAGCAACATTGTCACTTCCCTGGATTTGGTTCCTCTTAACTGGATTAGAAATTACCATCTGTCTGTGAGTGTCCTGAGAGACTGTAATACTATAGATGCAAGGAGGAAGGCGGAAAAAGGAAAGGGGAACGTTACCTTCTGAAAGAACAACCAACTGTTTTCATACACAGAGAACATTATTTCACAGCCTTGAATGTAATCACAACCCTTTGTTCCATAGTAGATGCTAACAATGCAAGCGTATTTGCAAACAAGTACCTGTCCCTCTCTAATTGCATCCTCTCCCTACAGCGCCTGTAAAGTAAATGGCACATTTTCTTTTTCGCTTTTCATCCAGAGTGACATTTTTCTTAATCGAAGCTCTCACTTGACTAATGCTCCCCTGACATCACTATCAGAAAACTGACATTTAGCCCAGCCATGAACAAGATGTTGGCTGCAGTTCTCCTATCCTTAGCATGCATTTCCTTAATATCCCATGTTGATATGGTGTATATGACTAGACAAATTAAGAAGCAGAATTTTAATATTTCACTTCAACACATTGTATTCTGGGAGCTGACATTTTGGCACAACACAAGAGAGGCCGTAGCTCAGCAAAAGTATGCAAACTTGTGTACAAGTTGATAATTGAAAATCCTTGCTCTGCATTGGTTGGACTGGGTGAAGTGTGAATGTTTGTTCCTGACATTGCCTGAGAGAGAGGCAGCAAGGAAGCCTGTTTGTAAAGTTTTGTGAGACTGAGATCTGAGGCTTGAATGAAGATGATCCTTCAGTTATTTGGTAAGAAAAGGGACAGGTTCAGAAAATGTAAGAATCCTATGTATCCCAGGTGAGGCACTGGAACAGGTTGCCCAGGGAGGTTGCAAATGACCCAATCCTGGTAGTGTTTAAAGCCAGGTTGGATAAAGTCTTTGAGCAACTTGGTTTAGTAGGAGGTATCCCTGCCCACGGAAGGGGAAATTGTGACTAGGTGATCTTTAGGGTCCATTCCAACCCCTTAACATTCTATGATTCTACAATTCTATGTTTTAAAACAATAGTTCGCTTTTTGCTGAAACAAAACTTTCTGATGTTCCAAAGTAATTGGTTTTATTTTCTTTTATTTGTTCTTTCTTTTTCTCTCTCTTTAGCACAGGAGCAGGAACACAGATCAAAGCTGAGGAAGATGATTTTGTTTTACTTCCAACAGGATTGGACTGGGCATGTGAGAACGCTTGGAACTCCCAGGACTCAGTGTTGTAGAGGATTGGTTCTTACCAGTAACGGTGCTGGGTTTTCTCCAGGAATTTGTGCTGCTTTTACACAGCCTCAGTGCTCTTCCTTCAAAATAATGGTTTCTGATTCACACTGGAGGCTGTGAAAAAGGAACCGGCCTCTCATTTCCAGTGTGGTTGTACCGGGGTATATTTGATTCATGGGTGTGAGATAACCTAGGTCAGCTGCACATGTGAGCTCTTGGGTGGTTTTCCCAATTAAAACCATGCTACTAGCTCCCAACATTTTTTCCTTCACAAATTGATAGCTGAAAAATGCACACAACTCCAGCTGACAGAAGTTACTGAGGAGTGAGGATTATTTGAAACATCATAAAAGAGGAAAAAAATAAACTCTACATTTAAAGCTATGCTTTCTGCTTGATTTCTGGTTGATTCTTATTAATGTAATGATTCCCCAGATAAAATGCAAAGCAAATGACCCCATCTTCTAAAGTATGACCACCTATGTGTGGCCCATGTGATTGGACTCCACACATGCTAACAGTACTGACAGCACTATGTCACTATGCATTTATTTATCCACATTATGAGGTATGCCTCTCACTTTAAATTCATATTGACTCTCATCCCTATAAACCAGATGGTATCTTATTAACAGGAGGAGCTGTGGGGTCACAGAATTTTTGGCAATACACACTTAGGATGTGAGCCCAGCCTACTTTGGAGATCAAAGGACGAGCAGAGTCTGAACATCTTCAGAGCCTGGTGAACAGACCTCCCATTCTTTGCAAAAATGAACCTCAAATGAGGTCAGATTCACACTGCAGCAACTGACAGGTCCATTTGCATTACAGAGGTAAAAGAAAAACATCAAGGAGAAAGATGTGTCTCTGCAGCTTTCTGACACAACTGCTGGTTTTGATTATATTTTGGGGTTTACTCTCAGCTTTCCACTGAAAGCCTGGTGTATACGATGGCATGGATTGAAGCTCTGTCAGCGTCCTGATGACATGGGAATCCTATACATGCAAAATCAGGACTTTCAGTTTGTCCCCTTAAAGTGGCACCAAAAAAGCTGAAATTGCCCCAACAAGCCTTGTCTTGGGAAATTTGCCACTAAAGGAGAATTTCCAAGGAGTATAGTGATTCAACATTCAGATCCTCCCACCACTACCACTGCTTCCGTATCTGAGGTAAGCTTGTGGTGGAGGGCAGTGAGCAGCAGTGGTGGGATAGCAAAATGGGCAGTGCTCCATTAATCCTCCAGCTGGTACAGCCACAGTGACTGTACATCATCTCACCCAGCCTGGCCATCTAAATTTTAGGCATACAGTCTAAATTAGTCATTCCCCCTCTGGTCTACATGGTCCCATTAATTCCATACAAAGCATTGCTGAAGTCAGACAAGACAGACCCTGCTGTGCTAAGGACCATGATTCACTGGTGTGATTCAGAGCAGCCCTTTAGAGATTTCAGGGAGAAGAGTTGTTAGAGCTTTACCCAAGTGCATTTCTCACACCGCACTGAATCAGTGCAGTGACATTGAAAGAGTCTGACCCCTCTTCTCCTGCAGCATCCAGCATTCAGAGTGCCTGCCCACTCACCCACCAACAAAGTGAGAGATCATACCCACACAGCAGCAGTGATTTCACTTGCTGAAGATCCTATCTGGCCTCTGTTGCTTAATCTCAAAGAAGGCATGATAAATATAATCAAATAAATCCTATCTGTAATGAATTACAACTGCAATATCAACTGAAGCTCTGCCTGAACACCAGTCCTCTTGTCACTGTAAGGTATTAAAAAACTCAGCACAAAGTGTTACAAATGAAATTACTGTAATGCTTTAAATCCTTCCATTCAGTCTCTAAAACTCTGTCGCTTTTCCCATGTATTCCTTGAATAATATTTTAAAATACATTTTAGTGGCAACACAAGATAAATCCTTCTAAAGGATCTCTAATCCATTACAAGATCATTCACTTCACTCCTTTTTCGTTTTATTAACACAAAATTGATAAATTCAAACTGTATTTATTTTCTCCTTTTCCCTCTTCGTGTTTTCTTCTTATTGAGTCTTTTTTCCTGAGTCAAATTAACACACCATTTTTGTTAAGGCTGTATGAAAAAAGCAACCCGTTTTTCTCCCTCCTTCTTTCTTTCCCTGTCAGTTCAAATGAATTTTA
Organism: Aleadryas rufinucha; assembly: GCA_013397815.1. Lineage (NCBI taxonomy): Eukaryota > Metazoa > Chordata > Aves > Passeriformes > Aleadryas > Aleadryas rufinucha. The sequence continues at coordinate 847,405 of VZTH01011696.1, forward strand.
ATTTCTATCTTTGGGAAATGAAGGCTGTTGCTAAGCAGTTTAGAATTGATTCTTTGAAGGATTTCAAGTAGCAAAAACATCTTTAGAACCAAGGCAGCCACCCACGGGCTTTAGAATTCAGGTGGGGAATTCAACAAAGCACTACTTTTTCTGTTGTTTTGGGGTTTTCTTTGTTTCAATGAGTTCTTTTCTCTTTATGTTATCTGTGTGCTCTGAAAAATGTCAGCAGACCTCAGTATTATGGTGTACAAGGAAAGACTGCAAGTTTTCCAAAAGTACCGTGCTCAAAACACTGGACCATTTAATTTGCTCCCTACCAGAAACTTCAATGATGCAGGGACCTTGTATTTTCTTGGACTGCAAAGCAGTAATAATTAATGACCAGATTTAGCTTTGACTTCTGGTAGCTTCGACTGATCAGCCTCATTCATGGATGAGACGAATGTCCAGCTCTGGCTTCATGGTGGCAGCTTAGTCTACGTAAGGGGGCTTAGTCTACATAAGGGACTCCCAGAACTGTTTTTGGCACAGATATTTCTTGGGCTAGTTACACAGAACTCTGAAAAGTATAGCATAGCATTTAGGTAACTAAATTAAAAAAAAAAAAAATCCTGAAAATTATACGTTATTTGAGGACCATCAGGACCCTGAAAAACTTGAGAGTTTTTTTGCTTAATAGTTCTGTGGGATTATTCCTAGAGGGTGACCTATAACAGGGCTGAACCATTGTCCACAATGGTTCACTTTCCATCCCCTTGTAACTTGTTCCCGCTGTTACATCCCAGGGGAAAGTCTTTGCCTGGAACATTTCTGAAGCCCTTTTTCAGCTAAGGAAAAGGAAATTTTTGGTGACGAGGCAGAAATGGATTTTTTAGCTATTATTTTAATCTCTTACTGCCTCGAGTGTGGAGGACAATGGGCAAGCCTAATTTGGATCTGTTGTCTCGTGTGCATGCCACGTATTCCCTCCTAGTGCCCAGGCCCAGAGCCCTGTGATGAGCCCTTCCCAAGGAGGACCAGCTCACCTTCTGGAAGGCTCCTTGTTACAGCTCCCTGGGCTACTCTTGCCCTCGGGAAGGAGCCATGGATTTGCTGTAATACTAAATTAATTACAGCAGCCTCTCCAGAAGTCTGTATGGTCAATTTGGACAACTACTTCAAGGTCCAACATGCAAAGTATGTGGTCAGCCTGGGTTCTCTAAGCAGGGTGGGAAAACAACCACATTTCTCCTTCCTCTCATCTGGCTGACCTGGAAGGGAGCACCCTTGGGGAAAGCCAGGGTGGACAGACTTATAAACAAAGAACTGCCCTACTAAAAACTGTATTTTCGTGACCATGATGACAGTGACAGATATTGAGCTCAGGAACTAGCAGCCAGATTACTTGTGGCAGCCCTGTCACCCAGGCCTGAAAGTGAGATCACGCACATGATGGCCACCAAGGACAGTAGTCAGGCTCTGAAGATGTGCAGAATAAGGAAGACCAAGAGAGGAGTAGATGGTCTGTAGTTCAAATGATTTCCATGAATAGAGATTTTAGTGGGAGACAAGCCAGAAGAGCTTGACTTAGTGATTTTACAGTCTAATAAGGCACTATTAGTATTGCTTTGGCAAATGAGGATTGATTTGCTTGTGTGTGATAGATTATCAAACACAGATTTAAAAATTGTTCCAAAGTCATGAAACTATAGCTCAAGCCTCTTTTTAAAAGTTGCTTGGTATATCATTTAAAATCAGTGTAAGAGGTCACTGGAAAAGATTGACATAGCTTCCATAGAAAATGAAAGTATCTCTTTATAGTTATGTATTCATGCAAACAGACAGTGCATCATAAATAAATAACACCATTCTGTACTTAACATCACAATGGAAGCGAAATAAGGCAAACCCCAATGTACAAAATCTTTATTGGATCTCAGGAGAAAGAAAACAGCAACTTTTTCATTGAAATGTCCATTGCTCTGTGCTGTCAACACCGGTCCTCCAATGCAGAACAGCCTTCCTAATTGTCCACAGGAGAGGAATATAGTATTATAGAAAACATTTGGTAACTTGAGGCAACCTGGTTTCCTCTACACAAGTTTTAACTGTTTACTGATAGTTGTCATGCTGTTCTTGAAACACTGTTTACTTTACTTTTCATTTCTCATTAGGGAGGTTAAAATGAACTCCACTTTCTGTGCTTTAGCATGAAGTTTTTGTCATCCTCTTTTGCCATCCATTTTGTCTGAGAAGTGACTGAAGGGACTTTTGCCTTCCATCTCCTGCTTTTCTCAGTTCTCTTCCCACCCAGTCACTAGGAGAAGATGCAAGGAGAAGGAGACAAGGACCCAGCCATTTCTTCAATCCATTCTGCTCTCTGATGGGAGATGATTTGTTTCACTCCATGGGTATTGGGGCACAGCTTGAAGTCCACTGAAATAAACACTTTTTCCTTCTGATTTAAGCCCCAGTAAAAGAGCATTTGCTGCCCCCAGCACAGAGGTTTCCCTAAGGCACAGCAGAAAAGCCAAGCAAGGAGGGAGGATGAACTTCTGTGGTCCCCTCCCTCTTGCACAACCCTGTATGATGGCTGTTGCAATGTTCTCAGAAAACCTTTAAAAAACACAGAGAGAGAGAGAGGACTGTACAAGTATTGTAATCTTTAAAACTGGTGTCTGGGCAGGAAACAGAAGGCATGAATAAGAGTGAAGAGTTCAATACAGGGAGAGGTAGCAAATCATGTGCTCAAAGAGTCACTGTGCCATACATCTGAGTGATCTTATGGAGTGTCAGGGTTGTACTTCAAAACTGATTTTGGAGATAAGACGGTGACTGAGGGTGGGAAGGAAAAAAATAACAGGAACCTCTGACTGGGAGGGCAGAAGGGGAGTGGAGACATAGCAGGGGAGGATAAACCTCTCACTTGGTAAGTGACAAAGGCATTTTAATGCAGTAAATAAAAGTGAAAGTATTTTCCTTTGCTCTCCTCAAAAAATAATGGGTCTGATTCTAAGCTCAAATAATGATCACAGTTCCAGAATAAAACCACAAAGGCTGAACAAATGTTGTCTAAAACAATTTAGTTCTAGACAGAAATTAAAATCCCACCAACTGCAGTGAAAACACAAAATGCTGAACAAAATGACATCCTGACTGGGATTTTTCCTCGCAATAGGAAGGAAGAAGCTTACAAGTCAATATAGTCCTCTAAGACATCTATTTTTTATATAAATGTCATGAACATAGGGTGTTTAGAAGCACACAATCACAGAACTGAATCGGAAGGGACCCTCAAGGATTACCACATTAACTCCTGGCCCTGCACAGGACAGCCCCAAGGATCGCACCATGAGCCTGAGAGCATTTTCCAAACACTCCTTGAACTCTGCCAGGCTGCCTGGTGCTGTGACCACTTCCCTGGGGAGCTCATTCCAGTGCCCAGCCACTCTCTGGGTGAAAAACCTTTTCCTGATATCCAACCTGAACCTCCCCTGACACAACTTCAGGCCATTCCTCGGGACCTGTCACTGGTCACCACAGAGAAGAGAATGTAAAAAGTGTTTCCAGAGTTAACAGGAAGCTCTGAAAAGGCCATACCAGAGTGTTATGACTTTATTAGAATAAAAACTGTTATAATCATATTTTCAGACCTAATATTCATATTTCCTGATACAGCAAAAACTGTAAAGAACATTGTTAAACATTTAAAAAGCATAATTATACATTGAAAGGCATAATTATACATTCATTCACCTAATAAGGCAGATTTTACATCCAGAATTTTATAAAAAGGAGTTTTGAATTATTAAAAAAATGTACAATTTTATACTGCCATTTGACTACACAATTTTATTGCTTGGTAAAAACAGCCAAACACCTCATACTTCACTGGAGGCTCTTTTATAGAGTTCTCTTCTGGCTGATCAGCAGTGATGTATTAAAACTCATGAAACATTGAAAAATTCCAATTAATTTCTGAAAACTGACTTTTCCAGTTGGTTTTAGGAGCACAATTTCATTTGAGGAGCTTTCAGCTTCTCTTGCCCCTGCTGTTTTGATGGTCTCAGTGCTTTAGGAAGTACCATCTTCCTGGTAGACTAATGTAGATGTAACTCTGTTGTGCATAGTATTCTTTTTTACTCCTGAAACACAAAGTTCCCACCTCAAGCTTTTACATCACAGAGAGAAATAATCACTTACATTTTCATATCAATATTTCACCCTAGACCCTGAAGGGAAAAGAATTAAAATGAGTCTCCTTTCTTACTTGGTCTGTTTGAGATCTTTCACTAAGTCCTCTAAAAGCCTTCCAGAGGTGTGTGTCATGTGTTGTAGGTGAGAGAGGTGTTTCCAGATAGCTCATAGTTTGGATTTATCACCTTCCTTTATTTTCCCACACTCATAGTACCCCAATGTATTACGGAAAAAGTTTTCCTGATGCCAGAAAGGAATTTTTTTTCATGTTTTTCTTGCCATGGATACTTTCCTAGATGAGTTAATTTTCACCTACAGAACCTTTTGAGTCACCTAAATCAGAGGAGATGAGTCTTTTCCTTGCAAAAGGCTAAGCAGACCTTTCACACACCTTTCACAGGCCACACATTAACACACAGATTAGTGTTATTTTATAAACTGTGAGGGGAAAGAAAAAAAACCTTCAAGTCCTATAAAATAAAGTCACAGGGTAATTCTGCCAGTAGGTTCTCAGATCTTCTACACATGACCTCCCTTGCATGGTGGACTCCCATATTCATGCACCTCCTTGAAAAACAACTCCTGAATGCTTTATTAAAGGAAATATCACATATACAGCATGCCAGCTCTGGAAAAATTTGCAAGGAATGTCTTTGAAAGCAAGTTAAAAGTGTAGTTCATCTCAGACTAGATGTTCAGTTAGGTTAAAAACATACTGCTGAAGCAAGAGGATTGCATGCACTTTCCTTTGACAGCTTCTCTGTGCTGATGTATTCCCTAAAGAGAGTCTGGACAGCAGCACCCATGGACCTCTGTTCCCACAGTGGTGTATGTGTGTAGGATGAACAGGCAGTGTGTCCCACAGTCCAGGCACCCCGGACACCCACCACTCACTGCTGAAGCACACCGCAGGTAAAATTCATACTGGCATTTCAAAGGAATCTCCAGAGGAATTACTCCCTTGTGTATTTTCTCCCAGTCCATTCCAGGAAGAGTTTACAGGATTGGGTGCAGTTCCTCAAAGCTGTGTTCTGGACAGCCAACCTTTCCTCTCCACCCCCACATCTCCTCTGTGAGTCAATGCTCTTCTCACTCACACACCTAAAGTCTTCTTTATATCAGAGAAATTCTCCCACACCTCATGAAATGCCTTTGTTCTCTCTGCAGTGTTTGTTGCAAAGGATGGATTGGATCCACAGAAAGATCATGGTGGGCATGTGAAAACATATCTAAAACTTAACTTAAGCCTACATTCATTTATAGTAGAGTTCAAGGCTTTTCTATTGTGGATTTCAGGACTTCACACTTGCTTGCATGCTGTCAGTTAATGAAACTCTCACATGAATTTGTGAAAGGCCACACTTAACAGGTTGTGTCACTAGCTGGGGGTACTAAATGTTTTGGGGTTCCCAGAATATATCCTTCTCCTTCTGCCTGGAAATGTTCTCTGGGTAGTAAAAGATAATTTTTCCCATTTGTCTGGATAAGTGAGCCCAGAGAAAAGGTAGCTCTCTGGCTGCCAGATGTACAGCAGCCCCAGGCGAGTCTATGTGCAGATCACCAGGTGGATGTATTGCTTCATGCAGTGAGTCAGATGGACCCCAAATGCATCGATTCTCTGGTGCACAGGATCTGTGCCACTCCTCTGCTGGGAAACTGGGACAGAAATATTTGAGCCCTGTTTTGCCTTTATTAGCTAAAAGCACTCGAGTTTACGTTATATTGTAGTATAGAAGTGGCATCCTGTTCTTCTTTGCCTTAAAAGCATTTGTGACTGATTTTCTACATTGTCAGCATCTCTCTTCCACTTGAAAGTCTCAGGCTCATCACCCCTTCTTGTGTTTGAGCATTTTAGGCTGGTCTAAGGGTAAGTATTGGATTTAAGAGATCCCAGCAGCGGGAAAATCCCAGCCCATGTGTTGGGGCATAAAGCGGGGTCTGGTAGTGCTGCTGGGATGTCTCTGACAGCGTCACCTAATCAACTCCATCCATTTTTTGTCTGTCTGGACAGCCTGAAACTGCTGGGAACCAGGCCAGTGGCTGAAGCACTGAAGGCTGAGGGGTGGAACAGCAGCATGACCTCTTTTCTGAATGAAAAGCAGTTCAGATGTTGATCCACAGTCCATGTACCTATGGAGATGGAGCGGGTCAGTGGAATTTGTGATTCCAGCTATCTATAAGGGTTGTCCTGTCCGTTTTATATATTGCCATAAACCCATTTAGCTTCTACCCCTAGTTTTGATCACAAACCCTCCAGGAAGTAATTGGCTAAGCATGTGGAAGCAGTGGCTCAGGAGGCACATCAAAAGGAGACAAATGAAAAATGGGCACTAGAGCTGCCAAAAAGGAGGTCTTAGACGTGATGTCAGACACAGTTTTTTGTGCTTTACTGTGACCACAATTTCACCCAGCGGGGCAAAGGAAAGTGCCCACTGTCACACAACTGCTGTGACGCACTGGTGGAACCTCCTCATCCTGCCCTACACAGTTCAGCTGTGACCCCACTGCTTTGCGTTTTTTCCAGTGAAAAACAGACAGTGCTTCTTTTCTTCAAAGCGAGAGAGGCACAGAATCTACCTGAATTTGTTATCAGATAATTTTCTTGAAGTTGTAAATCAGCCTCTCAAATTTTCTGTGTGCACCAGGAGCTAAATGAGCTAACCTTCTGTCAAGCAGTGAATTCTGGGACATTTTTTCCACCTTTGCAAACATTAGTCTGTTTAAGTGAATCAAGTACTTAACATGGCATGATGAGGAGGAACCCTGGGGAAAAACTAGTGAGCTCATAGTCCAAAACTGATGCAGTCATAGTATTCAAAGAAAAAGAAAGAAAATAGCACTCAAATTTTCCACTATGATAAAACCAGAAGCAAGTGCTAGAATAAGTAGGTTTTGACATCCATTGTTCAGTATCACTAGAGTGTTGTTTTTTTCTGTATAGCAGAACAGTGGTTAATTCATAGCTCTTGGGATTTATTTTCAAGCATAAATCACTATAGTTGGTTTTTTTCCCCTACTATATCAATAAGTGGTTTGTAAAAATCTGCAGGGAAAAATAAACCATACAAGCTGGCAAGTAGTTTTAGTGGCATTTAAAACAACTGTGGTAGTTATAAACAGTAAACAAAACATAGTAACCAATTTAAACACTAGAGATTGTTGTATCATAGGAGCATAAATCATTAACTTAATAATTTCAGCAGCAGTGACTCAAGTACAAAATTAAGCCAACAGTACCCCCTGTGGCAATAATGAAGTACTGTATTTCTTAGAGAAAACTGACACAATCTGTGGTCACAGTTTGGAAATCCTCTGAATTTGATCCTTGGAAGAGAGATCTCCAAGTAGCTTTTGCACGAAGTACTTTTAGAAGGAGTTATATTCCAGACATATTTTCACAGACACAATCCAGAGCCTATGAGCAATGGAGATGAGGTTAGAGGCATTTCGACAAGAGACGGACGAACACAAATGTGATGGAGACCACTGCTGGGATTCAGTTCTGTGTTTTAGACAACATTCCAGGCTATTTTTTCTGAAGAACCAGTGCTATGAAGCAGGAGATTATAACCTAGAAGGGCCTGAAGATGCAGTGTTCACTCTGGCTAAACTCCTAATACGGTAGCGCTGACGGGTTCAGTTCCAAATATCCCAGCTGGCCCTTTACGAAACACTGAAGCATATCTGAAAGGAAACTACACTCTCCTCCCTTCAGCCAAATCCATGCTACATCTCTTCTGACTGCTTGGAAATGAAGCTCAGAGTGACTGGGCTTCTCTCTAGGCATTAGTCATGGGTCAAAAGTTAGGTGGTTGAATCTTAGCTTTAAATCTCCTTAATTTTCCAAGAAAATTGCAGAACTTCTAGGATACATGAATGTTGCTCAGCCAAAACTGCTTTTAATTTTCATCTTCAGATTCTGATACTTTTTCAAAGAGATGAGAAAATTCAAAAATTGCTGTCAAAGTTGGTAGGGAATGTAGTTAACTTTCAACTTCTTTCTTTTTTAATTTCTCTGCTACTAGTATTTCCAGTACAGCATTTTGGTGATAGGAACAAATCATATATTTCTGATGTTAGATGATGCTGTGGGGAGGGGGAAGAAATCATGTGATAACACCTCACTTTAGAACTGCCTTTTCTTTAAGAATCTCAGAATTCCTGAGAGAATTCGTGTAGAGTTCCAAACCTCTACATGCAGATTTCTATATATGAGAATACACAGAAAATTAGTCTTTGGTCAAAGCTCAGGTAGTAAAAAGTAGGAAATATCATTGCTGAAAAAACCAAAAGAAAATGATAAGATGCAACCACTCAAAAAGGAAAAGACAAGACAATCAAATGCTATTACAGTAGCAATCAGACAGAAGCTCTAATCTCGTTGTCCAAGTTATTAACACGTTCCAATTAAGTATTGTCTTCTTCTCCTTGTTTCAGTGTTATTTATGCAGCAGAAGCCTTTTACAGCATTAAATAAGGCAACAACTGATGTACAGTGAAGTTATAACCTAACTCTAAAGCAAGAAATGGAAAGTTGAATCAATAGTGAAGGGACACTTCTCACTTCCACACGTACAACAACAATTCTTGAGTAAATATGGGTTTTCCTCATAGAAATCACTCAGTCAAACCTCTCTTCCTCAGATGTCCTCTGTGAAATTGCAGGGTGGTGCTCTGTAATTTCAGCCTAGTCCCTTATTTAACACTAGATTTTTCTCCAATTATGTATGTGCCCTGACATACATTAATGCTCACAGGAAATATGAAGTCTTTACCCAAACCCTAGGGAAGACACAGCCTGAAAAGCAAGGGACCAACTGCAAACATTCCTGAATGAGAATCCTGACTATTGACTCAGGCCAACACATCACATCTAACACACACATTAGCAAATACAGGTGTCAAAAGGAATTTGCAGAAACAACAGGCAACAGCGCTGTGTACTCCAGGACCTCCCTCCAATTTCTAAGATTTAATCTTAGAAAAACAATAAAATTAAGACATAATCATTATCTACAATAGTTTTAACAGTATTACCTTATCCTCTTGCCTGAAAGCCGTGGAACAACATGATGTCTTTCTTCTTGGTGTATCAGAGAAGAGAAGATGCAGCAAAGTGCCTCTACTGCTGGTAAGTAATCTGAGTAACCAGTGGGGACTGAGTCAAGCCTCAGCTATCCAAAAGCCTTCCTCCCAGGACAGCCTTCTGAGAATTAAAGTACAGAACAAGGAAAAGAGGCAAGATTCAGGACGGGCACTGTGAAGATTGAAAGAGAAATTTCTGTCAGGAAAAGCAGACAATGGAAAAGCTGATCTCCCAAAACCAGAGCAAAGCCATCACGTCTTCAGGTGACACAACTGCAGTGAGTCCATGCACCTGAGGAGCCCATGGGTTAACCGTGGTGGACAAGTGCCAACGGCACACAGGACCCAGGACTCTGCCAACAAGCCCAGATGATTGCTAAAGACTGAGGAGCCATGAGGGGAAGGGGTACTTTGGTATTTTGGGTAGCTTTAAGATGGTGTCATTTACATACTCACAGGTAACAGAACAGAATCCCTCATCCTCATTGATCCAGAGTCTCAGATCACCTTCCAGAGTGATCACTCAGATTCATATCCATTTAATACTACTTATAGAGTAACCAGTTTCTGCATACATTACCAGTTATCACTAAATCTAAACTGTATGTGAACTGTGGAAGTGAGACGTGCCAGACTTTGAAAAGAAGGAATACAGTTCATACACAAATACCATTCCATCGTGTTTACCAATAACATGTACAGAAAATATCAATTACCTTGCTTGGTCTGAGATTCTTCCCTTTCAGATGTGCCTTAGTGTTTGCTTTATTTCTGAAGCTGCATTAGCCAAGAAAATCCTGACAATGGCCAACTATCATTGCTGTGTATCCAAACTGAGGATTAAAACTACATTTAGCCAAAAGCAGAAGGTTTAAGGATATTTCCCAGCTGAAATATTTTTCAGGTATAAAACACTGCTATAGATCTTTGCACACAGAAGGATTTTGCATCACTCACTAGAAAAAATCCCACCACCAAGAAGATTCCTTGGAGAAGACTGAAAACTAAACAGATAGCCTGGCCAATTACTCAGCTCTAGCTACTAGCAAAATGCTGTTTAAGAGGAGGAGGTGGTTTATAGACCCTTGCACTTGGACAATATATCCTGGGCTGGGATGAGTTTGAGATTACTAGAATCTCAAACTGTTTATCTAAAAAATAATAGATACTAACCAAGACTCCAATTGTGATCCCTTAGGGAGACTGGGAGAAATAAATAAGGCAGATCTGGGTGCTCTACCTCAGGGCACACCTCAGCCTCCTGGAATAAGTGGTATTTCTTTTATCAGTGTAGACTGCACATTTTTCACAGCAGAAGCCAGTTCAGCTCCCACAGCCACTGCTAGCTAGCACTGGGGTAGCCCATTATTTACTTACAGGCAAAAATTAAAAAAAAAGAACTTCCTTGAGTTCACAGGTTTGTAAAGCATTGTAAATAGAAGACTTCCCTTCAAAATGTAGGCTAATGTGGATCACAGAAAAAAAAGGAGGCCTTGTTTTGATGTACACAGGCAGCAAACATCTTCAGACTCTGGGTCTGGTTTAACATACATCCTTGCAAGAAAATAATTAGGTTGTTAAGAGTGAGTCAAATGTCACTCGCATTATGAACAGTGCATGTCTGTGTGATGAAGAAATGCTGACTACATATGAGTTCAGCCTCTTAAATAAATTTTCAGGCAAACCTTCTAGAAGTTACTTAATATGTGTCAACAACTTAAACTCTAAACAAAATTAAAGAGGGAAATTTGGTCCCTGAAATACACCCTTTTAGGACCCAGAGATTATTAAATTGGCAAGTTAGGTCTATCATTAATCTTTTTTGAATGAAAGTAGTCTATTTGTGTCCAAGCATATGTGATAATGTGGAATAATGCAATAAGCAAAGCCGGGTTTCAGGCAACACCGTAAAGGTATGATAAAAGACACACTGCTGTTCTCCAGCTCCTCTCAAGAAACAATAAATCTTTGAAAAAGATTTATATTGGAAACACTGTGTGAGATATTTAACAAAATGGAAAGTTAAATGAGGTAAAATTACAAAGTTGGTATGAGACAAGATGAAAAATATCTTCATTTATCCAGTTCCTTATAAATTCCCCTAAATCATGTTAATTTACCTTTAGAAAATCACAAATGTCCTTGATAGGCCACAGTACTTAGTCACTGCGTCAATGTACAGACTGGGAAACAAGACACTCTTCTGTAAGCACCCTTTGGAAAGCCCACTCATGTTTCTCCTCCAATTTTTTGTCCAGGATGACATCTCATTGCAAAGCAGTTGTCGTGATCTTCCTGCTCCCCTTCATTTTTCAAAAGAGAATGTAAAGAAAACTTCTCTTAAGGAAAAGTCTGCTTTATGATAACTCTGCTGGAGAACTACTAGTAAGGACATTTGCAAACACTTGATCTTGGTTCCCAAAAACATTGTTCTTGTTACCTGGAAACACAGCTCACCATCAGAAACGGCTAAACCAAACCTGACTGCAGTTCTTGTGCTGTCATTATTTTGATCACATGAACATTCTGTTGCAGTATGGCCCTCTTTTACGCACATCAACACATCAACTTCTTTGAGTTGCTTTTAGTTCAAGCATCTCACTAAAATTCGTACAACCCATATTCCATCTCTCTTCTATCTATTGTAATAGACACAATGTCTGCAACAGACAAAGAATAGCTATTGATAAGCATGTATCCAATACTTAGTGTTACTTTTTGATGCTCTTTTCAAATGAAATTTGAACTGAATTTTTTTTATGGCATCAGAAACACCCAATACAAACCGAAAGGAAAAATAAGTCTAATGGTGTCTGAAGCAATCATTTTCTTGAGCGCCACAATCCCTGTGCTTTAACACTCAGCACTTCTAACTTGCTTCTGTGCTGAAACACTGAAATACTTCACAAATATATAATGCAATCATGTATTAGCAACACTTGTCTATGTTCACAATAGAATTTGGATTGACGTGGCAAATGGAAGTGCCCATCAAAGCCACATCCCATAAAAGGCACTGTTCAAAGGAGAGAGAAAAATCTAAGACAAGTTGCCATAAGAGCATGAAGAGAACGGTGCAGCAAAGATAAGTATTAGGAGAATCTGATTTTAAGAAATCACTGAATGTCTACAGCTAAAGAGATGCAATCTGTACCATCCTCTCCTACTCCAGCTTCATACTGGACCTTGATGTCTAGATAGGGGGATAGACCTTTTTTTGAGGCAACTGCCCTTTTTTTAGGGGAAAAGCAGTGAATTCTGTAGTACATTACATTAATTTTTTGTCTCTGACAAAATAAGGTATATTGATGATGCAAACATTCTGTGGGCATTTATACTGTGAATCACAATGGTAGAGTACACTTTGACACAGTCTAAAGAGGGAATATTGCCCCGCAGTCCTTTAAGAAACTAATCTAGAGCCTAAAGCCCTGATTATCTCTTGCATAACTTACCTGTTTCACAGAATTATTCCATAACCTATGCCCTGCAATTGCCATGAGATACGCAAATACGCAAATTTTACTCAAGTACTTAAAAAGTTACAATAGTTCTTTAGCTTCCATTGTACTCTTCAGCCTTCTTTAATGTGAAAGCATCATGATCTATTATTTTTCTAATATCTTAATATGACTAATGGCTACTCCATTGCTGAAATGGTTATTTTATGTAATTGAGCAGAACTGACCTGGATCATATTATTCAGAGCTCATGCAAACTTCCTCTTTGAGGTCACTTCCCAGTTCATATCCGGTCCAGACAGATCCCGACTGATATCTGAAAGCACAATGACAACAGAGGGTCTGACACAGGATCTCCAAAGGACTGATAACAGCATTACTGCTTACAAATGTGACATTGGCTACAAGGTAGTTCTGCTACTTCAGGATCCCTGTTTCCATGGACCATACCCAACTTGCTCAAACATGGGACACAGGGTTTATCAGTCATGCTAAAATGTGCATCCCTACTATGATCCCATGCATCCAGTGGGGATGTCTAGAGTGGCTTGAGAATATCACCTGAATATCCCATTCTACGAAACATGGAATGATTTTGGAAGTATCATAACAAAATAAATATAGTTTTGGTAATTATGCCCCCCATCTGGCTTTCTTCAGGGTGTATTTGGAGTACTCTTTTTGTCCTTTACTCCATTCAAGAAAGACATCAATGAACTGGAGTGAATGCTATGGAGAGACACCATAGCCTGGAGTACAGAAGTAAAAGAAGAAACCAAGAGTGTCAGGAGAAAAAGAGTTTAAAATTGTAATTTACATCCTGTCTGCTGCTCCTTGTGAAAGGCTGATCATAGAAGAGACAGAGCCAGACTCTTCTCAAGCCACACAGCCAAAGGAAAAAGAAGCAACACAGATCACAGGAAAAAAGTTGTCCCTGAATATTAGGAAAATAAAAATCACAGAGAAGGTAGTGCAGCACTGGAAGAGCTCACAAGTATAAAATTAGACACCTTCACTGTTGTGAGAGGAGCCTGGTCATGGTTCACCAGCAGATTCTGGTCTGCAGGGCCTGATTTTGTCAGAGGGAGTAAAAATCAGCTGTTTCCACTGAAGTCTGTAATATACGTCAACCTTTATTACTCTGAGGAAATTAAAGGGAGGTCACTCAAGATGCAAGGACCAGATTTTTAAAACTCCTTTATGGAGGGTACTGGACATTGAAGACAATTGCAGACACATCCCTGTGTAGAGGTACTCTAAAATTGTTGCTAAAAGCACCATGGAAAATCAGGCCCTCATTGTTTGCTGTGTCTATTTTGTTTGTTAGGTCAGATTTCTTTTGCTATCCCACAGTGCTATATGCAGTGCTGTGTTTATTTTCCAGGTCAAGTAGTTTCATGCACTGGAAACTTAACTTTGAAGAAATAATATGAGAGAAAAAAAAAAAAGATAATCTTAAATCTACCAAGTTTAAAGGGAAGAGAAAAAAAGTTCAGTTCACATGATTAACTGTCATAAGCACAGTACATACCATCAGAGGTGCCAAAGCCTGACTTGAAAGGTTTTAAATGTTTCAAGCTGTGCAAGCATGCGTTTCTTCAAACAGGCAGAACTGATTATGATGATCACAGGCAAAACCTTAGTTAAACAGAGGATGTGCAATTTTTGTAAATAGTTATACAGCGATTACTAACTATTGAAATAAATGGCTTGTGTGTTTATTAGCATTAGAGTCTTTTTTTCTTCCCTCTGTATCCCTGCAAAGAATAGGGAACGTAGCAGGTGATGAAGACAATTTTCGTCATCAACACAGGACAAGGCAGCAAGTCTGGAGAAAATCAAACTGGACCAAGTAGTGTTATTTAGACCTCAAAAAGTTTAGTAAACTTTGGGATAGCTTCAAATAACTCTTTTCTAACAGTTAAGGTAAAATTTTCTTTTCAATCCTTTATTAACAAAAATATATATACATTCTGGTCATACCAAGAAGCTGAATGAACATCTGTTCCTTAATGTGTCAGGAGCTGTACACACTCCTGTACACTCAACATTTTAGAAGAATGAATGGAAAGAAGCACAGAAATGATGAAAGTAGGGATAAGGTCATGTAATGCTTATTATATTTTACTATTTGTCTTCCTAACGCTAAACAAAACCTTACTCATCTGAGCTAGATTTAAAAAAAAAAAAAATTAAAAAAACCCATATTTTTTTAAAACTTATTTAAACTGGCACAGACAGTTGTTTGGACACTCCTAAATCTTATTTAACTTGCACAAAAGACTGAATTGACAAAAAGGTATGAAGCAAGATAAGCGTTTAAACAGAGCTTTGTAAGGGATCAATTTTGTCAATTTGAAACTTAAGTTAAACTGGCATCGCTTTAAAACTGTAGAGGCACATGTTATTCCAGCCACGTTGTACCTTCAGAACAGATAAATGCTCCAAAACAGCAAAACACCATCACCAAAACACCATCTCCAAAACACCATCTCCAAAGTACCATCTGCACCAATCACCACCAGATCAGAGAGATGGAAGCATCTGGAGGCAGAAAAGGAAAAAACCTGAAGATGGAATATCTCTTTACCTAGAAGATCAGGAGAGTTTGCATCTTCAGTTTAGGTGAAGGCTCGTTCTCCTCTTTGCTGGCAGTCTCCATCCCATTACATGGCCAAACGAATCAGTAGTTCCCAGGAACAGGAGGTCTGCCTGAGCAGATCATGTTGCAAACTGAGTCTTAAAACATGTGTTTGGTGCACTGTGCATATCAGAGACAGAAAATTTGGGAACAATATTCTGAACTTGAACGTATGAAAACAACAAGGGATCAATCTAACTTGCTTTCCACAGAAAGACAAACATTTTTTCCCCAGAAAGTCTTGTTTTATTGTCTTATAATTTGCTCTCCCAGCTGGAGAAAACTGAAAGAGGACGGATTTTTAATAAATGATAAGTATCTGCCCTTTTTTTTTTTTTTTAAATGCTGCAGCCAAATTACAATGCAGTACTCAGGTTGTGATTCACAGAACTGTGCTTTGTTATGCTGGTCCATGGTTAAGTCCACTGAAATAAGGAGATGTTCAAACACTATACTCATTAAGACATGTTTAATGCTATCCTGGGGGAATTCCTGACCAGTTGGTGTTAGAGCACCTTGAATAAATTGGAGTTATTTGCGCTTCTTTTTTTTTTTTTTTTTTTTTTTTTTTTTTTTTTTTTGGGAGAATGAGCAAATTTTATTTGTTCAGGGTGACAAAACTACCTGAGTCCAACGGCTGGCTCTTAGTCATAGTTTCTTCTATTTCATTATTTATTTCATGAAATAGGATCTGTAACCATCAATAAAAGATGGTCTGGATTTGTTTTTTTCTTCCTGTAGGAAGAGTATCTCATAATGAAATGATCCACCAGTTTGCCAGTATCTGACCTCCTCTTTACATACATACATCCCATCTATCTACACTCACCTCTTTACCTGTACTCTCTACACATATGTATCAACTTCTGCATGAGTTGTTCAGAAGAAAAATATACAACCTATGGTATATTGAAGTTGTCATTCCACAGTATCCTTAGATTTGTAATGGAAAAAGCCAGATCCAAAGGGAAGTCTAAGAGGTTGATTAATACCAGCAGAGGAATAAATAAGATTGGAAACAGAGTAGATGCTTGAAAATCTTACTTGCTTCTACCTAGGGTCACTAATTTAATTTTCTCCTACCGTCCATGTGGTTTTTGTTTTTTTAATTTCCAGGAATTCCTGACTGTTTATTCTATAGTGAACCAATGGGATTTTGAGGCCACGGTATGTTGTGGGAAACGTCTCAGTAGTATGTGTTCTTTGTTAAAAGTTGCTGAGGAGCTGCGTTGGTGTAATTGAACAAACACTAACTATCTCACTTTTAAAAGGGAGCATAATCTGCACATCAATTAAAGCCAAATGTCTGCTTAATGGTTAAGACACTGCTATGTGTCATCCTCCTCATATTCATCAAAGAAGTGTTCCATAAGTGCCTCAAAATCTAATTGCCAGTGTTAAGAAAAAAAAAAATCTTCAAATAGATTTGTGGAGGCAGATGGCTTGTTTATATACAATTTTAATAAGGACAGTGTTTTTCTAATAAAATGGTGTGTGATTTATCCAACATGTAGAGCACAACAAAGGCAAACAAGGAGTGGGCTGTAGGCGCACACAGCACCGGGTTCTGGTAACGCAAAGTGCTGCACTGCCTGCCCGAAGCCTGGCCACTGCTGCGCTCCCTCCCTCCCATCCCAACACCTCCACTGGAGGAGGAGGGGAGCTGGGGCTTCAGCCTCACACCTGGTAAGATGATGGCCACCCTCTTTTGCCTCGCCACATCCCTCCTGCTTCTAACAAAATCAAAACGTTAAATATAGATGAAGTCATGCAAGAAGTAACAGAGGCGCTGCCAGTTGGTGGATGTCTGTCCCTGATCTAGGTCCAACCTCACTTGTCCTTCTTTGCCTCCTCCCATTGCAAATATTCCTCACAGTGCTTCACAGATGTTTTCTTATCATGCTACTGAGTGGTTATTTTTCAAGTGGCTTCTCAGAGCAGATGTTCTACAGGCACGTGCTGTTTAGCCTTCTGTTGACGTTATTTCTCTTACAAAAGAAGTGTTACTGCCACATTGCCTTAAAAAAAAAAAAAAAAGAAAAAAAAGAAAAATAAACCCCAGAACTCCAAATAAAGAAACAAATCATTGGGGTTTTTAAACACCTGCTGATAATCTGATAATATTCAAAGAGAACCCTGGATGCTGCAGTTATAACATTTCACAAAGCAGCTCTTTCAAAATGTCTCTCGCTCAGAAACCTCTAGTCCTTATCCAGTTGCAGGGCAACTCATTTAATACTTAACAGTAATTGTTGCATAAGAAACAAAATATAGCACATGTATGTTTAGACATACACTATTTCACAACTATATTTTGTTTATTTGCTTTAACACACACACACACACACACACACATACACACACACACACACACACACACACACAAAAGAAAAAAAGGACCCAAAATAAACTATGCATAATTTGGTTTTATGCCAGCAGGTAAATCCATCCACACTCAGTGAACCCTGTTTCTGCCTCTTCAATCAAGTTCATACACTGGGGCACATTCTTCTATTTACTTGGTCCTAGCATCTTTCTATCCCCCTTTTTATAATGTGTTTCTTTCCTGTTACTATTGCAAATATATTTACTTGCTGCAGTTTTGCTCAGATTTTCAAAGGGTGTTTGGAAGTGCTGCACATACAACCAGTTAGTTCTCAGGTCAACATGTCCAAATTAGCAAGGAACAACTCATTGCAGAGAAGTATTGTTGGAGGCTGATTTTCAAAGAGAAATGTGCAGCACAGCAGTCATGTGGAAATAAAGCTGCACTGGAGACGCTATCTGGGTGGAGAAAATAAACAAATATTATACGAGTTTGGGAACTACAACCAGTGGCCAGATTTCCCCCAATGAATATAAAACTGGAATTGCTCCATGAATTAAAACTTGGTTTCATGGGATCCATGCCAGTTCAAACCAGCTGAAGAGCTAGCCCACAGCCCACAGCTTTTGGCTTTGACCAAACTGCACATCCCACCCACTACACGCCCTTGATGCGGAAGCATGGCCTTGAAGAATGAGCACAAGAGCAAAAAATCTTTACTCAAGCCACCTCATGCCCCTGCTCCAGTTGGCCTTTCTATACAATCAGTTCATTAAACAATAGTTCAAGTGCCTGATTCATCCTCTTTTATGCCAGTGAAATTCTTGGATCCAAACCAGCATAAAACTGGAGCCATGCAGAGCTCAATTAAGCGCAAGGATTTTGAAAGGGTTGATCAGCTAAAGCTTTTACAGTTCCTATTAATATTAAGAACCAAATGTGTTTATCTTGCAGAGATTTTTTTGACTTCCAGAAATTTGGGGTGTGGAGCTGTGGGATAGTGGCAGTGTGACAGTGACAGGTAACTCAGGGAATGGGTTTTGAGACAGTCTATCCCCCAGGCAGCCTTCTGTAACTCTCTGACTTCTGCTCTTAAAAGGCAGCTTCAGTTCTGCACTCATCTGTTTAGGAAAAACAAATCCAATATTTTCTGTTTACAGTCTCTCCCTCCTTAGCTCAACATTACTCCTTTCTCACTGTCCTACACACTACCAAAACATCTGGGGTGATGGCCTGTGCCAGAACTCACACCAAGTTGTCCAGTTAGTCAGATATCCCCAGGGACTGGACAAATGCCTTGTATCAGATGTCTCTCCATCCCACTAATAGCTCTTGCTACCCTAAAAAAATAGTGCAGTGGTTTATTTAAAAAAAAAAAAAAATCCACCCCAAAACACAACAGTGAGATATAAGCAGTTTGGAAGCTGAGGTGAGGAAAGAACTAAAAAAAAAAACCACATTAAATATAGTTGCATGTATGCATGCATGTGCATATTTACTCACACACACACACACCATATAACATTTTTTCAAAACATGTATGATGGCCGAAAAATTTCAAGGTTGAGCACAAAATATTATCAGAAAGCATAAGAGAAATAAAGTAGCTAACTTCAAAAAGAGTGGAAAGTACTTTTGATTGGGGTTCTCTTAACTGTGGGAAAGCTACTAGGGGAAAAGTGGGAAATGTTTAAGCAACTGTTGGAAAGAGTGCAGTTGAAATTCTTCCCACTTCAATCTAAACAGGGAAAAGTGCAACATAGGCCATTGTGGTTAGGTAAGGAATGAAATGCAAAGAGTTTTACAAGCAGAAAGCTGAAAGCTTTTAAAAAAGATAAACAAATCTGGTGCAGAGGATTTGGAGGCACTGTATGTAAAAATAAGCAGAAGTAAGTTAAAGGATCAAATTAAAGGAGCAAATGGAATTACTGAATGCTAAACTACATAAATATTTCAACTGACAACAATGGGCTCTTTAGACATACTCACATTAAAGAAAAAGGAAAATATAATAGTGGTCTAAAAATGCACAAAAAATGAGAAACAGGGACAAAGGAAATGGTCTAATAATAATATAGAGGAGGAAGGGAAAAAACAAGAATTAAATTACTGTTCCTGATTCAGAGCCCAGTCCTACAGGAATTGAAATGCAATGCTTTACTCTTTTATGGGCAGATATTCATCTGCACCAGATAGATGACAGGACAGAAAAGGCAGGATAAAGCACACAAATTTCCCCACCTTTTCTCCCAGTTGTGACTACAGGGCTGGCTCAGGCTCCTATGCTTGTAAGAGAAGGCATGAAATTCCTACAAATTTCACCTGGCCACAGAGATCCTAAAGGTGCTTTTCTGGTATTTGTGAATCATGGGACTCACTCTTTTCTGATCACTTACAAAATTCAGCCCAACTTGATGCCAGATAGCAGGACACTCACTATAAAGCCATTACAACATGATTTAACAACCTGTACTCCAGAGAAATCCCAAGGCAGCTCAGGAACACTTAGGTAACTCCCTACTTATTTTGTTTACACTTTGTGTCCGTGAAAGGAAAAAAATGAACATAAGCATTAAGAAAATATTAAATATCAGTATAACATAACAGGCTATGAAGAGCTATGGATGACAGACATATAGTCAGTGACGTAGAATTTTTGGACCTGGAAGACTTTCTTCCTTTAAATTACTCTCTTCTGTCACATGGACATTCAAAGCAAAGCACTTCTGCAGAGGATTTACAGAAAGAGAGCACTCTGAAGGCAATTGCCCCTGCTTTGCACCAATATATGCTTGTGCTCTTTGATGGAGACAGACCCTGCACTGAAGTGGATAAACCAGTATTTTTCCTTCAAGCTTTCTCTCCCCATCTGGCTCCACACCTACTGTATGTTAAGTATATTTTCAGTGAAGACAAAAAACATCTAGGATGACCTAATAGATGCATACAAAATAATGAAGGAAGTGATAATGATGCATATGGTAAAACATCCTCCCATCCAAGAAGCCCAACAGCCATGAAATGTGGCAGAAGCATTCTAAACATAAACACAAAATCCAGTAAGAACCTAGTTCACAAAGATAAACAAACGCCTGGAATAAATGGTGGTACTGGACAACAAAAACAAATTGCAACAGCGTTCTAAGTATTTTTGTATTGTAAATAAAAATATAAACCACTGAAAACCAGGAACAAGATAAATATAACAAGAAAATGAAAAGAAGACTCTTGGACACATCTGTGAGCAGGCTGCACATGCAATACAAGCAACTGTGAAAAAGCAACTGTTCACTATTATTTATCATTACTTTATTCATTCTTCTGATACAAAAAGGATATGAAGCCAAAGCCAGATACTTACAGTGGAATTACGTACATACACGCTTACAAGGTCTGCAGGAACAAGTCCTGATTTCTCACTACAAGCTATCACTGCTGAAGATGTTGGCATTGACATACTGTGCCTGACCACTCAGGAAGGATGATAACCTTTCAGAAATAAGACCACTGTTGTCAAGAATACTTCCTGGTTTGAAAAACCTTCCTGACCTCTCAAAACTGATTTGCTCTATTTAAAGTTAGCTCTGAACCCCAAATCCAAAACCTTAAAGGAATGGTTCTGTCCCTAGTTTTGAAACCTAGCCCCTTCTCTGAGCCTGGTTCTCAATTGCTTTATTGGAGCCACACTGATTTACACTTGCTGAGTGCGTGGTTCTCTAAGGACAAGTTGAAAAAGCACAAGTACCCTGTGCCCAATATACAGACATTTTGACACAGCCATTGAAAAGAGTGCTAAATCCTTAATATCACTAAAAATATGGAAGTATATTTGATTTTTTTTCTTCAACAGCTCTACGCTCTCTCAGTTCTCCTAATTTCTGCCCTGAGGCACAGCACTCACATGTTCAGACACTGCCCAAACATGCTGGATTATAGCCCTCTGTTTACACACAGGACAATCCTTGGCCCGAGCTTTTCTTCCCAGCCTTCAGAAGATGTTTCCATGTTGTTCTCAGCAGACTGTGTCTCGGGGCTAGAAGCAACAGGGTTTCATTAGCGCTTTGCTTGGAAGACGCTGATTACCACCCACAGTGGATGTGGGGGCTGTGTTTTAGCCTGAGTGTGCTGCAGCTCGGGCCCCATGTCCAGCAGCCAAACCAGTAGAAGATGGTGATGGCTGTCACTCCCCACTGCCCTCTGCCAGCTTGGGAACCATCCACTGAGAAGCTGCATCTCGTTACCACTGCTGGACAGTGCTGGGCTGTGTTCGCCCACAGTGATTAATTCAGTGAATTTGGCACACAGAAAAGAAATCTCTCAAAATTGCATTATTCCAGCAAAAACACCTGGATACCCTTAGGAAACAAATACAACAACACTAGTATTGAGAAAAAATAATCACTAGGAATTTTAAAAGGGGGAAATAATTTGCAGTTAGAGATTTCATGGATCAGAACCAGCTTGGTAAAACAGATCCCTCTGTAGTGTTATCAAATGTTCTGGTACATGGTGACATGCAAACTACAGGTTTCCTGTCCTGCTAAAATATTAGGGTATGACTTCATTAACTAAAGGTTTTGCTTTAATATTAAAAACATTGTTAGGTGTTTTCTATGCCTCTACAAAACAAAACCATATCAAAAAGTTATACTTTTATGCCCCATAAAGTAGGTCAAAACCTAGAGTTTTGACTCACAGTGCATTATGTTTCTTTCCCTCTTCCTCCCCCATCTTTTTAACAAGAGAAGGCAGCAGAGAATTTGAGCATCACTCAGTTCTCTTGCTTTTCCCTTAATAAAACATAGTCAAATTGAAAGCTTTAGTAAATCTACATGCCCATCTTCATGTATCAAAAGGCTGAAAGGTGCTGGCAAAACTTGGAAATCAGGATGTCTAAAACAGTAACTCTCCTACATTTTTATCAAAAAGGCCCTAATACAGAACACTTCAGCTGATTCAAAAGTGTAATAATTTAATAGTGGCCCAGATTTTTGGAGCCTTTCTAAACTTGAAGTTCAGAATTACAAAGGGACATCCAATGCAAGAATCAGCAAAAACCCTTTGCCAAACAGTCCCGTTTAGTATTTCAAATACTTCTCATATGGAATGGCAGTGACTAGGACAGAGTAGAAGAGAATTTCACTCCAAAATCTATCCAACAGGACTTTAGTCGCTGTTTCAATTAAAAAGAATAACACACAGTGATAGCGTGTACTCTGAGATCCCTACTCTGTATCTCTTAGTTATCAATTTGAGGACAACACAACCTAATTTCAGCATTCTCAGCTAATTGAATGAAGGTGAGAGAGACAAGTGTTTCCAGTACTTTTCTGCAGAAATGTCTCTCACAGCCCATTCTATTGAAAAACAAAATTACATTTAAATCTTTAATTTCTGTATTCAGTCAGTAGAGTTAAGTTCACACATGATCTCATGGAACAAAAGTAAGCAAAAGTGATGATGTCAGAAAGGTATTTTTTTCCATGTTCCATTGCTGTGAAGCCCTATCTTCTCAAGCTCACTGTCAATAATATCAATTTAAATGAGATGTAACAGGACGTTTCAATCTCATTCAGCAGCTTTTACCCAGTTTGTAATATCCTTTCAGCACTTAAAATTCCTTATTTACTTTTCTGAAGTATTTTTTCAACTCACCTGTCTCATGAGAAGAGCATCGTCTTCACACCGGTCTCTAGACCACTTCTCTACTCATAAACTAATTACCGCCAACCACCTATGATAAAATTACAAAGAGTTCAAAACCTACAGCGTTTCTTTAAGTGAAGTACAAGAGAAATTTGTACTTACAGTCACTGTGTTACATGTACACACTATGTGTAGAAAATACACCAGAATCTGAGTTGCACCAGTCTTGCCTACACAATTGTACCAATGTGTATAGATGACAAATGCTTGCACCCCCTTATGGGCCTCAGGAATTTTTAACTCTTTGTATTTGAATAGCAAAACATGTCATATAAAAGCCACATGATAATTAGTAACCAAAACGAAACTGAAATCCTTACACATTCAAACCAGCATTTGAGCAATTGTAAATCAGTATTTGCTTGTGCAAGATGTTACTGCAATATTTTGGATGAGAGTCTTCACCACAAAATACTGATTTTATTCATTACTAAACAAGGCCATGACAAAAATCTCTTACTTGATCCCATACTGAACTTTTGCTTAGCTTAAAATGTTATAGCAGCCACATCTGCTTCCATAGTATCCCTAATAAATAGATACACTCGTGAAAAAAACTTCACCCCAAGTTCATCTTGGTCCTCTTCTTGAAAAAAAAAAAAAGGCTTA
The DNA here is from genome assembly GCA_013397815.1 of Aleadryas rufinucha. Classification (NCBI taxonomy): domain Eukaryota; kingdom Metazoa; phylum Chordata; class Aves; order Passeriformes; genus Aleadryas; species Aleadryas rufinucha. The sequence continues at coordinate 871,409 of VZTH01011696.1, forward strand.
TTTTTTTCCTGACCTTTTTCCTAGAAAAGACAGATAGATTGTGTGCAGAGTTTATTACGAGATCGATCAAGATAATTGAGGTATAATTTTCTCAGCTATTTCTGTCATCATTTTTAAAGGCAGAGATGATTATATTTCTCTTTCACCCATCTGGGAAAGCACACTGTGTTCCCATGTAATTTGAACGTTTCAGCAAGGATGTGAGACCATCTTTTTGGATGTAGCTAATAGCTCTGCCATTAGGCCATCCTCTCTTGAGACTTAATTTTTCCTATTAATAATTGTCAACACTATCTCTTTTTCAGAAAAAAAACAACCACACCTAAGTCTTCTCTTCCTGTCTGGCACAACACCAGCCAATATGAAGTTCAAAACATGGCTACAGTTCTGAGGCTCCTTAAAGATTCCCCTTCTCCTTATGAGAATCTTCATAGACAATCCCTTTTCTACAACGCACTTTTTTCTTTTTAAGAATGATTGTTGAGCATTTATGTGATAAGAAGCATGCTCTTTTCATAAGGTCACCTCACAATTAAACTCCAAGGCTCATATTTTTGCTGGAGTGACCATGCACAAATCCTCTTCTCATTTATGTCAATCTTCCACTACCATAATTTATGTGAATTACTTTTAATTGCATCTAACCTTTCAGAGAACAAGATCCTGTCTGTCTGCTATGTTAGTTTTCACTCAATCATTTTTTTTTTCCCCTGTGTGCCATTCCATTTCTGGTAACTGTGATATCAGTTACCACAAGAAATGTTCCTGTTGTGAAATTCATTTTTTTGTATCCAATATTAGATAATTTTTTAGATCTGTGATGATAAAACACTATTTCACTGTGATCTCTTATATTTCAATCTCCTTCAACTACCAGTGTTCTACCCTGTATTTCTACAGGTATTTTCCATCAGTCGCTTCCAGTCATTAATGCTCGAAAAGTTAAGACTTCAAGTCAGAGTTTTGCTTCTGTTCACCACTAAGGTAAAACCAAGACATTAAAGAGGTTACGGCATGCATGTGTGTATTATTGTGCATGTAGTTTGTACTAGTGGCTTGAACCCTGACTTTGCTATTTTCCTAGAAATGGCAGTGATAAAATGTTCTTACTGGATTTAAACCCAGTGATTTTCAACTATGTTCGTGACATAAAAATATTCAGTGTGCACATCTTATCTAAGCATCTGTGTCCACGTTAAACATTCTTGTTTATGTACATATATGTATACAGAATCTTTGATGTACCTTGTACACCAAATCTAGTCATTGTATAAACAGAGCTCTGCATTTGACTGAGAGTAATAATATTAATCAATTTATACAGTTCCATCTTACTCTTTCACAAGTTTTATTTTCCTCTACCACCAAAAATACAGCATCTGAGTTGAATTGTTTTGTTAAAATAGTTATGAAACTGAAGAAACAAATCAAACTAAATAGTAAGCTTTGAAAATTTGGATCCTAATGGTGGATTTAGTCAAGCACAACTTTTTTCAGGACTATCAAAATCTCTTTGAACATGAGTCACAAATTATTCACTATCTGTCTGGGATGTTCAAAGAACTTTAACATTTTACCCAAGAGTTTGCCTGCTCGGACTGGCAGCAAAGTAAATATGATGGGTGGTCTGTTTAAGGCACCTGTCCAAACCCAATCACATTACATTTTCATAGTATCAACATTTGAAAACACTATAGCTGTTGCATCAACAAAAATGCATGGGAATATCTCCAAAGCAGATGGCAACTAACACATCACAAAAACATGCAGATTCCTGAGCCAATTTGTATAGCAAAACAGCATCTACCACAGACCAAAGGGAAGAATAATTAGCATATTCAAACACTCAGAACTTCCCAACATCCCATGGTTTAGGCAAAGGACAATGAAAAGTAATTGTTCTCACGTAATACCGGCTTTCATTTGGACAGGATCTACTTACAGCAGGATTTATTCAACTGAGTAATTCCCTTTGAACCTGAAAGAATACACAATTAATTTGGAAATATTGGCTAAATTTTGCATAACGGAAAACACAGAAATCCAAACAAGGAACTTCTTAATGAGAACATTTCATTATTTCTGAGCCAGTTCCTATAAACCAACATGGTTATAATGTCATGTATGTATCAAATTTTATTGTATTTCACAGGTATTTAATACAAGACAACAGTGAGCAATCTGCACCCATATAACACAGAACACTTTGCACCAGATTTGTTCATATACTGCACGCCTAGGTCCCTTTGCAATTGTTTCTGAAAACGCGGATTATGTTATGCAAACATAACGCACAATGTTTCCCATTGTCTGAAAATCTAATTATTTAATTTTCTACATAATTCTCTCTGTGTTAATTGACTCAGAATGGAGTTATCCAGTTATCCAGAGGTGGCTGCTTTTGCAGATTTCACATGTGTGAGAATTCATTCAGACAAGTAATGGAAAATCTGCTCTACAGCTAGATGTGTTTAGAGCTGATCCAACACCCGGTGGATAACCTTTCTACAGTGACCTGTTCATATTTTTCATACTCCAATTCCATAGTTCCTCTACTGCAGGAAACAAAATAAATCCTTGTTATTGCTATCTCGATGGTGCTGATTTGAAAAACGTAGGTACATTTCAGATATGACAGAACGGGCTCTTAACTATTTTGTGGCCACACAGCCACCACACTCCAACCAAGAGAGTTTACAGGTCCAGACTGGGACCCAATTAGACTTCTGAGTGACATAATTTTCAGTGGCCTGCTAATAATGCTATGCCCATGACCTGGAACCCAACAATACAAAACCAAAGCGGAAACTTAGGATGTGCTTAATCTCACCTAACTTGAGATGTCCCAATTTCAGATGGATACAGCTGAGCTCATGGCCATAGCTGAAACCAGGATCCATTACAGACCACAGAGAAGCCTCACTGCCCCTACTGACTACAGAAAAGGGACAATGTTACAGACTCAGAAGAAGATGGGTCCTTAAAGTCCAACTAAACAAAACAGTAAGGACCAGCCACAGATTTTATCCTCAGCACACCAAAAAAACTGTATGTCTAGAACTTCTTATCAGAGGTTACAGAACTATTTTTTTGGGACATATTTCATTTTACAAAATTAAATAAAGCATAATAAATGTATATATCATAGTCATTCTGCATGCTGCTTTTATATTCAAGCATAAAATCATCTGTAGGAAAAATTATTTGATGCATAGTGCATGTCCTTCTGCCACCTCCAGTGTATGATGAAAAAGACTCACCACAGTGTTTCACTCTAAGGCATCATAAACACTACCTTAAAAACCTGGAGTACAATATTGCACTTTTCATCCTACCTTAGTATTATAAACATATTTATGTATAAACAAGCTGCACACTGTTTTGGAAGAACTTGGTGCAGTGACACTAAAGCAATTTAAAACACAGCACATTCAATTTAAAGAAATGGGGTTTCCGCTAATGCATTGTCTGAAAGTGGAACTATATCTTCAGGACATCCTCTGATTTCCAGTCTTCCAAAAGTCTTGGTGGCTGAGCTTGTCAGATAGTCACAACACTGTACACTGTACCGGAAATGTGAACAAAATATCAATTTTCCCAAATGAAATGCTATAAATTTAGGCCAATATAAACCTGTCAGAATTATCCCTCTATAAGTTTCACCCCAGGGTGTGGTGCTGCACAGCTGAGGAGTTGAGCTAATAAGTGTTGAAAAAAAAGGAAAATGCTGCTTTATGGCATCATGTAAATTGGCACAAAAAATTGTTTGCACCTACGCCCCAATCTTGACAAGTAACAGCCAAAATGTGGAAGCCATACAAAGTCCCACTGGTATGAAAGCAGGAAGAAAGCAACAAACAGCTCTGTCAGGGAGTTCTGTATTACATATTTCCAGTGTTCATATAAATTTCTACATTTTACCTGCTCAGGCTCAGAAGAGGTAAATTAACCAAAACCAGTGTGAACACGGATACTTCCTACTTGCATACTAAAAAAGCACTTTCTGCCATTTCCATGTTCCAGAGGTATCACAAGACTGTGAGTCCAAAAGACTCTTGTTGCATTCAGCTTACCTTTGGGTCAACCAGAGAGTTACTCTACACTGACAGTAATGTAACCAAAACCAGATTTTAGCATTAAGAAAGCAAATGTAGATTTTGTTGTGACTGTGTTAAGTCTTGCCAATATATTTATATGAGCAAAGCTCTTTCAGACTTCCAATTTATACTGGCAAAAGCACTCCACATTGGCACAAGATGCTTCAGTTGGATAGATTGTATTTCTACGGAGAAAATGAGAGAGCTTGCTAGCACAGCTATGTTACTTGAGAGCGTGGCATGTTCAATATGCTCAGTTCACACACACATGAAAGAAGAAAGGAGCAGCGCAGCTCTGGGCACACTCATTTACGAACTCCAATGCAGAAACCTCTCTAGAATGTTCCTATTAATTTCAAGAATTTCTATGTCATAAATCAGAACTTAAAAAATCGAATGAAAATTCTAAGAAGAGTTTTTAAATAGCAGTCTTGGGAGTATTTTCATGCATGTCTGGATTTTAAGGTTCATGTTTTCACAGCTTTTTTCTCCATTTATAGTGCCCATGTCCTTTTAAAGCAACAAGAACCTGAGATTCATATTCAGTAACATATATGCAAGAACACTGGTCCTCGAGAGAAATACCAAAACACAACAAAATCATGTGGTGTAACCAACTTGCCACATAAGGAGATTATACTGACGAAGGATCTTTCATTCCCAATGGAGCAAAATCCTTCCACAGCACTTTAATCTTCTGCAGAAGATCTCCCATGCTCAGGTGAGCTCACTACCCAGGAAGAGAATGTTTGAAATACTGTCTGGCACATAAAGCAGCTCTGCTAGCAACTGTCAAACCCATGTAAAACCAGTCACACCAACATACTGAATAAAAGGCAGACACCACTAGTCCACATATTAATAGAAAGCAGCTTCACTATTTGCTGAAAATATGTTAGGATGACTTTGGTAAGCCCTGAACGTGTTTGTGAAATTCTTTGGGGAGTTCTGCGTCGAGGAACATCCCTCCAGGCTACAGCAGGCTGAACAAGATGGGCCAAGGAGCTTGCCTGGAAAGTGCCTGTGGACGAAGAAGCTGAGTGGACATTCAAATGACTAGAAATAGTTTCTGCTGCAAAGAACAAGTAGAAGAAACACACAGGCATCAGAAACATAGCCAAGCCTGGATTTGTTTTGGCAGCTTGTTGGATAGGTGCAGGCTCAGTCTCCTAAAGAAGGGAACTGCCTCCTGTTGTCCCTGGGACAGAGCCTTCATTTGTTTTTAAACAAATTGGATGGCATGCTGTAAATATCTGGCTCCTGCCAGCAAAACTCACAAGACCCTAAACACTGATTGTCTCTTGGGCCAAAAAGAACATGAACAGTTTATTTATTACCTGTTTACCTTGTTCTGGTAACTAGAAACATTGGGTCAAGATCTCATGTTGCCAGAGAATATTCATGTTTGCTTTTCTCTTGCAGACTAATTTCTCTTACCCAACTCTGCACTAAATCATACCTATGATGCACAATGTTATTGATGTAGCCTAGCCAGGGGTCTTTTTCTACTAAGGAACAGGAGAATGCTGCCCCAAAACATACTTCTGACAGGACAGAAAACAACTTTTCAAAATCTACATATTTTGAAAGTTGATCATTTTTTGAAGACTCAACTGTTCAACTAAAAAGTATGAACGGAAACACAATTTTTTGTTTGGCTTGGTAAGAGTATGACTAGCTTTGCATGATAAATGGATCACTAGGTTGCGTGCCTGAATAGCAATTTCTGTGGCACTTCTTACCTCTACTGAGGTAGTTGTGCAGATAGCTCTTAAAAGTTCTCTTAAGAACTTTTCAGAATAAATGATGCCAAGATGCATACTGAAAGCAGAAACATACAAATATTAACTCTACATCAAAGCACTGCCATTGAGTTCCAATATATGAAATCACCTGCAACTTAGAGGACAGTTTCTTGTTTTTCTCAGACCATAGTAACTGGCATGAAGGTCTACAAAATAGACCCTCGAGCCCTGGAAGAAGGGTAGGAGAGGGAAGAAATGTACAAAAGAGTCAAATTCAGCATTTAATTTTAACGCTCAATAATGAAGAAAACAAGTATAGAATACCTTCACTCAATTATGCCATCTTCTGATATGGTGATGATGGTAATGCCACGATACTGAGAAAGAAATAAAGGGGGGATGTGGAAAGTTTCAAATAGTCGATATTTTTATTTCCACACCAAAATCCCTGCTTCTGTCAAAATCACCTAGATATATAATAATTACATACTAATATAATCATAATAATCATATAACAATAGAATAAATTAGAAAACAGACATAATTCTTTGTCATCACCAATGACACATCTGTGGATTAACTCACCTAGTAAAAAATCCAACAGTAACTGTACAATACCTGAAAACTATTTTCAATATCAGGTGCAGGAGCCTTAGCTCTGCATATATAGCTGTAGCAGTGTTTCTGAACACTGCTGAATATAAAAATTACTTTGCAACACACTGCTTTCAGCTAAAGTCAATTTTGAAATGCAAAGCCATTTTAAATGAGAAAAAGTATCAGAATGCTTGCAAGTAAATTAAAGTCTTCTGTTTTTTTCTGAGTAGAGTCAGTGTGAGAGAACAGAACCCAATCAGCAAGCATTTTGAGCAAGGGCCTATCCTAAGGAACAAAACAAAGCTCACACTTAACACTTATTTTTTTTGGAAACCTTATTTATGGCCATATATTTACATTTCAATATTTATTTCACATTTAAGTCCCAATGTAATCCATTTATTTCATTAAGACAAGAAAAAAAAAAAAAGAAGCAATTGCAACAGAGTATGTTTTTAAGGGTGTGGGATCACATTTTATTAAGGCCGTGAAATGTAATAAATTCCTTCTGGAGATGTTACATGTCAGCAGTGAAAGACTTGTAAAACACCACAAGCATTAGAACTTAAGCACATGTTAGTTTAACAAAATTTGCAAGGTATTTCCATATTGCCTGTAATCTTCTACAGTTATTAACATACTATTAATTCATTCATAAGACTCCTTTCAGTTAGTAAGGCTAGGTTTTTGGAGCAGCCATGATTTCCATGGGTTACATCTCTCTGCTTCATAGGCTTTACAACTTTGGCCCAGGAAAACAGTTATAACCCTTTTTTAGTTCTTACTCCAGGCATGTTTCATCCTTCCCCTCCTTTAGGTAGAAGGCAAAACTGGCAGGGAAAGGGGCTCATTCCTCTAACAACAGAAGACTCCCAGAAACAATAGAATCATCTACTGGCCAAGTCTGAGAACTTGATTCAGACCCATTACAGTATCAAGGGTTTTTTGTTGTGGGGTTGGGTTTTGTTGTTTTTTTTAATTTAAATTTAATTAAATTTCATTAATCATTAAATGTCATTTAGTATCATTAATATTCAATATAATTAATACACTTCAAAAGCAGCCCAAGAAAACATTTTCCTCAGGTATAAATAAAAGTTATTACAGTAAATTTGTTGTCATTCAAATTGTAACACAGCGCTTTTCAATCTTTTTTTGTTGTTGTTCAGAGCTCCTATTCTCTCAAAAGTTTCTATGTAGCTGTCTATTTTGTCCTTTTAAAAAAATATATTAGTCTTTCCCCTGAAGGCAGCCCTGTAGTCCTCTCTGTTCAGAGGAAGATAAAGTTAGCTCTTTGTTTGTTTTCTGACAGAAAAAAACCCAATAAATCTTATGCTTTGACTATTTCTCTTTAAAAAACCCCAAAAAAACAACACACAAAATCATCCAAACCTTGAGTACTATTTTTGCATGGTGTGATATTTTATTCTTTGTTTTGTTCCTGGCATCAACCTTTATTTGTTGGCACAAAGAAATCTTGTACCTCCAAGCTTGTAACTAAGAGGCAGGGAATGACAATTCATAAGCTTTAAAAAAAACTTCATCGTGGTTTGTTGCCATAACTGTGCAGAAGAGTTTGTACAAAGCCACACATCACTGATGTACCTTTGTTTAGTAACTCTTCACATATAATAACCCTCAAAAAATGATACTGCTCATGAAAGATGGTAAGATAAATTAAAATATTGCAAATAAGCATTATTAAATGAGAGATTATGTCCTATAATAACAACAACTAAATTTTCCCTCTAAGCTAATAAAAAAATGAGCCTTAATGGCTCAAATATCACAATTATTTTGGTATACTGAAAGTCAAAGGGAAAGAAAGGTGTGTCTTAGCTACTAAACACCATCAATACTGACCTGTTCATTTTGGCACTACATTGCTGAGATTTTGTATTGTTCAGCTGGGCAACTGACACTATAGAAAATTTAGATATACCTTTCATCTCTTCCTGCCAAGCAATTGATTCATTTCCCCAACTATCAGAATTTTTTTTTCTTCTCTTTACTTCTTCAACTCACTGCAAAACGCTTTCAGATATATTAAAAATACAGCTGCATACATTCTAAAGGGGCAAAATAACATGCTGTTTGTTAGTCTACACTTAACCAGTGCCCTAACATTTCACGGCCTAAATAAATAGGAATAGAGTAGTCAGGACAGTAATTCGAACAGAAATACAAGCACAGCATGCTCCTCATACTACACACACGGTGATGTTTCATCTACTTAACCCACGGGCCATTCTGAAGGCAATAACGTGCAACCTCAAGAGGCTAGGGTTTCATTACATTTTTAAGAACTAACAGGTGCGCCCCTTTGGCTTGCCAAAACGAGTTGTGATGAACTGCAAAACAAATCCGCTCCCTCGCTGCTCACCCCGGGTCGCGCTGCACCTGGCCAGCGAAATGGCAACAGCGCACTTTATGGCCGGCCGTCCTTGTCCCGCTGTCGCAGACCTCAAAGCGCTAAGGCAGGTGGCTAATCTGCACAGCACTAGAGGGAAAAAAAAATTAAAATTACGCCACTGAACGTGTGTAAGTTACCTAAAAGTGCAAAAGTAAGCTCCTACTCCTTATCCCCTTCTGGCAGTTCAGTAGAAACTAGCAACACCATCGGAATAGTTGTGCTTAGACACGGATTAAAGTCGGGAAAGCTCTCAACTGTCTGCGGGGCCTTTTTCATGGGGCTCCTTGCAGGCCCTTCACTCCCTGAAGTGCCTCGAAGGAGCCGCCCGTGCCACCCCTGGGCTCTCCTGCAGCCGGGCCTTGCCCTTGAAGGGCTGTTCCCGGTGAGCTGCAGCCCGACACCTCCCCGCACGCGTGTGACAACACCAAAGGGGCGGATCGGCCCCTGCCACAGGGCACCGCTAAACACGGCGCCTGCAGGGCGTCCGCGCTGCCTGTAAACAAGCCTTGCTAACCGAGCTCAGCGTTAACAGTAAGAACTTCCCTAGCTCGGTGCCAGGAGAGCTGAGGGTGTCTCAGCAGAGGCGCGGGGGGCGGAGACAGGGCGCCGGCAGGCCCGGAACCGGCAGGGCCGGCCCGGAGGAGGAGGTAGAGGAGAGTGCTCGGTATGGCGGCGCCCGCAGCGCTGCAGCGGAGCGTAGTGTCCCCCGCGGGCAGGCACACCGCCTCCCTCATCTTCCTGCACGGCTCAGGTGCCTGCTTTCCCTCCCTTCTCTCCGCGCTGCCCGTGGGGACGGGGCGCTCCGGGGAGCGGGCACAGTCGGCCCTCCGGTGCTGCGGGAGGGGGGCGGCGGGACGGGGTGGCCGCGGCACCCGCCAGGCCTGGGGAAGGGCTTTGAGGTGACCGTGTCCCCGCGGCTCTGCCCTCCTCAGACCGGGAGGAAGGAGGCGGCGGTGGGCGGCAGAGCCGGGTGCCCGGAGAGGGTCCCACAGGGACGGCTCCGGCTCACACCAGCCCGGCTTCCGTTAGAACACACGCGTTCCAGGAGATCATAGAACTTGTTCAGTTGGAAGGGGCACATCAGGATCATCGCAGGCCAACTCCTGGCCCTGCACAGGACACCCCAGGAGTCACACCGTGTGCCTGAGAGCATTGTCCAGTCGCTTCTTGAACTTTTGTCAGGCTTGGTGCTGTGACCACTGTCCTGGGGAACCTGTTCAGTCCCCAGCCACCCTCTGGGTGAAAAACCTTTTCCTAACACCCGACTTTACACTTCATACCGTTTCCTCGAGTCCTGTTACGCCCTAAATTGCCTCTTTCAGAGGGCAGCCACATGCAGAGGATGATTTTCACAATTAAAGTGGCTCTTGCTGTTTTAGGATCGGCATGAGAGTATTGTTGTTCACCTTTTAAAAGGCAGTGTGGCTTGACAGACTTCTGACTGTTCAGAAGGGCCCTGTCCCTGTCCACACTGGCTTCGTGGCCACCCTCTGCAGGGGGGACTTGCCTACACCAGTGACTGGGCTGAGGGCAGGAAGAGAGCGTGTGTTTTGCTGTTTTTTTTCCTTAAACGTTATTTCTAATGAGCTAAATAACAACAACAAACTCCACATGACATTAAAAAAAAAGAAAAGAAAAAAAACCCCGGTAATCTTTGGTCTTTATTAGATCAAGGCCTTGGGAATCAATACTATTGAGCTGCCCATGTGCATATGGCAACATACTCAACGCTTTCCCTGTCTTTTGCTTACTTTTGCTTTTAGCTGATGCTTCTGTCTAGTTTAACAAAGATGCGTATCCTTAATAAATTAGTTTCACTTTTGTAATCTAGTTTAATTTTGCTTTTTAGAAATTCTGTGTGTTAAAGAATGAAAGTGAATTGGTTTATGTGTTCAGCTCTCTTGTTAATGCTAATGCTTTAATGCTTGAGGAAATAATATTCTCTAATGTTGGAGGAGTAAGGGAAGATTATGGTTAGAGGTTGATTCCACATGTGGTTAAAGTACTCTACAATTTTTCTTTTTTTTAATATGATTTTGTTCATAATGTTTGTAATGGAGTGGTTTTATTTGGTTTCTAAGAGTTCCACAGAACAGAATTTAAAACAGAAGTAGCCACAGTGCTGTTGCTATGGCCTGGCCTGTAAACCTGAGTTGTAAACCTCTGTACAGCACTTGTGATGGAAAGTGGCAGTCAAATGGCATGAATCCATTTTGTTCATAATGCTTGCTCTAGACAAACTATAACAAGTGCTGAATGTAAATGCAAAATTGTATAGAAAAATATTAGAAAAATCCTGGTGTACTCTACATGCGATTTAGGTAGAGGTTCCATTTGGTGTCCTGGCAAGGAAAGCAAATGGACATAGCAAGTATGTAATAGCGTTCTAGGGTGAGGATTACAACTTTGCATGTTGTAACAAGCACAGAATCATAGGCTGGAAAAGACCTTTTAGAACATTGAGTCCAACCATTAAGCAAATGCTGCCAAGTCCACCACTAAACCATGTCCTTAAGTGCCACATCTACACATCTTTTAAATACCTCCAGGGACGGTGACTCAGTGACTTTCCTGGGCAGCCTGTTCCAGTGCTTGAAAGCCCTTTCGGTGAATACATTTTTCCTAATATCCAATCTACATTACATGTTGTTAATTTTAAACTTTGCACAGAAAGAAAACTTGAAAATTCAAGCTATATTTGAAAGGAAAGAAATTTGTGTTTTACTTGAGGAGGGAGAAAAAGATAATATAGCTGCCATCAGTCTTTTTCAGTTTGTAAACTGACTCAAAGCAGAATCACCCATCATTTGCTGCTTCTTGTAGTGTTCAGAAGAACGTGAAACTAAAATTTCAGAAGACCTTGAAAGACTTAACTTCTCAGGAGGTTTGTTGTTTTTTGTTTGATGTCACAGTCTCCTCTCTTTCTGCCTCTCCTTCAAGTTCTGTTCTTAGGAAATCAGACTACATTATCTGAGCATACAAGTGCTTGCGTGCTTGAATAGCATTTGGACCATGACAGCTCTTGACACGTGGGAGGGCATAGTCAGATTTTCTCTTGAGTTTTCTGTGACTTTTTCATGGACAAGTTGTGTTCAGTAACAGTAAATGTTCCGGCAGATCTTTGCGAAGTTCAAGAGCTGGGAATAAATAATAGAGTAATGATTTATCCTACATCATTAGGGAGTTTGTAAAGACCTAAGTCCCAATTCTGTAATCATTCAGATAGTTGGTTGACTTACCTGAGGGTTCATTCTGTGCACATATTTGCAAGGCCTAAACCTTGGCTTTTTAACTGAAAAAAAAAAGGACTACATAGGGAAAAAAATGTTAGTTCTAGCCTCCGTAAGATACATTGTTTATAAGTGAGGTGACAGCAGCCTTGAGGAAACCCTTGTATGTCAAGAGTGTCTGTGAAGAATCAGAGGTGTGTTTGGACTTCAGACCATACTACTTGCATAAGCAAAGTGCTTGTGGGAGTGTGTTCTGAAGCATCCAGTTAAGGAGGTAACTTTGATTTTACTGTGTAACTTGGTACAGGATAAGATTTGTGTCAGTTTTGCAACCCTGTTTTTTATTTGTCACATGGGGTGTTTAGGTCAGAGAACAGTTAGTTCTAGTTATGCTAATTTCGCTTAACAGGAAAAAAATTGCTGGGTTTGAATCCTTCTTGCCTTCTGTTGTAATTTTGAAGATACATTAATTGTGTGTGTAAATAAAAACCCCTGAATTTTGTTAGAGTCCTAAAGCAAGAGCAGATTTTCTCCATTGGGGAATTACAATAATTTTAACAATGAATTGGTATATTCACGTGACAGTGTTCAGATGAGTCCATGGAATGTGGCAGTAAGCCTGGCTGAGGGCAGTGATACTTTTTCTTTTGGTTTGGCCATTTTATTGAAAAGAATGGGGTGAGTTATAAAGTCAGACCAAACAACTTGAGCTAAAGTAATAGAGAATATTAGCAATTTGAAGTGATAGTATGTGGGAACCTCAACTTCAAGCAAGACTGAAGTCCTATGGTATGAGTGGCAGTAGTGAAATTCCAGTTTGCTGAACCCCCACTAAATTTTTTAGGTTGAACATCCTACTGTAAGCTATATTCCTTGATGGACTGGTTTCCTCAAGCTTGAAGTATTGTATGATAGTGCGGACTTATGTGTGCCTGCTCTTCAGAGGGGTGGCAGTGAAGTTATGGCAGAAGATACCAGTGATGCAGACAAGCTGGATAAACTGGTGTATATATGTGTATTTGTGTAAAAGGAGCATGTGCTATCTGCAGAAGAATTCATCCTGTTCGTAGCACTTCAGTCTGCAGGGGTTTTGGCTGTAGGCTGAGTTGGTAAGATTAGGAAAAAACCAGAAAACTCAACTAGTTTTCAAACAGAACTGTGTGATTAAGGTTTCTTTAAGAGTCTGCTAGATATTTTAACTGAACCTATCTCTTTACAAATTGTGTTTTTCCTTTAAAGCCAATGTGCAATGTTAGCATAACTAAATGTGAAGATCTTTTTTATGAGGTTCTGAAGTAGGTTAACATAAAATTCTCTAGTAAAAGTAATTATCTTTTCTGAGGGGAGTAATTATTTTATCTCACTTTTTAGGATGTTCATCAAGATTTTTGTTTATCACTTATCAGCAAATAAGGTAAACTGTAAGTAAGAGATAAGGCATGTCTGCTTGGGAGATACTTAAGTCACTGAATGTAGTGAAGTATTGATTAAACTTATGTTGTGGGATCTTCTAAGTAGTCTTTTTCTAGGAAGTTTTGAGTCCATTGGAAAGGGGTCTGAAGTTGTTCTAGAAAGTTCTTTTTCAGCATTTTAGTGTATTAACTTCATAATATGAAATTAAGTCAATCTGAAGAATACTTAACATTATATCATTTTCTTGGTAAATGCACAGAATAATTCTTGTTGTACTCTTCTGTGTGATACAGGTGATACTGGCCAAGGAGCAAGAGCATGGATAAAACAAATTTTGAATCAAGACATGGCGTTCCAACATATAAAAGTAATTTATCCAACGGCTCCTGCCAGGTATCGTTTAATATATTGCAACTGTAGGATTAAATTACTGTGTTCTAAAACTGTAAAATACACTCTGAATATTGGTACAGACTGTTGTAACAATTTCTTCTTCCTTCTTGTGTATATGCTTTTTGACAAAGGTGAATCTCAACCATGCATTGTTGTCCAGGAGCTGTTATTTTAAGTGGTTAAGACTCTAAATGGTGCACAGAAGTCACAGTCTCTAGCTGAAATTTGGGTATTGTCCTCATAGTAGCTTTCCATCTCCATCATATAGATAGAAGGTGATACTGCAATGTATGTTGTAGTGGCATTATAGAGTCATGATCCAGATCACAATCCTACCTATAACAACTCCCATATATTAACCAATAAAATATTGTGTTGTATTTGATGCCAGGTTTCGGTTCTGAAGGCGGTCAGTCTTTTTGGCAAGTAGGATGTCAAAGATCCTCAGCTCCTGGAGAAAGGACTGGGAATTCAAAAATGCACATTACTTCTTGTTTGAATCATGGCCCAGCTATTTCAAAGAGAATTGAGTTCAACATTTGCTGTAAGCTCAAGTCTTGTTATTAAATGACACAGTGTATTCAGTGGTAGATGGAAATACAGATAAAAAATTTTTCCTGTAGGAATTTGAAAGTTTATGAGGGCAAACCTAGAGGCTAAAAGTTGGACACCTACCACCATACTTAGCTATCCAAAGATAATATTAAATACATAATATATATTTAATTACATATATTATGTATGTAACATATATTAAATATAAAATACTAAATTTCAGAGGTGTTTAATTTTTTTTAATATGATTTTTTTTAAGGTGTCAGTGGCTCTAAGTTAGGAAACTGTTTCCTTGAAAGGTAATGGGGTTGAGTTTCTTTCTGAATTTGTGCATAAGTGTGGACGAATGCTGAACGGAAAAGGAAATTGTGACACAGACTTTTAAAGTACAGAGGTTTCAAAGTCAGAAAAAAAATTCTTGGAGGGTATAAACAAGTATAATAGCAGATTTTGTCTGGCACTCACTAATACATGAAAAAAAAAAACCCTTTTCCCTGACCATGTATTTTTTATGGTCTACTTAGGCAGGAAAAGCAACTGAGAGATTGCAGTGTGAATGTACTCAGTGTGTTACAGAAAAATCAAGCCCGTGAGTGGAAGCCTTTGAAGCAGTGTGTGCTGGGTTAGCAGGGAGTGAATACCATTTTCTGTAAATAATGTGCTCGCTACTTCACTGATGACAGGCTGAAGTGATGCTAGAGTTATCAGTGACACATCACACATCCTGATGGGCTCCACTGCTTCCCTACCAACACACCAGATACTGGGGAAATGCAGGAGGAGTTGCTCCCGTGGGAAATTATTTTTCTCCCTATGCTATACACAGCCAGAGCACCTCCGACCACATCTGCTGGGCCGGTGCTTCACTTTTCCATCCCACTGCACTTCTGAGGTCCAGTCCTTTTCTCATTTGTTCTGGTTTCTTTGGATAACTACAGATATAAACTATGTATGAATAATTAATGAGCAAGATCTCCTGACTCAAATGAAAGAATTTGTTTTTATCTTAAGACTTCGAATTTCAGTACTTTGGTAAACAGATGGGAAGAAAGAAACTGTTGTAATTAAAAGATGTGAATAAACAGTTTATTTCACTCTCTTTTTTTCTTTTTTAAGTTGAGGTTACTCTTGTTCTTTTCTGGAGCAGGTAGGGTCATGCATGAATTGATTCAGAAGTGGCTTTTAGCAAAACAGAAAAGTTGTATATTCAAAGAATATAAAATACCCGCACTGTTTGTTTTTGACTGGAAAAGTACTCTTGTGTACAGCCCTCTGTTGCTGATAAACAGCCCTAGCTGACACAGTAAAACAAAACAGATGCTCCTAAGTACAGCCGTGTTTGCCACTGTTTGCAGCAATGCTGAAGTGAAGTTTGTGATGATACAGGTCATTGGTTGAAACCACAATAACAAAGCATTTACAGATCTATTTCATATTGTTTTGGTATTCAAGAACAAACCACACTATGCTTTTTTGAAATGGTTTTGTAACAGTTGCCTTCCTTTCTTTCACAGAAAATAAAAACAAGGCCTAGAACTTCCAGACTTGAATGGCAGACATTAAAGTAATTAAACCTGAATATATATGTTGGTTTTATGTATTTTTATATATATATATATGCATATATGTTTTGATAAGAATTCAAAATGTTTCTGGCACCAGGGGAGGAATTCAGCATCCTTGTTAATAAGACCTATAGCTGGGTGGTTATGGGCACTGCAGATGTACTGAAAAGATTCTGAAACCAGGTTCTTTGCTCACATAGAGGCTGAGTAATGTGCTTGCTGAAAGTCAGGCTGCTGTGCGAGAGCCTCTGGGGGTCTCTAACCTGCCACTGCACTGTCAGTGCAACACTTGCCTGCAGGTTCTTGTGCTGATGATGAAATCAAAGAAAAGCTTGAAGCTTGGCAGCACCCTCCTAGGATTGACTAATGTGCTCTTCTGGCAAAATACTGTTAATGTGGATGTACTTCATACTCTAAGCTCCTGTCTTTTCCAGGATAACTTTGCACATGCACATTGAATGTTCTCTGTCAAAGTAGTTATGCCAGTAAAAGCAGGTTTGATGATGTAACGGCAAAGCTGGGGGCTTTGGCAGGATAAACTGCAGGTCAGGAATACCTCCTCACATTTTTGGTGGATATTATTCTGCTGATAGATCCACAGATATGGTCTTATACATTCTTCACCTCTATTTAACAGAGTTTTGAAAAGCAGTGGAATTCACATTTTTCAACACAACATTGAATTTTTTTATTTTTTGTGCAGGATGGATTTGGGTTGTGTTTATGCTTTGTTTAGATTTTATCCCAGGTGCTGAAACATGCATATATTTAATTTGCACAGCATCAGAGGTTCAGACATGTTTTGATTCAAGAGTCAATGTATTTGAAAATTATTTTGGAAAACGAGTCCAGCATATAATCGGGAAGAATTCTGAAATATGTTCTTTGGCTTCACTAGCATTGATTTCGGCAAACACTAGAGAGGATTATGGGTAAAAGCAACAGAATGTTACTGAACTACATTTTATAAAACTGTTTTTTACTCTTCTCTATAGGTCTCTGTAAAAAGTCGCATTTGTTTTTTTAAAAAAGATTAATTTTCTTTAATAATTTTTGTGTTGTTCAGGGTTTGTACAGAGAGCGATCACCTGATGTCCCCTGGAGAGGCAGTGTTTGCAGCATTTTGTCTCACTTATCCCCCATCACATTGGAAAGTGCAATGAGTCTCATATTTGGTTGTTTCCTGAGCAAAATTAACAGAATGTGGATAGTGAAATTTACAGTTAAAAAAGAAAAACTTGCAAAAATACTAAATAACGTGCATATGATAAAAAGCATGCTCAGATAAAAATGGAAAAATGTGTGGATTTGAAGGCTCAGTGTGATGTAGTGAGAGTAGTGACACCTGAGTTTGGAATATGTTTGGAAATTAAATGTATGTACCTGGGGTATGCAAAATTTTGCTTTACAAATTTAAAGTTTTACATATTGATTGGAGGTTTTGGTTCTTTCTCTGTAATGCAGTGTACTGGGATACTTAAAAATGAGTAAAGAACTTGTTTTAACTATATTTAGCTTTCTTTCAAGATTAGTGCTTCTGCACATAGATTAAACTTGTTAAACACAACAGAATTCTGTTTTCTCTCCATTGTAATGTTAATATATATCTTTAAAAAAAAAAACAAGCTCAAATTGGAGCCCTAGTAGCTGATGCAATCCCTAAAGCCACGTCTACACTAATAGTTTTAAAGGAAAGGGTTTCCTTTTTCCTTTTTTATTTGGGTCAGGATGGCTACAACTTTAAATACTGTTTCAGCTGCTACAACTGTGACTTAAACATTAGGTTTCTATTGAGTTTCTAAATCAGAACTGAATACCACCCAATTTAACCTTTTTTTTTTTTTTAATAGAAAGTGATAGTTTAAATTGGCATTGCAGGAGCTAACGTGGTAAATTTAAAACCATTTAGGCTCTGCTTGTTTTAATACATATACCTTGCCTTCTATAATTCCTTGAAAAAATATAGGCCAAAGATTCTTTGTGTTGTCTTGCATTCCATTCTGACAGTCCTTTCTCTTTTTTCAAGTCAGAAAATCAGCTATAAATACTACTTTGGCTATTTTATGGATCTTTTTGACATTCACTCAACAAACCTTTCAATGGGTTTTAAGTCTCTGTGCAGAACTTGTTGTCTAGGTGGGGTTTTTTCCCAATTTATTCTAATTTCCATTATCTTTATGTGGCTGGTAAGGACTAAAAGGCCCAATACTCCATCTTTTCACCTAAATTCACATCTTTGCTCAGCTCATGGGTGGAAATGAGCTTCATCTCACCATAGTCCCCATCTGGCTCTATCACAAAACCACCAGACAGTTTGGCACCACTCAGCTCCACTGGCAGCCTCTGCCTGTGAGAGGCCTCGGATTGGAAAAGCAGCAGGGGTACTGCAGCTCGGACTTGAGATGGATTGGAGGGGAGCGTGCACAGTGCCTATCATACTGTTTTTGGCTCAAGCAAATGTTTTTAATCCTTGACTTTTGTAAGCCCTAACCTCATTCATAAATTTAACACAAAGGAGTCTTTTTTAAAGGTGGGAGCTTGAGGGAGAAATGGAAAAGGTTTGGGTTGGTGTCATGGGGTGGTTCTTTCATCTCCTTTAAGCAGAAATTCAGCGTGTTCTGCATAATAATGCTTGAATCATGCTTGGATAAACTTAGTATTTTCCTTTTATTTCTGCTCTGGAATTAGGTGAGGAAAACTTTACAGATATGCATATATCTAATGCTTGCATCAGATGCTAAATAGCATGTGGAATGCAGTAAACACTTGTCAGAGATAACTGTAGTTATGCTTGGGGAAAACAAATTAGAATATCATGGAAATAATCTTGGATTTCTAATCCCTTTTACTACATTGTGCTCTTAGGCATCCTTCCTCTTGTTTTTCTTCTCGCAATCCTTTTCCAGTACAGAAGAATTGGAGACAGTGGTTTTTGTATCACCCTTCCAGCAAGCTGTTGTGGATTTCTAAGTTATGTGCCATTCTGTGCTCTTGCTTTGTAGTCTTTTCAAGGGTTTCTGTGCTTAGCTAGTGTCATTCATCCATCCTAAGTGTTGTTTGCCACCAGCTTGTGAAAGATGCCACTTTGAATCCCAGAGTGCCTTTCAGACCCCATAATGGAGAACTGATGCAGATTGGACCCTAGTTTGCCTCTTGCCACTTTCTTTCAGTGAATGTATAAAGCAGCCACTATTAGTTGGTTGCTGAGGAACTGGCAATGTGTATTAAAGGTCTTTTATGGTCTTTTCAACCATAAAATTATTGCTGTTCTCTGATTAGTACCAATCCCCACAATTTACACTACCCGCTCCAAACCCCCTCCCCCAAAACAAAACCAACACAGCAAATCAACAGAAACAAAGAAACAGAAGCAAACTTTATTTCTCCCACTGAGTTTTATGCCAGATTCTATTGCAGCTCCCTTTGTCTTGAATGAATAAGACTTGTCTCAAGTAACAAAAGCTGTCAGCATAGTATTTCTTCAGGTAACCATTCTGTACCAGCTCAGTCAGCTCTCATTTCAGACAATGAGCATCCAGAACAGCTCTATTAAAAGCATTTGCATGTGGTTGAGTGAACAGGTACAGCCTTTTCTGGAGAACAGCCAAAATTGCTCCTCATGGAGATGACTCTTGCCTTCCTTTAGAAATTTTTTTTTTTTTAAGTATAGTTCTAAGTTAAAGCTGTTTGAATTTTGGACGCATCATATGCTCTGTTACCATACCACAAAGCTTCATTGTTAAGATATGTTGACCCTCAGTTTTAACATAAGATGTACTTTGGACTAGAGTTTCCAATTTATACTTCTGATTTGACTAACTGGATTCTCTACTTTCCTCCCCATTTCTTTTACAATTTCCTTTCTGCTTCAAGAGACAGGGGGAAATAAAAAGCAGAATTTTGACCTAAATTTTCTATTGAAATGAAGTACTGAATTTCAGCTGTGACATTATGCTATGAGAGAATTTGGGATTAGGGAGTAATTTGCTTTCCTTCAAAAAACCTGCTATCAGCTTTAAGAGAGTCAAGACTTACTTCTAGAACCACTCAGTATTTTGGATTGGAAGGGACCTTTCAAGACCATCTAGTTTAACCCCCCCAAAAATGAGCAGGGTCTTCAGCTAGGTCATGTTGCTTGGAATCCCATCCAACCAGACCTTAAATCTTTCCAGGTATGGGGCATCTACCACCTCTGTGCAAACTTGTGCTGGTGTTTCAGCACCCTTATTGTAAAAAAATTCTTCCTTATATCTTGTCTAAATCTACCTATTTTAAGTTGAAACGCTCCCCTTTGTCCTATTGCAGCAGGTCCCACTGAAAAGTTTGTTCCCATCTTTCTTATAGGCCCCTTTAAGTACTGGAAGGCTGCAATAAGGTGTCCTTGGAGCCTTGTCTCCTCCAGGCTGAACAAACCCAACTCTCTCAGCCTTTCCTTGTGGGAGAGGTGTTCTGATCATTTTTGTGGCCCTCCTCTGGACCTGCTCCAACAGGTCCATGTCTTTCCTGTTCTGAGGATTCCAGAACTGGACATAGTTCTCCAGGTGGAGTCTCACCAGAGCAATGTAGAACTACTGTGGTGGTGTGCTCTGTAGATTTTCTCAGAGGGGTGCACAGTCTTCCAAAAGACAGCATTACAGTTTGGGAGTCCCTGCCTCCTAACTGAGAGGAGATGGGTTTGGGAAGCAAGAAAAATTGAGGATTTCAGTAATTTTTGATCTTTCTTTGTCTTTATTTCAATCTTGAAGCACAACTTCACTATAAATTTCCAGTTCTGTCTGACATTTTGGGAATGTCTGGAAGCCTGTAAGCCAGCACCCATGGTCTGGGTTTATGTGTCTGCTAATGCAGGGTGATCATAGTGCTGAGCGTGAAGGCAGTGATACAATTGTGCATCAGGAGAAAGAGTTGGGGCAAGAATATTTGCCATTTATCAATGTGCTGTCTTATACTCTTATTTAAAGCAGCTAGAACTGCTGGCTTGTCTTCCAATTTCAGATGTTGGATAGGGACAGTGATTTATTGGGTAATGAACAAAACCACCTGTAGTTTTATGTGAATCACTAAGATAATAGCATCATTTTGGAGATGGAATTTGCCGTGGTTTGAGATCTGAATTTGAACCTTGTGTAGCATCATTTGGTGGCTCTCCACTTCTGTTAAGATAATTTCAGACTAGCTAGCACAATTCTAAACATGATTAAGAAGGTCTAGAGGATGTATTCATGCTTCAGAAAGGTGGAAATAGATGGTGTTGCTGCTACCTATTTTTGTCATGTTTTCTTCATCACTGCAGAACTCAGGTTAGCAGAAGCTAATCTATCTCGAGTTTGTAAAATCTGGAATGGTGTGTATTGCTTTGAAACTTCACAGTGAAATCAACAATGAAAATTAATTCTATTTGAGATTAAAATGATGATAAGTACTTACAAAGATATTACAGGATATAATTTCCTTTTAAGACATTGGAGTATTGTGTAGGATTTTCTTGAGACTGCACTCTCATGCAAGAGGTATATTCATCTACAATGACACCCTTACAAATAGGAGCTATAAAGTAATCAGAAAACATGATTTAGAGTGATTTGGGGATGTTGGGAAGCATTTTAAAGATTCTAATCCTCCTAATGCCTGCAGTTTCTTAAATGATGTTTGATATTAGCCACGTCTCCTTTGCCGTCTGTTCTGACTCTTAAATGTTAGGAGAGAAATTCATACAAATTGAACTTTCTTTCAGCTGTCTCTTAAAAACGGATACAAGTTTGGAAGCTGGCTATACTCAGAGAGAGGGTTCTTGATTCTTGTTTTCTTCTGTGGATTTGAATGTTTCATGTGCTCCAGAACAAGCGAAATATAAGCACACACACCCTTTAAAACTCAGTAAGAAAAAATGCCCGCACAACTTGGGGGACTATATATTTTCATTCCCAGTTTCAACAGCACAGAGTATTAGGGACACAGAGATTTATTTCTAGTATCATTTTTAAAAGAGAAGAAGGAAAGTTGAGGCACAGATGGACTAATGGCATGAGTTTTGATTAAACTTAACAAAGAAAAAAAAATTCTAAACTTAAAGCTGATTATTTGGTCTGACATTGTCCTTAACTGACCATGTTGATCTTGTTGGATGGAGTTTCCACTCCACTCTGTATTTTTTTTTTGCTTTTGCATATTTCAGTCCAGCTTCTCATGTCACTATAACATAGGGATTTTTTTTTTTTGGTGGTTTAATTGTATGAAAAAATTTGGTGCTGTATTCTTGGAGCTGTACAGATGGTTCCATGCCAAACATATTTGTTTACCATGGTAATGTCTGAGTTGTAGTGTGCCAGCTAATAAAGGGATTATTTAAGGAAAAAGGTGAATGACTAAAACAGATGTGCCAGTTGGGTGAACCATTAAAAGAATCTTACTTCTCAGCTTTATGTAAAGGTTATTTTTAATGCATTTCTGAGAAATCAAGAGTGCTTGCAAGGATGTTTTTGAGGCAGCTGAAAGCCACTTGTCTGTTTTCCTGGGGGTCTTTTCCTGTGGGCTTAAAAGACATTGGTCTTTCATCTGTCTTACTGAAGAATTTGTAAAGACAGCAACTAGAAATCCTGAGTTTCAACATCGGATCAAGTATTATAATCTCATGATGAATTTTGACCTGTTTATAAATAGCATGATCTTGTCATTTAGTTGTGGGGAAGCCTGTTTTAATATTTATGTAATGTAAAAGTAAATTGCTGTATTGCAATATATGCATGTATCTCTGTTCCATATAAATCCTTGGTCAACCCGCTATAATAATATTAAAACCTTTCACATCTTTCCTTACACAAATATTAGGTACTCTGACTTTACTAGAAAATGAAGCACTCTGGCTGCTGAGCATTTTAACCAGGATTGACGTAAAAGTGTTTGAGAGAAGCTAAAATCATGGATTAAATGCTATTTGCCCAGGCATTTAGTCTGTTGTATATCACATTGTCCAAGTGACTTCCAGAAACTCCATTGATTCTGCTCTTGGTAGGTTTGACTGGAATGTCTCTTCTTAGAAATTGACTTCTGTGAATTAGATATTTGTAATCTTATTTCTTAGATGTTGATTGATTCATTTGGGAAGAATCCTGGAGACAGGATTCTAAAGAGAAGACAATAAAAAAGGCAAATGCATTTTAATAATGTTTTTAAAACATAGCTTTAGGTTGCTGGGTATACAAGATATTTCCACTGAATTTCCTTCCATTTAGGAGTTAACTTTTACTTAGTAGATAAGTAAGGGCTACCTTGAAAAAAAAACAGCTCTATTTTAAAATTCTGGTGCTTAAGCCTACAGTTTGTATTAAGGAAATAATTTGTAATTTGGAAATAATAAGTTTATGTTGAATTAAGGAAATGAGGGGTTAATTAAGGCACTTGACCACATATTGTATGGCACTTTCAGTAACAATACATTTGAGGTACCCTGAAGCTCTGCTGGAAAAGATGAACCTGCAGTGTGTCTGTTTGTACCTGTCTGTTACTGTTTGTTGCCTCTTTCAGTATATTTTTATTACCAACTTTTAAGTCATGGACTTTTTTTTCATGTTCATGACAACAAGGAGAAGAAAACCTATGTTCTCTCATTTTTTATTTCTATGCCTGAATAATGCAAATAGTATTATCTTGAACACTCGTCATAGTGGCAGTACTGGTTTAGAAATAGCTGTTTACTTATGTGAGGTCTCTCTGGTGTTAATAAAGGCAGAATTTGTTCCTTCTTTAAGAATAACTGAATTAGTGGCTTTATCATTTTAGGTTAGTTGTGGTTTTGTTTAATCCTAGTACTGAAAAAATTCCAGATACAGCACAGAAGTCAACTTTAGCATTTTCATTGTGTTCCCATCCAGAAATGTATCAAAAGCTGTCTTTTTGTGGATGATGATTGTAATCTGATCTAAGCTTAAGTAAAAATGAAGAATTTGCCCCGGCTGAACATAGCAAATAAGGGTTTCAAGGGGCTTTGTTTGAGATGATCGATCTCAGCAGTATGTTTTGTAATATATTGTAGAGCCATTGCAAGGCAATTAGATCACCTTTCTTGGGATTTCAGGGCTCTATTAATCATCTTTATTTAAAAACAAAGAAAAGGCTTCTTTGAACTGAAGTTTTCTTGATTATCTAAGGTTTGGGCAGCCTGTTGAAACACTTAAAATAATATTCTGACAACACGGTATTATGATGGGTGGTATTATGTCTCTTGTTTGTGCACCAGTTCAGTAAGCACATGACATTCTTTCAGTTATTTTTATGAGATACCTGCCCCATTAAGATGAGGATGGCTGTATTTATTTGACAACAGGAAAAATTGGCAGGCTTTTTTAATACCTAGAGGTTCATAATACCCATCCCTTGCCAATTTTGTCAAGAATTAGACAATTGAATTCCATAAAGTTAGCCCCTGCAAAGCTGTCTGGTTTAGAAGTTACTTTAGTTTGTCATAGTCCAGTGTGGATTTCAATCCTAACTTTGTGTAGGATTAAGAACCTCTTGACAGGCTTAAGATTTTAAATGTTAGCTGACCTAACCAACATTAGCATTGAACTGGCTGAAAATTGCATTTTACATAGCTTCCAAATGTTGGCTTCATTCTTGAAGGGCCATGACTTGAATGCAAGGAAATGCAATGTGGCTGGATGTAAAAGGAGTTAGACCTCAAAGAGGTTCATTCTCTCTTTTGCTGGAAATAGACTGAACTTTTTTTAAATTTATTACATATGCTCAAGGCTTTTGATCTTATGCTTGGTTAATTATTTGTTTTCTTTCCTTCCACCACTCCAGGCCATATACACCTATGAAAGGAGCCTTTTCCAATGTGTGGTTTGACAGGTATAAGATCTGTAATGACGTTCCTGAACACATTGAAAGCATCGATTCCATGTGCCGGGGCCTTACAGACCTGATCAACGATGAGGTTAAGAATGGCATTGCCAAGAATAGGATACTCATAGGTAAGAGGCTTATTTATAATGTGTTTATTCTAATGGTTTTTTAATGGTTAAGAGGTCATCTCCTTTGAATTTACTCTATCCTGAAAGCTCATGAGCATGTCTTGAAAATGCTGATCAGCCTTTTCAGTAGCCAGTCCTCAACAATACTGAATCCTTATTTAAATCCATATCAGGTGGGGAATGTGGCTAAATGTAAGCAGTATCCTCAAAATGTAAAATTGTTTTTATTATCAACAGTCATTTGTAATCATTATTTAAAATAGAGTGGGCAGTGATTTACTTTGAGAAGTACATAATTTTACTAATTCCTTTAAGCCATTTTCAAGGATAGAAATGTACACTTTCCAAAAATGACGTGCATTTTGGAGAATGAAGATGTAGCATATAAATAACCATGAACTTTTCCTTACTGCTCTAATCATTTTAGGTTAAATTAATTCATGCAGGAAAAATGTGCATGTTACGTAGCACTAAAGGTTAGCACTTGATAACAAATGAAGTATTAGCTGTAATAGTTTCTATGTGTCTATCTTTATTTCTCTTTCCACAAATTTCCAGTAACTTTCACAGGACTTCACTGAAGTAGATAGTGGGATATTGAGGCGCAGGAGTTGAGGGTGATGAAATAGCCTATGGCAGAGAGGGAATGAGAATTCACAAGTCCTTGGCTCCCTGTTCCATCTCTAGACCACAAACTCTTTCAGGTTGGGGAAAAAATTCTTAATGTGGGATCTTATAAATTTATGTCCACCTGAGTCACACCGTCAAAATCTTGCATGGTCGAGCCACTGCCATTCAGCCTGGTGCATTTTCTTGGTCCAGCCCCTTCACAGCTCTGTGAAGGCCTGTGCTTGCTTTCCCTTTCTGGCTCATTGCTCTGGCTGCAGAGTGCATTGTTTTGGATGGCTATCAACACAATCTCTTTGATCTGTCTTTCCTGTGTTATACCTGCTGACTTGGAAGCAGCTGGAGAAGTGCAGGTGCTTTGCTGTTGAGTGAGCTGGGAGATGTTCTGTGTACAGATCCAGTGTGCTACTAGGCTTTTTTCCTTTCCTCTGTAACCTTCAAAATTAGAAATAGTCAGACTGCGAAGTATGAAGGTTGTTTTCCAAGTCATAAGCAGAGTAAGGAAGTTGGCATGCACTGAGTGTTTCATCCCGCAGATTCTTTGGAAGTCCCCGTCTCTGTGTGTTTGCATTCCTCACATATAAATCAGAAATAACTGTACTTGTTTTGTCACTCTTGAGAGCTCTGTTTCCCCACCTGACAGAGACTACAATCATACATCCTCATGGTTCAGTCCAATGTTTATGCAAGAAGCAAAATAAGGCAGCCCTGAGTTACTTCGTCCAAAGTACAGAAGGGGACTCATGCGGATGCATAAGGAACTTGGTAGTGGAAAATTGTGTCACTTGTGGCTGTACAAGATTAAGTGTCCTTCCACAAGAACTTTGTGCCTTTTCTGCACTGGTTTTGGTGATTAACCAGTGTGTGATGCAGTGAAGAATGAAGGTGAGAGGTCCTGTAAGGTCTCTGTGCGTAAAGGTGACACCAGTTGTCTTAGGACTTCGTGCAAATAATTGCCCATCTTCTGGCATTGTTTCTTACAGGAAGTTAAGACTTCTGTAAATGCAGTCTGTAGCTTTATAGTATTCAGCCTGGAGAAGAGAAGGCTCTGGGGAGATCTTCGAGCACCTTCCAATACCTAAAGGGGCCTACAAGAAAGCTGGAGAAGGACTTTTTACAAGGCCTTGTAATGATAGGACAAGGTGGAATGGCTTTAGACTGAAAGAGTGTAGCTTTAGATTAGATATTAGAAAGAAATTCTTTACTGTGAGGGTGGTGAGACACTGGAACAGATTGCCCAGAGAAGTTGGGGATGCCCATCCCTGGAAGTGTTCAAGGCCAGGTTGGATGGGGCCCTGAGGAACCTGGTCTAGTGGAAGGACTTCCTGCCCATGGCAGGGGTTGGAACCAAATGATCTTTAGAGTTTCTTCCAACCCAAACCATTCTGTGATTTTTTGATCAAAAGAAAATATGAGACCAAGTCAGTATGTCTGCATCAGACTGTAATATCCACTGGAAAAGGAGAAATGTGTGGCCTGAAATTTTTCTGAGCTTAGGAGATTGGTGTACAGGAGATAATGGAAGGTATGGTTACTTACTTAGAATGTCACATAACTGAGTCCTGTCAGATCTTTTTGGATTTCTCTTTGAAAAAGTCAGAAATACCCATCTGGTATAAGAAGATGGGGCTTAAGGTAACAGGTGGGGAGCAGTCAGTGGGTTTGTGACTGCTGGTACCATGGAGTTGGAGGAGGCAGCCTTTGTGAGGTAAAGGGAAAAATAAGACATTTATAGCAGGGGAAACCATGGTGGAATTTGGCTGTGAATTCATAGTGCATTCACTGCTGTTGAGTCATGTTGGAGATCCATAATGGGAATACTGGTACATATCTTATTATGGAAAATAGAGACAAAATAGTTGAGAGAAGCAACTGGAGAACTTGGGAGTCTGTGAAGAACGGTGGGGGCCTTTTTGGGAAGGTCACAGAAACCAAAGAGCAGAGCAGTTGCATGAAGGTACTTACAGGGAATGAAATGCTCCTTAAAGGGTTAAGGAGAACTGGGTTGAGTGACCATTTTGTAGTAAGTGGGAGTTTTAATGACTGGAAAGAAAACAAAATGACTATGAGGAGCGTAACAAGATTGAAGGTTATGGTTTTATATGGGATAGAGGAGTAGAAATTACAGGCTGAGGGTGAGTGTCAGATATTGTTGGATGAGGGCGAGCGAGGCGTTAGGCAAGCAGGAAGGTGGGCAGCTGCTGACAGCTCAGAGGTGTGGGATAAGAAGACAAGATCTGAGGGAGCACTGTGCAAAGGTGAGCGAGTGGGAAGAGACGGGATGCAGCAGTGGGCTCTCAAGCATGGAAAATGAGAAGCCCAACACCTGGTGTTTTGGGGTATGATTCCACTTCTTGAGCCATTCAGTCTTTCCACAAGGCTCAGGATAGTGGGACAGTAAGAACATTTTCTCTGAAAGAAATTATAGCCTGTTTGCTTCAATAGCTCCGAAATCCACAAGTGGCTGCTTGTAGAGCAGAACTTTAAGCCAAGGATGGAGTCCAGGTTGTACAGTGCCACTCCTCTCTTCTTTATCAAGAAAAATGCTGGTGCAGCCTTGCTTTTAACAGCTGCTCTATGGATCTACTGCTAAATAATTAAATTACTTAGTTTACTGGATGTAAGTGAAGTCTTATTTTTAAAACATCCGTATTAAATTTGTGATATGGCTCATCTACCCATTCCTATCTCCTGACAGTTTCATAAGTTGCTTTCCTTTTAACACAGTCTTTTGAAGGAAGTAGGCTTCTGATTAAGCTTTATTTCCCTTGACCTTGCAGGAGGAAGGAAGGGAGACTAACAGCAGTA
Organism: Aleadryas rufinucha; assembly: GCA_013397815.1. Classification (NCBI taxonomy): domain Eukaryota; kingdom Metazoa; phylum Chordata; class Aves; order Passeriformes; genus Aleadryas; species Aleadryas rufinucha. The sequence continues at coordinate 899,824 of VZTH01011696.1, forward strand.
CATAATTATTCAAAAAATAATTATATCATCCCCTGAATTTGGTAATGGTACTTAGTTTTTAGCCAGACATTCTTGTTGAGTTACTCTTACTGGTCCTCCTGGCTAAAGCACTCCTTGCAAATAGTCCTGTAAGTAGGTTTTATTGACTTTGGAGATAAAAGAGTGTTGTAAATTTAGTCAAGTTTTGACACTTGGAGCTTTGATAGTATCCTTTCTTTAAAAACAGGATGTATTTCTTCTTTATAAATGCCTGAATTCATTGCTAAACTGGCCAAACAAGCCACAGTTTAAAATGTGGGACAATAATTTCTTTTTCTATTTAAAGCTAAGTTGGTTTTTCAGGTGGTGGTGGTTTTGTTTTTTGTTTTCTTGTGTTGGTTGTTCTGTTGTTTTGGGTTTTTTTAACTGCTTCCACAGTGATAGTGCACTGTAAAAAAACTCCACTTAGGTGAAAATTGTTGAAGATTTCAACAGTCTTATTCAAGAACATGTCAGAAGCTCTTGAAAGAAATGGCCCTCTCATTTTCTGAGTGTTTTGGTAGAGCTCACTGTAGTCAACTACACATCGGTGAAAGGCAGTCTTTTTGTTCTTTTTTTGTTCTTAATTTAGTACTGTCGCTTTTGGGGGTGCCCAGGGGCAATCCGGGGTTGCGACCTTCCTAGAGAAAGCGTTCCGCAAGGGAAGAGCCTTTCCAGGGACCTTTGCAACTTCTCCGGAGCGATGGGTGGTCTCAGAAAGTGTAGCCGCTTTGGCTACAAGTGATTTCAGCTCGAGGTGGGTCAGCTCCTTGTGAGATCAGCTCGTACGAGACCACCCGGGCAGGCCCGGGGACGGAGAGAGACGAGGGAGCCTTGCGTGGTGAATTCCACAGGTAAGCTTTATTCAGCCATCCCTGTGAAGGGAACCAGTGGCCAGGCTCTCCTGGCTCAGGGGTGCACCCAAGGAATTTATATAGGGAAGGCAGGGGTGGGGTGGACACCAGTTAGCCAACAGGGTACAGACTATAACCATAAAAAGAAGCAAGGCATGTTGGGGCAACTTTTGGTCGCCGTGAGCTTGAGGAAGGTTCTTATCTCTGTGGAGATTTGGCCCTCAGGCATCTCTCCTCCAAGGGAGTGCAGAGGGCTTCAGTGCCAGAGGCTGGCAGCCCTCCACATAGTACTACTTTCCTACTTTCACAGGTCACTTTTTGTGTAGCTCAGAAGTGCTGATCCAAGTGTGTTGGTCTCTGCCACCTGTAGTCACTTGTGTAAGCAGCCAGTGAAAATAAACTTTCCATAACAGTCCTGTAGATTTGACTAAATGCCAAAAAACACATGCATGATTCCTGACCCCTTGTACTGTAACAATAACACGAGACACACAACCACTTTCTGTTTATTGCTAGACTTCTTACATAGCTACTGAACCGTGGTGGAAGTAACATGAAAGCTCTGTGCTTCTTGTAAATATTAGCATTTCCTTCTCTCTCAGTGTGTGTGAGAATGGGATGGGGGGGGAAATATCTTGGCTCTGACATCCCAGAGAGAGGATTCTGTAAATATGTGAAGATAAAACATCTAACAATAAATCATTAAAATGTTGAGCAAACTATTTCACCTACAATCTTGGCATTTATGGTTTTGGCTTCTAAGCCTTTTGCGGTCACCCATCCTATCTTGTATCTTCTGTCTTTATTAGGAGGACATTGTCTTCCATTCAGAGGTACTTACTGCCTTGTTCTCGTGGAATAAATTCATAGATTTATTTTGCTGTTTTTCTCTGCAATTCAAATGAGATTTCTCTTTTTGTACCTCCCACTACCTGGCTTTGTGGTTTATCCAAATCGTGCCTGACATGCTGGCCTCAAAGCAGTACTTAGTCCACCTTTCCCATAATGCCTGCAACATTTCATTATTTTCAGTGCATCAGTGTAAATTTGCATTGCATTTATACTTAGGGGTAAATGTTTGCTCCTCTTGGTTTTGGGGGTTTTTTTGTATCTGAACTGACCATGTGTTTTTCTTTGGATCTCTGCTACTCTAGCTTACACATCAGGAAGTAAAAAGAGACATTAACAAATGAATCATTCTATTTCCTTCATAACTCTTTCAGTAGGAGGTACAACTCTAATTTTAACCAAGAGTACTTGTTACTTTGTTTCCCAGCACTTGATGGTGTCAATGTATCTAAAGACTCTGAAAGGTGGTACATTCTCAGTACAGTGAATGACAAGCTTAGCAAATGACAGTGAAGATTAGGAGTAAGTANTTTTCTTGTGTTGGTTGTTCTGTTGTTTTGGGTTTTTTTAACTGCTTCCACAGTGATAGTGCACTGTAAAAAAACTCCACTTAGGTGAAAATTGTTGAAGATTTCAACAGTCTTATTCAAGAACATGTCAGAAGCTCTTGAAAGAAATGGCCCTCTCATTTTCTGAGTGTTTTGGTAGAGCTCACTGTAGTCAACTACACATCGGTGAAAGGCAGTCTTTTTGTTCTTTTTTTGTTCTTAATTTAGTACTGTCGCTTTTGGGGGTGCCCAGGGGCAATCCGGGGTTGCGACCTTCCTAGAGAAAGCGTTCCGCAAGGGAAGAGCCTTTCCAGGGACCTTTGCAACTTCTCCGGAGCGATGGGTGGTCTCAGAAAGTGTAGCCGCTTTGGCTACAAGTGATTTCAGCTCGAGGTGGGTCAGCTCCTTGTGAGATCAGCTCGTACGAGACCACCCGGGCAGGCCCGGGGACGGAGAGAGACGAGGGAGCCTTGCGTGGTGAATTCCACAGGTAAGCTTTATTCAGCCATCCCTGTGAAGGGAACCAGTGGCCAGGCTCTCCTGGCTCAGGGGTGCACCCAAGGAATTTATATAGGGAATGCAGGGGTGGGGTGGACACCAGTTAGCCAACAGGGTACAGACTATAACCATAAAAAGAAGCAAGGCATGTTGGGGCAACTTTTGGTCGCCGTGAGCTTGAGGAAGGTTCTTATCTCTGTGGAGATTTGGCCCTCAGGCATCTCTCCTCCAAGGGAGTGCAGAGGGCTTCAGTGCCAGAGGCTGGCAGCCCTCCACATAGTACTACTTTCCTACTTTCACAGGTCACTTTTTGTGTAGCTCAGAAGTGCTGATCCAAGTGTGTTGGTCTCTGCCACCTGTAGTCACTTGTGTAAGCAGCCAGTGAAAATAAACTTTCCATAACAGTCCTGTAGATTTGACTAAATGCCAAAAAACACATGCATGATTCCTGACCCCTTGTACTGTAACAATAACACGAGACACACAACCACTTTCTGTTTATTGCTAGACTTCTTACATAGCTACTGAACCGTGGTGGAAGTAACATGAAAGCTCTGTGCTTCTTGTAAATATTAGCATTTCCTTCTCTCTCAGTGTGTGTGAGAATGGGATGGGGGGGGAAATATCTTGGCTCTGACATCCCAGAGAGAGGATTCTGTAAATATGTGAAGATAAAACATCTAACAATAAATCATTAAAATGTTGAGCAAACTATTTCACCTACAATCTTGGCATTTATGGTTTTGGCTTCTAAGCCTTTTGCGGTCACCCATCCTATCTTGTATCTTCTGTCTTTATTAGGAGGACATTGTCTTCCATTCAGAGGTACTTACTGCCTTGTTCTCGTGGAATAAATTCATAGATTTATTTTGCTGTTTTTCTCTGCAATTCAAATGAGATTTCTCTTTTTGTACCTCCCACTACCTGGCTTTGTGGTTTATCCAAATCGTGCCTGACATGCTGGCCTCAAAGCAGTACTTAGTCCACCTTTCCCATAATGCCTGCAACATTTCATTATTTTCAGTGCATCAGTGTAAATTTGCATTGCATTTATACTTAGGGGTAAATGTTTGCTCCTCTTGGTTTTGGGGGTTTTTTTGTATCTGAACTGACCATGTGTTTTTCTTTGGATCTCTGCTACTCTAGCTTACACATCAGGAAGTAAAAAGAGACATTAACAAATGAATCATTCTATTTCCTTCATAACTCTTTCAGTAGGAGGTACAACTCTAATTTTAACCAAGAGTACTTGTTACTTTGTTTCCCAGCACTTGATGGTGTCAATGTATCTAAAGACTCTGAAAGGTGGTACATTCTCAGTACAGTGAATGACAAGCTTAGCAAATGACAGTGAAGATTAGGAGTAAGTAAGTCTCACATCACTAAACTCAAAAATGATTCAGTTGTGATATTGTCATCACATATAAAATAATGACTTTGTTAAGAAAATAATTATAAAGTGAATCGAGTTCTGATCTTTTCAGCCTTACTACGAACTCTGTTGAAAACGTGTCCTTACTCATCTTTAATAAATGCCTGAACTCAGTGCAAAATTAAATGGATGGATGGGCTTTTAGAATGCTTTAGAGTTGTGCAGACATGCCACAGGGTACAAATTAACCTGTACTTTCTTCACAGTTGTGCCAACAGAATCGTAGAAGAGTGAGACTTAACAACATTTGCTATTCCATTGTCATGCATCAGTGCAGGTTCAGCTCTATTTAGACAAATCCTTACCATTGCTTTTCTGACTTCTTCTAAAAGACCTCTGCTAACAGAAGGTTCACAGCTCTGCAGAACAACCTGCTTCTGTGCCTCACTCTTTGCTTTAGAGAGCTATTTTCTACTTTGCATTCTGTGGTTCAGTTTAGAATCACAAATACCATGAGCATAAAGGATAGGTTGTTCTCTTCCTTTTTCCCTTGTTGTGCAGTTATGCTGTCTGTGACAGGTGAGTGTTGCAGTGGGGCAGTGCTGTCATCCTCTCTAAAAACAACCAAGAAAACACACTGGGTACATGAAGTAAGCCATAGGTTAGCAGAGTAACATCGTAATAAAAATTGATTTGAGACTTTTCATGGATTTTTTTTTCCTTCCAGTGCTAAAAATTATGACTCCTTAGGTACACATGTTGGGTTCCCCTCTATTACCCATAATAGTTGAAAATAAAAGTGTTACTGGTTGTGGTTTTACTGCGAGTTGATATGTTAGAAACAATTGTACACTTGTTTTTACAAGAAAGTGGTAAAACTCGTACCACTTAAATATGCACTTCAGAATGTGTTTTGACTGGTGAGAAGGTTGGGGAACAAATTGATTCATGCTCTCAACGAGAGCAAGTGGCTGAGCCACTCAAGGGAAGTTGCCTTTGTTCTTGTAAAGACTCTCAAGTTTGTTGCTCTTGTAAAGACTAAGTAACAGAGAATAATAAGGCTATCAAAGGTGGAAAACGTTCATTGCAGTTCTGCTGGTGTGCAAGGTTTTTGTTTGGTGAAGTTTCATGAAGAGATTAAAAGGAGAAAATCATTGCTGTGAGGAAATTCACTTGAGACAAAGTACATGTTTGAGCACTTAACACAGAAGCAGTGTTCAGGGAGTTCTGTGGAGAAGGGAATTCGCTGTTCCACTGGCATTTGTACTCTTTCCTGATATTCATTTGTGAATGCTGTTAAATGTATATAATAGTTCCATTCATTGATGAAAAGGGAAGGTCAAAACAGAAAGTCAGCTTCTTTGTAGATGATGTGTAGAACAAGGTTGTGCTGTTACCATTAATAGAAGGTAAATCACAAAGTCCCTAGAGAGACAGGAAAGTAAACTGAAATGTAGCTTTAGGGGGAAATTCCTGATAACAAACTGATTAAAGTAACTCTAAGTTGAAATACTAAAAAAGGAGAAATTGAGAATGAAAAATGTTGTGAGAATGGAACAAAAAGGAGGCAAGAGTATGTAATGTATTGTGATAATAACAGAACAGGCCAAGACAATTTCTAACTGTGCTGGTGTAGTCTTATACAACAGAAGAGCATTTGTCTTGTGCTGTGCTGGCACAGGCACTGTGTGCTGTAGGATTCATTTCGTGCCACTTTGTTACCAAAGCTGTACTGACAAATCTGAAGAAATACAGGAATGATGAAGAACAACTACTACAGAGAGACTAGTGAAGAAATATTGCTTAAAATAGACACCCCAAACTGCACCCCTACACCCAAGTCCAAATCCTAATCTCATCAAAGTCTGGTGTTTAGCTTCTCCTGTTCCTTTTTTTCTTCAAAATTTGTGCACTAGGTATGATTCATAACTATTTTCTTTCCCCATGGCTTTGGTTTCTAGTGTGGCAAACAGCTTTGAGCACATGTTAAAGTTTTACCAAAAAGAGTGAAAAAGTGATGTTTGTTGTTTCGTAATTCCATAATCATTATAACAGATGGACTAAGGCATTTTACAGTCAGATCTGTATGAATCAGGATGCACTTGGCAATGTCAAACCTGTGTGTGTTAGAGAGCTGCTTTTTTATGTAAAGAAGATTGGACACCTAAAGAACTTTCTGAATTCAGGAATAGCTCATTGCAGCCACTAAAGTGAAGCAGGGGGGAGAAGGTAGTTTTTGGCATTCTCTTATGTATGCAAGACAGGAGAGACAAAATAAAGAAACCTTTGAGATGTATAATAGTCCTTTCTAAGATACAAACACAGGCATTGTTAGATGAAATACGAAGAAACAAATAAAGCTGAAGTTTGACAGTAGGTAAATATTTGGTTTCCTGAACCCCGTATATTGTTCAAGTGTCATCATGGACCAGATTATCATTTCAGACAAATACAAATGTGAAGCAAATTAACACAAAGCAAGATCTTTAGCAAAAGTGAGCTGGAGGTTTGTTTAAAAGGCTCCTGAGGCCATTTACAAGCTCTGAAAGGAATGTTTTATCACTGAAAAATGGCAACTGTGATGAGGGTTTCTTTTTTATTCAGTCAGGAATAAATTCCCTATGAGAAATTCAGTTTCTGTTCACACACTGTGTTACATCATCCTGTGGCTGAGATTACCTTAACATAGTTACAGATTATATTCCAGAAAATAATGCTTTCATTTTAGTAAAGTATTGCAAGGGAGTTTCCTTCTGATTCAAATTCTTTAATTTGGAAGTGTGATGAATTGTGTGATTTCAGCAGATCTTTCTCAACTAGCAAAGTGAGTTGCAAGCAGCTTTCTTCTTATTGCAGAGGGGTGTTACCTGAAAAATCAGGTTACATAGTTACAGATTATATTCCAGAAAATAATGCTTTCATTTTAGTAAAGTATTGCAAGGGAGTTTCCTTCTGATTCAAATTCTTTAATTTGGAAGTGTGATGAATTGTGTGATTTCAGCAGATCTTTCTCAACTAGCAAAGTGAGTTGCAAGCAGCTTTCTTCTTATTGCAGAGGGGTGTTACCTGAAAAATCAGCATTACGCTGAAACAGATTTGAGGTCATAAATGCATCCTTGAGTGAATTTTCTCTGCAGCTGAAAGTGTTTTACATAATTGAGTCTGTTTTGTATGTGCTCCTCTTTTAGCCTACACATAAATCTCCTTTATGAGTCAGGGAAGTTAACACAAAGAGTTAGGTACTTTCCTGACCTGGCATCCTGAGCATTGTAGAGCTAACCCTGTTTAACTGTTTTGAAGCATTAATCACAGTTCTCATTAAAATAGATATGAGGGGAAAACTGAAAGTGAACATACCTTTTTATTTAAAACCTACTGGCAAACTCTGGACTTCTGTGCACAGTCTTTGTGTGTCTTGGAAGTACATTGGTCTCAAGTAGAGAAGTAGATCGGTGAAGAGCTTCCAATGTTCTGCCCATCTAAGGATGAAATGTTGCTGTGTCATTTTGATTTTGTCTAACACTCCTGACACGATCTGCTTAGCAATGCTGTACAGTTTATGTACTCTTTGTGCTGAGATCATCTGTAACATGTACTTTTGTGTTTTGTTTACTTTCTGTCATTTCATACCTTTGTTTTGTGTAATATCTGTACCTGCCTCTTATTTTTCCTTCATCCAAAATTTGAATTCTTGTAAAAGTTCTTGACTGAGAATGTCTTTTATGTGTTATGTCAAGCATACACTTTTACTGAAATGCTTCTTGTAATTATAAAAATATATTCTGCAGCTATAAATGCTTATTCAAATTGTTGGTTTTGAAGCATTTACCATACAGCATTTACTTGGAGATTGTTGTGGTATCAGTTGATAAACTTCAGGCATTCCCATGAAAATAAAATTCAAAGAGCTAGTCCTTTGTATTGCATTTTCTTGTAGTAGTATGAGCCACATAAAAGAACCATTACCTAATATTCTTCTAAACAGAAGGTGACTGCATTGTCAAAGACTGCTGGTGAGTAATTGCAGACAGCGTGCCAGATTGTGACTAACTGGGTACAAAATTTTAAGATTAAATCATTTACAAACTAGTAATGACTTTTCAATGCAGCTTTTCTTCCTATAATCTGAAATACTTAAAATGGACTTTGTTTTATATGTTGTCAAAGCATTGTCTGTATTTATTTGTAAGCAAATGCAAAATGGTCTCTTAGAGTACAAGTGCTTCTTTTGGGGTTTGAGATGACAGCATTCTTCAGAATGATCAAAAGGAAATGAAATAAAGGATCAGATTCCACATAAGAAAATAAAGGAAACTTCACTCTAGTCATTATCTGGATACAGTCAATATAATGTCCTGTGTGCTGTGTCTCTGTGAAGTAATGTGGTAGTCTGGATTTCCTACCTAATGAATAAGCATTTGTCATATAAAAATCATCCCTGAGGAATTATCTTATGTAAGGAATTAGTGCAGTTGAAGAGACATATGGATCACAGAAGGTCATTAATTCAGAGATCCTGTTAGAGCTTAGGGGGAGTACATTGCATTTGTTCCCTATTTATGATATATCCCAAGATGTAATATCAAAAATATTCTCAATGCTAGTTTGGTGTGAATGCTCATTGATTATGTCCGATAGAGATCTTTCATGTGTGAGTGCTGCTAGCCTGGGGGAGAAATAACTTGAATACAAAAAGCAGTGAGAATTACCTGTTCACAGAGTTTTACTTCATTGTTGTCACAGTATGTATGGCCACAGTACTCAGTGCCTGGTAGGGACCATACACAAATGGCTTCTTAAGTAGTGGCATTTTGGCTGTTCCTTTTTCCCCTCTCTCAGTAATGAATCTTCATCACTACCTTAGCTTTCCAGTTATCTTAATTGCATCATGCTTTGATTTAAACCTCAAGCTATGCCACACGAGGTTCAGGTTGGACATCAGAAGGAATTTCTTCCAGAAAGGTTGTTAAACATTGGAATGGATTTTGCAGGGAGGTGCTGGACTCACTGTCCCTGGAGGTGTTCAAGAAACGACTGAACGTGGTGCCATGGTCTGCCTGACAAGGTGGTATTGGGTCATAGGTTGGGCTTGATGGTCTTAGAGGTCTTTTCCAACCTAAATGATTCTGTGATTCTAAGATCATTGTAACCTTTAAGATACGTTTTTTATTGTATTATGTATAAACAAAACAAGTCTGAAGATAATAAATTGAACACTGGTTTACAAAGACCTACAGAAAAATCCAATCTTTGTTTCTTTTGTTGCACCTTAGGGGGCTTTTCGATGGGAGGTGGAATGGCAATGCATTTGGCATATAGATTTCATCAGGACCTGGCAGGAGTCTTTGCCTTGTCTAGTTTTCTCAGTAAGGACTCTGCTGTTTACCAGGTGAGTGTGTAGTAGGTGTTATAGAAAACCTGCTTAGCTACATGGAAAATGTGGTGATTAACATCCAATATACATGTTTATTCATCTGAGGCAGTTGATTCGTATTCTAAACTTATACCATTTCCTGGAAATGGATAATCAGAATATTAGGAAAGTGAGGCTTTACAGCTGTCTTTAAATGATTTTTTGTTGCACTTTTTTGCACAGAAAGTGCAATTATTAATGTGTAGAAGGAGATTAACAAATGAAATGCTTTGCCAGTTGTCCGTAGTTGTTAAAGAGTCTGTGTAAGCATAACTATTCCTTTGAAAATTTGTGATGCATTGTAATACTCATGAGCTCCATTTGTCATCACAATTTTTTTCTGTTTCTCTTATTTGGAGAGGGGTATAGACCTTAAAGTAAACCTTATCATTTGTCAAGAGTTAGCATATTGGAATTTGAAGGGCATTTTTTTCCAGTATTTCCTTATTTACTTCAATAGAGATAGTACAATATGACCCCTAAAATGTAGATCAGTTAGTGCAATGCTATATGAGTTGTCACCATGTAATTGTAAATACTCTTTTAAAATTTTTGGCAGTATGTCTGACAGTGTCTCTTTTCCATCTAGGCTTTGAAAAGAAATGAAAGTGCTCTTCCAGAATTATTTCAGTGCCATGGAACTGCTGATGAACTAGTTCTCTACTCATGGGGTGAAGAGACCAACAAGATGTTAAAGTCTCTGGGAGTATCAGCATCACTTCATACTTTTCCAAACCTCAATCATGAGCTAAACAGGACTGAAATAGAAAAACTGAAATCCTGGATTGTAGAGAAATTGCCTGTTAAAGCACCAAAGGCAAATGAATAAATGAAGATCCAGCCTCATGCTTTCTGAGTTTTGTAGTTTTAAAGTCATGTCTGACATATATATATGGATGTCCCTTATCCCTTATGTAAGCACAGCTTCAGGTAGACACTTTTCTATTCCATAAAGTTCACCCAAGTGGTGAGAAGATGGTGCTGACCACTAAACCTCACTTTGTCCTATGGGCTACTTTTTCTGTTTTCTTGTCCAGTTTTTAAGCACACGTCAGTCTACAAAAGTAATGACTGATAATATTAAAACCATTCCAAAATAATCAAAGCAATATTCAGGAAGCACTGTTCTGAATGTCCCAGGTAATTTTTTTTTGGAGGGCAGGGGGTGGGCAGGGAGGTGTTCTAAGATGGAAAAATACACAGTGGCATGGTTGTTTCTAATGGCATTACAGCAACAAAAAGGCCAATTATTGAAATAATGCAGTTTTACTTGTAGAAATGCATGCATCTATTCAAGTTAGTTTGGTGAGAGGAACTGTATTGGCTTCAGTTGGATTCTCAGCATATGGGAAGGAACCTGCCTCAAAGCAGAGTTTTATATTACCTCAAAAATACCAGGTTTGTGTTATATTTTAAAAAGTCCTGAGTAGCTGTGCCTAGCTGTACCACATGCCCTTGTTATTGCCCTTACTCATTGTTTTGTTATTCAGAGATCTAGCTTTGTGTGAGTTTATTGAGCCCTCTGTGGTTTGCAATGTAGATTAAAAAAAAAAAGGTGCCATCATGATTGCTAAGATCTATCCTGTTTTTGAAGAAATCATTCTTTGGGCCCTGTTCCTGTAGAAACTTATTTTTGCCAAGAGTTTTCTTTTGGCCTGCAATACCACATTTTAAATTAAAAGATGAGGATACTTGACTCCTCCGTGAATATTTTAAAGTGGTAAATAATGATTGTGATATAAAGAAAACTTGTATCCCCTTATTTTAATGGTGGATGATTCATCTCTCTGTCAGTTTGATAAATTAACTCAGAGTATAAATATCTATTCTTATGTAATTGTGATGCTTTTTTTATTTCTCCCCCCTCTGCCCCATTTTCTACTCCCCAATTTCAGTAATTTTTTTAGCATGACAAGCTATTCAGCCTTTTGCCAAAGCCAATAGATCCAAGTCTCTTGCTTAATCCTCTCCTTTTCCCGTTTTTGAGGAGTGGATCTGGGACACTGTTGTTTGCTCTGTCACAGCAGATTGCTGCCAGTACTGACTATGACTCCAGAAGTATCAGCCAGCTCCCAGGGACTAAGTTTTATTTGAATCCTCATGCCCTGAGACCTCAGCCAGCTTTTACCTATGTTGAAGAGTAAGCAAAGGGAAAAAAAATGTCACTGTTCAAGTACAAGACATGTAATTGGCAGTAGCAAGTAACAACTTCCTGCTGCTAAAAATATTTTGCTTTATTTCATTTTCCTAGAATTAGCAAGTCAGCAGTCTGTTCTGAAAAACAGCATTTTAAATGGCACATGAAAACTCAGCTATTTGAAACAGTAAGTGAACAGCAGTTTTTCCTGGTGCCCTAGGCTTCCTAATTACTGCAAATTAAATTGAAACAGGTGTGTTCAGAGGCAGCTGAGCTAACATTGCCTTGGCCCAACTCTAATTGCAATCCTTGACAAGTGAAATAGCAGCACTTTAGGGATAATACATCACTTTTGCCCCATTTTGTGCTCTTCCTGAGCTCCTATCAGGAGGCTCTTTGAACCACTAATGGAAGGTGGCAATTCATTTTGGTGACAAGTGCATCCAGATGGGAAAGTGGCAGGCTTCTGGCAAGGTGGCTTTTAACAAGGTCAGAGAATAGCATAAAACAGTTGAAGGAATATCGTGGAGGGAATAGAAGATATTACCAAGCCAAACCCAGCTCTTTTGATTGTTTTTGCAGTGTGAATAATTGCAAATGCGGTAGATACAGGGTTTGGCTGAGTTCCCATGATACAGGTTGAAAAGCAATTATCAATGTCACAACATCCTTAGAAAACAGTAAGTCCTCAATTTGCATCTATTTTCTCCCATCTTCTTGGCTTGTGAGTGAAATGCCAAGTAACCAGGAGATGCATTGTGACATAAGACTGGAAATCCATTAGGTATATGCTGTAATGGAATCTGGAATCTCAGAGGTTTTGAGGTCACTTTTGGGATGTTGGAGAACTCGGTAGTTTTCCTTCCCTCTGCAGGTCGTGAGGACAGTGGGACTCACCTGTCCCTTCTGCTGAGGATGGTGTGGCTCTGTGTCCCAGATGGTGCCAAGCTCATGCTGGACAAACAGATTGAAGTTTAGCCCAGAAAAATTTGGGTTGCTGGTTGGTATTGAGAAGCAGCCAGAGGCAATATTAGTCCTTGAAGACAGTGGGCCTGCTGTTAGATCTCTAGTCAAATGAAAACCCTAATAGTCAAAATTAGCCCAGCTGCTTGACAGCATGTTTCAGAAGTAATTCAGACAGCTTTTCAACTTGCCTCTTTTTTTGACCTGGCCCTTTTTTACCACACTTAAAAAATTCATTTTTAATTTGATACTGGAAATAGAGTAAGGGTTTATTTGCCAAAAGGGCATCTCTGCAATGCTTATGGCACTGCAGCTCCAGGACCTGCCTGTTGATTTCTGGGTAGAGTTCAAAGTACTTCTTAGAGTCTTTAAGAATCAAAAAGACTTTCCTTTGGACTAAATGGTTGCATGTTGTTGGGACAGAGTTCCTGTATCAGGTGCCAGGGCATACAGAGCCCTGAACTGGTATGTCTTATCAGCTGAATTTAGATTCAGATGAAGAGAGTGAAAAAGAATGCAGCCTTTCTCATTCATCTCTGATGTTTCACTCCTGATCATACAAAAATGTTAAGGAGAAAGATGCCCTTCACTCAGGAGGAACAAACTTGAAGTGCTTTCCTTTTTTCTTTTCCCCTCTGTACATGAGCTTTGTCCTGTTTCTGTTGACGTTTTAAGATACAGTTCTGAACAGCATTTTGAGGAAAAGATTGCAAAATTTGAGTACCAAGCCTGGATCTGTACCACTTGAGCTACTGAAGATCTGAGAACATAAACTAGAAAGAGGGCAGCTCTGTCCTGCTCCAGAAGAGGCAGGAGCAATTAGTTNACTGGAAATAGAGTAAGGGTTTATTTGCCAAAAGGGCATCTCTGCAATGCTTATGGCACTGCAGCTCCAGGACCTGCCTGTTGATTTCTGGGTAGAGTTCAAAGTACTTCTTAGAGTCTTTAAGAATCAAAAAGACTTTCCTTTGGACTAAATGGTTGCATGTTGTTGGGACAGAGTTCCTGTATCAGGTGCCAGGGCATACAGAGCCCTGAACTGGTATGTCTTATCAGCTGAATTTAGATTCAGATGAAGAGAGTGAAAAAGAATGCAGCCTTTCTCATTCATCTCTGATGTTTCACTCCTGATCATACAAAAATGTTAAGGAGAAAGATGCCCTTCACTCAGGAGGAACAAACTTGAAGTGCTTTCCTTTTTTCTTTTTTTTCCCCTCTGTACATGAGCTTTGTCCTGTTTCTGTTGACGTTTTAAGATACAGTTCTGAACAGCATTTTGAGGAAAAGATTGCAAAATTTGAGTACCAAGCCTGGATCTGTACCACTTGAGCTACTGAAGATCTGAGAACATAAACTAGAAAGAGGGCAGCTCTGTCCTGCTCCAGAAGAGGCAGGAGCAATTAGTTGGCAATGCTGGTTTATGTTTTCGCTGTAACTCCTTTGAGGTATTTTTTTTCTTTCTTTTCAAAGTTAGGTAAGAGTTTGGCTTTAAAGTCCAAACTTATAATACCACTTAAAAATATAACTGGAATAACTGACTGAGTAAATCCATTCAGATTGATATTATCTTCTTGGAGCTTGGTACTGTTTTGGTAAAACACACAATTCAGTAAGCAAAAGAAAACTAGTTTAATAAAAACTTTTAACTCTTGGGCTCGGTTAGTGTGTTCCATACTACTTCATAAACAAAGCACTAGTGTTTGGACTTTTTTTTTCACTTTTCTGACACTTCACATTTGTAGTTCAGATGTTTGAAATTTGTGACTAGATCATTGCTGTGAGTGTGGGTGCCTTCTGAGTAATTAATGTGCTTGTACAGATGTATAAAGCCAGAGAGCAAGTATGAATAAGGCAGAAATTGGCTGATCAATGTGGGAAGCCAGAAGTCATTGGTAACATAATTTTGACATTAAAGCAAGAAATTCTCTACTTGAATTAATCTCTTCTCATGTTAGATCTTTCACTGCTTTTTTAGTAAGTCATCTTTAAAGCCATTTAACAAGTTGAAGTGAGCCAAGTGGGTGAAAGTAACTTGCATTTATAAAGATGAGATCCAGATGGCAAAACACGGAAATGGGAACCTAGTGGACAATGTTGGAACAAAATTGGTTAGGACATGGATGGATGAAAGTAGATATGGGTTGACTTTACAACTGACACGTTCTAGGACAGTTGAGAAGATTGTTCAGGAGATCTTAGAAAATAAACTTGTTCTGTAAGTTTTCCAGCTTGACTGAACCTTCATTTGAGATGCAGCTGGTTAAGGGTGCTCTAGAGAAAGGAAATAACAACTACCAATTCAGTTTCCTATTTCCGTTTCTTTTCCAAATCCTGTTCCACTGTGGGAACCTGATACAGCTACTCAGAAGAAAGAGAAACTAGCAATTCTATTTTCATTATCAGGTTATCTGTTCAAATGTTTCTCTGCACACTGCACTGGGACTTAGCACCCGGCTATGCCTTGAGTGAGTATTGTGTTTACAGAACAGTTAGACTGAAAAAATCGTCATCAGAAGAGCCAGCGGTGTGGGTCCAGCAAGGCCTCTTGTTCCCCATGGCATAGCATTGAGCCTACTACCCTGCTGCCATCAGGTTTTGCGAGTTTGAAGTACAGAAATTCCACTCTTCTGTTAAGCAAGTGAAGGCTGTAGGCACTGCTTTGATGAGGAGGCACCTAAAATCATCCATGGGTTCAGTGTGTGAATCTGTAGGTTGTTTTAAAAAAGCAAGGAAAAGTTGGTATCTCCTTATTAAGTGCTTAAAAACAGTTGGGTAATGAGTGTTAAACATTACTCTTGGATCATTAATTGGTAGTGACAAGGAATTTGTCATGATTCCTGAGTACAAAGCCAATGAGACTTTGTAACCTGTGCCTTAATACACAGTGGAGACTGTCAAAATAGACCAGAGAGTGTACTCAGAACTTTTCCACCACTTCATAGGGCCGGTACTTTGTGGTTGGTGGATATTTTAGCCTGGCTTCTTAAAAGTAGTTACTGTTTTAAATTAAACGCAACATGAAGCAGTAATAATCTAATAGTCTGCAACTCCTAATAAAAGCATAGAAGAATTAATTCTTGCTTGTGCTCTCTTGGTTAGTTAAAGGTGTTTGTCACCACAAAGAATGTACAGTGGTACACCTCAAGTACATCAGATCATAGCTGGAATCAAGGAAGCCATCAAGATGTTATGTCACGTATACAGTAGAAAATTTATAAAAAATATATCTTCTGCTGCTTCATGGCCTTTAAAATAGGCAGAAATGAATGAGACTGCAGGCATTACCTGCTGTCATAATTGACCTTAGTGGAAAAAATGCTTTCTGGGGCACATTTCAGCCAAATACTGATATTCAAGCACGTGAACAATCTCTGCTGCCTTAGAGCCTATGGTTCCCACCGATGGATCTATGTAGGAAGCCTGGCTTCAAAGATGTAGTTTGTTTTTTTTCAGTTTGGAGGGTTTGGGGTGAAGTTCTTAATGTAGCCAAGGTCTTGTGAGGGGCAGCCAATATAATTATGAATCTTAGTCACACTAGTATGCCAAAATTGCAAAGGCAGTGATTTAATGCTTCCAGAGTAATAAGAATGGTTCAGTGCTCAACCATGCTCCCCTTCCATAGGTTCCATTGCTAATCTCTAGCCCACTTAAGGTCTGCTTATATATCAGAGGAGAGTCTCTCTTTTGCATTTACCTTTTTATGAAGTGGAAGTTGGAATAACTTGGAGGTTAATGTGATGGATGATTTAGGCAACGAACTTCATCTATACTTAAAATGGAACTTCCCTTCATTGTCTTTGCACTGCAGAAATAGTAATGGCTGACTGATGACCTTCTGGGCAAGAACTATGGCATTTTCATCACTAGGATTTTTCCAAATACACGATAATTTAAATCAGGTTTACCCATAGACCCATTTTGACTTAAGCCTCGATCCTGCACCTTTCAGAGAAATTACTGTTTTTCAGTGTTTCCACTGAACAGGTTGCACTCTAAATTGGCTAAATAAATGCCCATTGAGGAATTCGGGGTTCATAAATGGAATTAACCCTTTCTTTGGTTTGCAACAGAGTATTTTTCAGTTAGGACTTACAGGTGCCTATCTGACTGCCAGCTTTCCTTCCCCACTGCTTTGGGAAGGGAGAAGAAGCTTATTTAGAAGTAGGTTCCCCCTCCTTTTGGCCAGTCAGCCTGTGGAGAAACACTTCATTCCATGACACATCAATCAGATTTACACTTCGAACCATACAGACTTTTGTACTATGGCCACCTGCAGCATGTACAGAGGTAATGTGGAGTGCCATGTGCTAATTTAACATAATTTCCTGAGAAATTAACTGGATGGCAAATGAAGGATGGTGCTGCCAGTATTTATAATAATATATTGATATGTTTTTTTGGAAACACTGTGGCCCCTGTTTCTGTTTGTATTTATAATTTAGCATGAATCATAACCAGAAGTCAGAACTGTGCTGGTGAAAAGAATGGATATTAATATTAAAAGTGCCAGGGCAGATTTTGTATATCAAAAACTGACAAAAAAGACAATTTGCAGAGATTTCAGTGAGTGCATCATTAAATCATCCTTTGGCTCCTTCTCAGTTGTTTTTTTTTTAAATGATGCTTCTCTAAGCAAAAATATAAACATGTGAAACACTGAAGTTGGCTTTCTTGGAAAAACTGGATTTTTTCCTCACTAAGGAAATATATTTTTTCTGAAGACGTCCAACTGATTAATGCCAGAGCGCATGGAATTACTGAGTGAAATCCTCAAGATGTTTTAGTGTTTTTATAGAACAACTTGATTGTCAATGTTTTTGTGTATATAAAAATATTTGGCAGCTTTGTTGACCAGATAGGCGATGTTATGTGAATTTCACATTTTATATAAAGGCCCTTGGTTTCATATCTGCAATTGGGGGTTTAACATTCAGTTGAAACAGCGGTTAAGTGATTGCCTTCATAATTTCTGTAATGTCATGAGAAGGGAGAGCCTCATGTCGTGCTCCACTCCACCAGCTCTGAATATTTGTTTTTTCTGAAGGCATTTTTGGACCCAGCAAACTGTCAAGCCTGGAAATGCCTGTAGTTCTGCTGGCCTCAGCAGCTCTCCCCATGGCCCATGAAGGGATTTAGGTCTGCTGTCCCAGTGATAAAAGCAAGTTCCATCCTCGCAGTGGAACCCCCTTACAATGTTTGGCATGAGCAGCACTGAGAAACGTACGTATTGTATAAATTCCCTTCTTGAAGTACTACCAGTACTTTGGTTAAGCCACTGTAAAACTACTGGTATGCATTTGTTCATAGTTTGGAAAATACTGTTTTCATTACAGTAAACCAATATAAACATCAGCAATATTGCTATCAAACAAATTAGTTCTCATATGAAATGTATGGTAAGTAAATTTGTTGTGTAGCTGAATACAGTGTTATTTAATGGAACTTGGTTTGGTGCCAAGCAAACATATGGATCTTTAAATGCATTCCCCTTGGGGCTATGTTGAAATCATCCACCAATAACATGGGCTGAATTCCCTTCCAGATTTGCAGGCTGGCTGCCCTTATTGTGTGAGGTTTGAAATGCAACTAATGGTGCAACGAGTTGTGTTTTGTTAATTTTGGGGTTTTTAAAAAATTTGCTTCACTAAAGCTTTTCTTCTCTCATTCCCCCCTGCCAGCAACCTTCCTGTCACCCTGGAAAAGAGTTTTATTTTATCTTCAAAAGCCACAAAGATTCTTGGTTCCTTTGGGGATTCTTGTCTTCATTTCTCTTCTAGTTCTTTCCTTTTACTGGGGAAAATTGATATAAGGGGAGATAAATGGAAGACAGGGTAATACAGGTAAATATTCTTGCCTTTTCCTCCCTATAATATTAAAATTATTGCTATAGAAATATATCTATTTCTGAAAAATTATTTTTTCAGAAAGTACTGCCTTTTTTTCTTAGTTGTCTGTGTTCTTTGACAGGAAGCAGTATTGACAAAGCTACTTCAGCCATCATATTTTTAACCACAGAATTTTAATGGGCTGCCACAACGGGTTACACTACACTTGCAGCAGAAGTAATAGCCCAGATCCTTGTCTATGATGTTGTTATTGTGTGTACTTGCTTTGCTTGCCCGATGAAACCAGTGTCATTCCCTTCTTGTAGTGAAACTCAAGTGTCAAAGCTTAATACAGTGTTCCTCCATAGCAGTCGCTATTAAAGTAGGCCTTAAAAATTACTGTAGTTACCTCAAGTCATTTAAATTTAACTCACTGCAGTTTCTTTAAAACTTTCCCTTTGTACTTAATCAAATGCTGAAGTGGTGCTATAAAGGATGGGCCTCATTTTACTTTGTCAAGTTCCCTCCAATGCTGCAACCACAACTGAGCGTGTTATAATGATTTACATGTAGATCTGTGTGTGCTGATGTCTCTTGTAGTCAAAACTGTGTTTTGGCTTACTGAGGCAACTAAAATGGCACAAATTGTGTTCCTAGATTTGTGCCCAACATCATCTCCAGAGCTTTGAACACATTTAGCTTCTGGCTGGCTAGCCAGACCTGGTCAGGTTACCTGATGGTGGCACGCAGAACTTCCAGGCATTCAAAAGCAGCTTAACATCCAGCTCCAGGCACTGGATGGAGACCACCTTGGAGAAACTTGGCTTTAGGAGAGCAGCAGGAAAATAAAATGTTCTTTCAATAAATAATTAGGAGGACCTGCTAATGCTATACAGAGTAGAGCAGAGTTGTCTGTGCCAGTTCCTTCTGTAAATTGGTGGAGCTCATTTAGGACCAGTTGAACTGTGCCAAAATACATCAGACAACATCCTTACATGAGTGGAGTTACTGGGGGCTTGACCCTGTGCCATCTGAGGATCTCCTTCTCCTGGATAGTACATCAAGTAGGAGAGGATGTCAAAGAGGCAGTTCAGTAGTATGATTTTTTTATTATTATTTTCTTAGAAGCCTCAAGAAAATGTAGGTGAAATGGCAGCATAATGCTGACAGCTGGAGAGGGGACACTTGTGTTGGAATTGATACAGCCACCACTGGCGAGCTGAAAGATGTTCTTACTCCCTCAAAAACAGAGTTAGGGGCTAATTATAGACCCACTGATGTAATGGGAACGTTCTGACCTACCATTAGAGTCCTAATCATAGTTGTAAGTCTGGTAAATTAAAAAGTCTGTTTTTCTTGCTTTCTGCGTACAAATTCCATTTCATAATAACATTTTGCGTTATTTCAGGGAAGTTGCAGGGCTCTGAAGCTGATTAAAGTTACTCAGTCATCAGCAGCATGACTTGTAACCCACCCAAAGGCTGCTTATAATAGTATTTCTTCATTTTGTTACTTCTCTTGAAAATTCCTTCGCTGAAGGTGAGATGTGGTCTAGGGAACCTCGAGTGTTAGACTGGAAAATTAGAGCTTTGTGCAGCTACTACAGCCTGCTGTCTATTTTGTTAAAATCTTGGTGGGAAGGGCATAATGAGGAGTGGAGGCAGCCTGGGGGCATTGAGTCCTGCGTGGAGCATGGAGCAGTGTGTGTACTGCAGCACTGTGCTCTGTGGGGCACTGTCCAGAGCAGGACCCACAACAGAGGAATCCGTGCAGCTCTGGGACTTCACTGTGTAAATCCAAGCTCAGTCATCACGTGTTTGCTGGCACATGGACTTTGTGCACTGCTTTTACCAGGTAAGTGCACCAAGTCTGCCACCTTCTAGTTAAACCCATGTTCTTGTTAGAGAACTTTGGCTCGTGTCTCAGACCAGTTGACTGAAATGTTTCACAGCAAACCCAAACTTTCAGTGTAGTCTGTCCTGTCAAAAATCACTTAAGCTGAATTATTCAGCTGCTCACCCTAGGTTCCCTTTGGTCTTACCTGGGAAGAGTTATCTAGTCCCTTCCCAAAGTGTTTCAGCTTGGAGCCCAGCTCTCTCCATGCCTGCCTTGTCCGAGCAGTGTTTTGGACTCAGAGAAGAACCGAGAGTGGAAGGGCAGGAGTCGAATATTCGAGAAGTTTCTTCTGCCTGCAGGGGCACATTTGGCACATGGATGACCAGGGTGTCACATGTGGGGTCAGCATCAGAGTAACGTGAGCCTGTCAGCATGCTTTGAGGTCAGGTGGCTGCACATAGGTTGGGATCTTGCCTGTTCAGTCAGAGATAAGCTGGACTTTGCTTGCACAGGCCAGATGCAGAGACAAAACCTCTAGGTCTTGAGTGTGTTTGGATCTGGTGTTGCAACCTGAGACCTGAGGTGCACTGAGAGATGAGCTGTCATAGCAGTATGCATGGATGAGAAACAGGATCCCAGAGGATATGACCTTCTAGGAAGAAAAATTACATGTACTACTGTTTTGTTTTGTGGGTTGGTTTGGGGTTTTATTTTATTTTATTTTAGTATCAAAAGCAATGGATAATATGGGGAGCCAGAATAGTGTTTGAAGTTGGCAGTCAATACTTGGGAATCAGATACCAGAGATAAAAGGCATGATGCTATCATGAGACATGTTTGGAGGGGGTGAGGGAGGACAGCAGAGATGGTGAATAACCTTCAGAGGAAAGACTCTGGGGGACATAACCACATTTCAGAGAAGATGTAATACTCAAGGGGCCAGAGGGGCAGTAGAAAATGTCAGAAGCCTTTGAGAGGGCCAGAAGGTTATGATCTGTTCCCCAGCCACCACTTGGAGATAAGCTTCTCTTTAGGAAAGAATCAGAAATATTTAAAATTTATGTGATGTGCATTAAATAAAGTGCATTGTCAGCTGTTCCCTCAGACAAATTTTAAACATGGTCAGAAGCTGTTCAAAGCTTTGTAGTCTTTTTAAATATAAATCAGTATTTTTACACTGTATTGAAATTACCATAGACTCCCAGCCTTTGTGATAAGTCACCAGATAAAGGGCTAGAAGCCAGCAAATATTTCTTGCTAATAATCTCAGAAGAAGTTCTTAATTCTTTCCCAAAAGACTCAAAAAATTGATTCCCAAATTTGGTTCAAGCTGGTGTGGATAACTGCTGCTTTGGAGAGATAGGGTATAATTCCTTGGATAAAGGTTAGAAGATTGCTGGTTAAAAGACACTTGAAAGCATGTTAGTTTAGCAAAGTGAAACAGAAGACACACTGTAAAAAAAAGAAACTGCTCAGACTAGTTTCTCTGTCCCAAATAAAATGTGGGAAGTAAACCAACTGCATAATGGACTAAATGCAGAGCTAAAAACTTGTGTCATTCTATTGCAAATGGCATGATTTTGTGATGTATTTCATAAAGCTGTAGCTCATTTAAAGTCATGACTCTGTGAGAATTTTTACTTATTGGTGTTTCAAGTTTATAGTCTGAATTGCATGAAAATTGAAAATATGCTCTAAAAACTCTAAAAATCCAAAGCAAAGAAAAAAAAAACCACAAAGGATCTTCAGTAAAAAAGATAATGTGGGGATTTATTAAGCTGGTCATAAAAGCTTGGAGTATGAATCTCAGTGCTATATGTGAGTAACCTGTATTTGAGTGCTACATTTCACCACCAACTTCAAAGTGATTATCCAGCCTCAAGAGGAATATTTGCTAAGTAATATGACCAGGTCACTATGAAGGTGATTCCACTGTATGACTTCACTGCCATGTGAATTTACAGATATGTAACTTAAAACTTCATTCTTGCAGATAAACATTTTTTTCCTTACTCTTTTTGAAGTGAGCCTGGAAAGCATCCGATTACCATCCTCCTTAATTTTTTTTCTTTTTTTCATATTAGGGAAATGGTTGTCACTTATGCCTTGACATTCAGTTCCTCGATGAAATCTAAGTTCTTCAGCCTTGCCTTATGTCATGTTTTGTAGGCCTATATAATTTTTATTGCCAATGTTGAACTTGGTTAGAGTCCTCTGGATGAGACCTTGCAATAGCAAATTTGCACAGAATAACTACTGCCCATCTCTTAGGAATGTTGTTCACATTTTTAATGCAAACCAAAAAGAACTTTGCCCTCTTGCAGCATAATGATAGTGAATTGTATGTGGTTTGTCATATGCTGTAACTCCCAATCCCCCAGGTTCATCTATATTTTGTGATAGTACAAAAAATAATAAAAAAAATTACCTTTTTTAAAGTGAGTTGGCTTAAAAATAGCCAAATTCAATTTAACTCTCTCCTTAAAAAAAAAAAAAAAAGGAGGGGGGGCAGGGAGGAGAATTATTTTTTTTGGGTGGAGAGCTTTTATTTCTAGCTTCATACCAAAGCAAATTTTTATGGCTGAGTTATAAACCCCTGAAAATTGCAGGTCATAATGGAAACATTGGCAGACGCTGAACGGCGCTGCTGTAAAGTAGTATGAAGCTTTAAGTTTTTCCACTTTTAGACCTGGAATAAAACTAAATTACAACACTTTCCATACAGGCATTTGATTTTCCCCCCAATAATTTCTGCTGGATCTGTCCAGTGTTTCCTGACTTCCTATGTTGCCATTGGACTTTTTCCTATTGACTCTGTGATTGGTTTCATTCAATCGGTAGATTTACCAATGGGGATGCTCCCACAAAATGTTGTTTTCTGGGGCAGAGGGTGTTGGGGAATGAAATGCTGGCTTGAGGAAAGTTACACTGAAAATTTATGGAAGGAATTTGCAGCAAATGGGGTTGGAATGAGTGTTACGGGACTCACAAAACATGTGAAGTGATAAGGGTTCTTACAATATTATTCTGCAGAATAGAAACGTTCTTTCAGACTCCGTCCAAACCCATTGACCAAGTGGATGAAAAAGCACTTCAAGATGGGAGTATCAGGATTGTTTTTCTTTCCCAAGGCAGGAGAAACAGAGCAGCAATGTGATTTTTCATAGCATTGCAATATGCTAGAGTATTCCAACAGAAGCAATTTTATCTGAAAGTGGATATGAAAGCAAAAGGCAGAAGGGAAGTCAGCAAGTGGACAGGGCTTTTTTCTGGAATTATTCCTGGAGTCATTTCTCATACTGGCGTAGGCTGCAGGAAACTGAAGATCAACATGTGGGTTATTTATAGCCATTTGCAAATGATCTTTTTAGCTACTTCAGTCCTTAGGGCAAGACTTGCAATGCCACTCGTTTGGCCCCACGGTATTCCTATTACAAATTATGGAGCCAGGGCATAAGCAAATAACATAACCTTGCTTTTCTGGTTTGGGTCCTTCCTTGAAGATGAAATGTTTTGTTAATTATTGTTGCTGTTACTGCATCCCAATGGGTTTGTGGTGCTTTCTGGCATGAACAAGTCAGGAACATGATATATTCCTAGCTGGTTTGTATTTGGCTATTTTATACTGGCAGTTTTGCCTTCAGCCCTGTAACAGCTCCCCAGGCTGTTGGGGCAGCTGGGACTTCTGGAGTTCTCGTTGGGCAGCAGGTAAACTTCCTTGGAGTGTAATGGGAATGATTTTAAATCAAGATATGAGAGACAGGTGCCTGAAAATTAGCCTTTAAGGTCATAGATAAATATCCTTTTAAAAGGATCCATATCAAACACTCCTTCCCAGATGTGGCTGAAGGTTGTACCTACCTTTTGCCAGAAGTTACACTACCTGCAGGTCTTTCATGGATGGAAGCATATGACAGCTCCATAATCTGCTGCAGGAAAGGTTCTTTAGCCTTCACTGAGGAGCTGAGCTATTCCAGCTGACTTTGTAGGTGAAATCCAGTAGCTGTATCTGAAAAACTGTGTAGTGTTGGGCACCCAGTAAGGAAAGGGATACACTGGAGCAAGTCCAGAGGAGAGCTATTGCAATGGTTAGAAGGCTAGAGCGTGAGAGTCTCTAGGAATTCCTGATGGAACGGGGTTTGCTTATTTGTGGGTGGCTGAGGGGATCCAGTTGCCATCTTCCATTATCCAAGGGAGTCTTTGGAGTTGTTATCAGACTCTCTGAAGGGTACCATGGCAGACAGACAAGAGGCAATGATCACCATTTATAACAAAGGAAATTGTGTTTGGGTGCAAGAAGTGTATTTGTCATCATGATGGTGGTGAAGCACCATGAAAAATCAATACCTCCTTGAGGGTTTTCAAACCTCAACCAGCCCTGACCCCACTTTGAAGCTGGTGCTGCTCTGAGCAAGTTGGAGGAGGTGACCTCCTTAGGTCCCTTCCAACCTATTTTTTTTCCATGAATCTGAATTCATTTTATCAAAGGTAGCATCAATATGGAAGAAAAATAAGTAGCAAAATTGAGGATTTGAGAAACAGGCATCTATCTATATGAGCAAAAGAGAAAAACAGGTTTCCAACTATGTACTTCTAGTGGTTTAGTTCTCCTTTGGAAAATAAAATCAGGAATAGTTTAGAGTGTGAAAGTGAGAAATACAGTTGAATCGGAAGAGCTTAATATTCTTAGCTCCTGTTTTTCAGAAGTAAACCATTATTTAAGAAGAGTATATTTCCTTTGCAAAGCTGAGAATGATTGTAATGTTTCTTAATATGCATTGAAAAGCACAAATATTACATTCTTCAAGCTTTTGTGTATGTGTGTGTATTAAATATATATAAACTGATTTATATATTTTCAGTCAATATACATAATTCTTCATTTTAAAAATCATGAGCATGGAGATATCAAATAGGATGTTTTGGAAAATAGAACTCCCAAAATATTATATAGCATTATGAACAGCTAAGGTAGTTTACAGTTAATACTGACTTTTTTTGCTTGCTTCAGCTGAAGGACAGTTGGGGGGGCAAGAAATGTGAAGAACTGGGCTTTCGCTGATACCTCCTCACTACAGCCATCAGCCTTGACACTTTGCATTGGTTTTACTCTAAAGCTTGCCAAAGAGATCACCTGTCTTGTAAAGCAGCCAGATTTGACCAGATGAATGAACAACCAGGGACACAGTAATTGTTGCTCCATGGTGCTCATTGTGGAGCCTATCCTGTACAGGAAGCCAGGAGGCATATCTGGGATCAGAAACCAGCTCTTCTCTGGGCTGGTCTGACTCACTTTCCTCTGGCCTGCTCAGTGTATTTGTTGTTAATACAAGAACCAAAATCAACCAAAAGCAGATAACCTTGTGTTATAGGACCCTGATTGTTTTTAAACACTGATAAGGGCACTTTGTAAGATCAGCTTTTGATTTGTAGCTGTTTACATTTGGAAGAGACTGGGAGATGCTAATGTCCCTTCTGGCATTTGTAGCTATTTTGTTTTCTGAAGATTTGTGGGTTTTACATGGCATAAGATCAAGCAATAATAGAGCTGTGACAGGCAGGATTGCTGTTGAGGTACAGAATGAGCCTTTAGGCTCCAAGCAAGTTGCTTATTTTGCAGGTCAGTGTCTGCTCTCTCCAGTGTCTCCTTTTGCATAAAAGGGTTATCACTTTAGGTGGAAGGTTCTCTAAAAAAATACACAGCAAGGCTGCATTTGCGAGTGGATAAAAGAAGGCTTCGAGCTGGGATTTCTTTTCTGCTCAGGTAAGGCTTCTTCCTGCACCATAGATGTCCTCACAAGACAAGCAAACATAGTCTCTGTTATTGAGCCAAAAGGGGCAGATAAATCTGACAAATTTTGCTCTTCTGCTGTTTTTCTCTTCTTGGTTTATGAAAGGTCACAGTGTGAACCACTTCAGTGCCTTCCACTGTTTTCTTTTACATTTTACAGTGCTTGCATGATCTCAGTGAGGGAGCATATTTATTGTGCATGCCATTCAGTTTAGATTCAACTGCAGCACATGATTACAGCGACTTAGAGGAAAAAAACTGGAAAATAAGTCCCTGATGTAAAACTGGTGACTGAGCCAAAACAGTAGTGCCAGTTATTTCAATGCCTCACATAGTGATTTATGAATTCACTGCAAACACATTTAATGATTTATTGGGACAACTGTGCGCATTAACCAGCTCTGTCAAAACCTTGGATGCAAACTTCTTTTGATGATAATTTTTCTTTTTAATATTTTACAGAGAGGCATTAGAAGGTGACAGTAGTGAAAGCTTATGCTTGCATCATACTTTTCAGTGCCACCCATGAGTTTATCCCTTCAGTCTCCACTGTATTATTTTATTTGGGAAAATATATGCAATGTCTCATGCAGGAATGAATACCTACAGGACTGATCTGAACCCTATAAATATTTAGTAAGCTGATTCATAACCCATTTTTTTCACACACACATATTGCACATGCATGCACCTACTGCCTACGTGGCTCTTTTAGGCTGCTGTAGACTGTGAGTAGTTTGTAGATGGCATCACTGATTGTCTTTCAACCTTTGCCTACTCTTTCCTAATTTGCACAGATTAAATCCATAGGATTTACAAGACAGGCCATGGCTGAATGGAGGAGGACGGAGGGTTTCAAGTAAGGACAAAACAATTTTTAGGAAATGTCTGCCAACTTCTTCACTTTATGACAGCTCACACACAGGTAAGTTCATTTTATTTCAGGCAGGCATTTACTTAGC
Source organism: Aleadryas rufinucha (assembly GCA_013397815.1). Taxonomy (NCBI): domain Eukaryota; kingdom Metazoa; phylum Chordata; class Aves; order Passeriformes; genus Aleadryas; species Aleadryas rufinucha. The sequence continues at coordinate 926,890 of VZTH01011696.1, forward strand.
TTTATAATAGTTTCTATCACAAGCCTCTTGTCCAAGAAAAGTACTTTCAAATAGTGCTTGTCTTAATGGTGAATACAGAGGCCCTGTCAACCTTTTAAACTGAGGCACCAAATACCTTTCCACTGGAGAACATTACAGCTGCTGTCTTCCTACTAAACCTGCAGCAAGGAATGACTAAATGTCACCTAAAGAAAGTTTTAAAGGTAAATGGAATTAATGAGAGCCCCAGGTGATTTCACTATGTTCATTTTAGAGCCGAAGTGAGGCAGTAGCTCAGATTTTTTTTGATCCAATAAAGTCCCATCCCACATCCTTATCTATGTGCTGGCAAGGTGGAGCAAAACAAAGTGCCAGCACAAAGCAAACAGTGAGAGCTGTCTGAGGGCTGTAGGAGGAAGTTGGAAGTAAAGTCTTGTTTTTCACACAGTGCAAAAGCTTGGTCATTTTTCTCTCTCCTGACTGGTTATCTGCAAATAAGCCAGATACCATTATAAACATTTTGGGATATATTCTTATGTTTTTGTAAATGTTCTGTGTGGTTTGGTTGGTGACAACTGTAGAAAAGTTCCTTTTATTCTCACTACGGCATATGTCTATGGCTCAAGTATCTCAGTCCTGTTGCATATCTATTTTTAAAAGCCATATTTTTTATAGCTTACATACAGAGTCTCCAATGCACATTTATGTGCTACAGTGAGGTCATTTTTCTGGATAATTGGGAAAGTCAAGTAATTGCTAGCAAAAGTAAACATTTCTTTTAACGTCCATGAAGCAAGTCTCAGAGCTGTTAGATACCTACACTTTTGAAATTAAACAGTGCTTTACATCCATGTGAAATCCATCTTGAGCCCTGCTATGATGTCATCTGGCAATACCAGGGCACGTGTAGGCTACTTCAATACCCTTCATTCATGATGGGGATCCTCACTGTGATTTCACTTTTCCCTTAGACAGCAAAAGGTGATCTATAAAATGTGGTATTCATATGATTTGTGTGTATTTGTAGCATGCCTGTTGTCAGCTTAAGACACCAATGGGATGGGCTGGCAGTTTTCTCTCTATTTTTTATTGCCTTTATGCTCTCCAAAGCATGACCTTGTGGCTTTAAAGTAATTTGCCTGGTGGCAGCAAGATACTTTGGAATAATCCGCTTTGTTGCATTTGTTCCAGACCAAACAGAACCAACTTGGTCTATGTCTAGGCTTCCTTATTTTATGTGGTTTGGGGTCATAATTTCCCACTTCAGCTGTGGTAGTGATTGCAGCTTCTCTGCTGAAATACCCAGCTTAGTCTGGGACACTTTAGTACCTTCTTCCCTAGAATTCCCCATAAAACTTTCTCAGTTCATCAATCCTGGGATAAGATGTAACTATAAGAGCAAGGTTTGTCCTTCCATGTCAGAAATGTTAATTCTGGGATTACTGCTTCTAATGCAGCGTCTCAATCTAATCACTTCTTTGCTACCACCTACTCTCTGCAGTTTTTACTACCTTTTGTCATTCATTAACTCTTAGATTCAAGCTCCACCACACAAGACTTTTCTTTTTGTTATCTCAAATTCTGGTGACCCAAACTCTGATTGGGATGTCAGTTAATTATTTTAGCCATGGTTATTCCCAGTAATTAGTGGTATGTATTCCAGTCACTGAGAAAGGAATGAATTTAGGTAGCATGTGGTCAAATGCCAGTTTGATGAGGGAAGGACAAAGTTTATGATCTAAAGAAAGGAACAGATTTCAAATTTTGTTGCAATGAAGATGGGTGCACTACATGGGAGAAGGGGAAATAATATGGCAGTAGAAGCTGTGATGTTGCACACAGTGGAGCCCTCAGTTAGAGTATGAAGCCTGAGAACAAATAAACCTGGGGGGCCTTGACAGAGTGGAAAAATAAGAAATCCAGGACGACTTACTGCAAAGGCCAGTGAAGAAGAACTATGGCAGCTGAGCTTGAGTAGTCGTTCTTCACACAGGGAGCAAAAAACAAGAGAAGAAACAGAAAACCAGTTCTGGAAGTGGATCCTCAGCAGCAGTCACTGATAAATTCAGCCCTCTGAGGGTGGTTAGATATCTTGTAATGCTTCAGAAGATGCTTACATGTCCATCAGCACCTTAACCTCCTTAACTAATTCTGAGTACTTCTTAGGTTAATATTCAGTAGATTTTACTTCATCCTGGATGTGATAGACAGTTGTTGATTTTTATGCTTGGTGCAGCTTCAATTACTTTCTTCAAAGGAAGAAAATTCTGGGAACCTCCTAGAATTTTCAGTCTCTGTGGATCTCTCTATTGGTAATAGAAATCAGTCACCTTCATTTTGTCTTTCTGAAATATCAGAAATATCTTCTCTTGACTAAGTAAGCTTGTCTTGAACCCCTTGGAACCAGCTGATTGCGCACATTGCTTTCCAATTCCTGAAAAGGTTGTATTTTTGAAATCCATGTGTTCCCTCAAAATCATTAATTGGATTTGCCACTGTATTTTACCATGCTTCTGTAACTTCTTGGTAGGTTGCAGAAAAAAGCTTCCAGCACATTGTTTCAGAAAATGACTGTGTAATAAGCTCACAGATGTTAAACTACGGTTGGCTTCATCTGACAGTGGCACCACCAGCATTAACCTGAATTAGAAAGGGGCAGTACAGGAAATAAAATAAAGATTGCTAAGGGCTGTTTTTGAAACAGATTTACACACAAGTAATGCAAGTTAAGGATAAGTTGAGCAAAAAAATATTTCAAATAAGAGTTAGAAACATCACAATAAACAGTAAAATTTTTTTGAGGGTTGTAGAAAAGCAGGGATTAAAAATGCCTTGATTTTCTATATTATTTCCTTTCTTCTATGTAGTGAACCCATCCGTACTGAATATTTTGTGTGCTCTCTCTAGCTGCATCATTTGCTTACTGCTGGAATCTCACTTTCTTAATTGCTTTGTGTCAGCATGAAGCAATTGTTTGTTTCCTTTGTCATTGGTCTTAAAAATAAAAGCCAAAGACATGGTTGAAGTATAGAACTTCTCTAGCAAAGAAAGAAATTAGAATGAAATTTAATTAATTGTGATAGCCATGTTACCAAACATTGTAGGGGTGAAATCTTTTACCAGCAGTAAGCACTAGTGGGGTAACTCCAAGACTTGGGTGTTTCTTTCATATCTGCAAGTCAAGGCCAGGTTGGATGTGGTTTTAAGCAACCTGGTCTAGTAGAGGGCAGCCCCTGACCATGGCAGGAGGGCTGGAACTAGATGATATTTAACCCTTCAAAACCAAAGCATTCTATGACTCATTTCTTGACCAAAACCAACTTTTGATTTTTGACCTATTGATTACTGTGGAACATATTTTAAAAAAAACCCACACTCATCCACTTATAATAACCCTTCAAAACATTTAGGTCTGTGGAATAGGATCGTTTTTGGTTTGGTTAAAGTACTCACACTCCCTTTTATCATTAAGTTCTGGTGCAACATATAAATTCAAAAGAAAGCATTGGCAACCACAGAACCATCACCGTAGGCTGTATGATAATGGTGATGGTCCTCAGACTGAATTTGCATCTCATTATTTTCCCCTCATTCCAGGGGTGACCACGACCTGCATTTTAAGAATGGTGAGGGAAGACTTTAATTTGTCATTTGTCCTTTTACCTCATTTCATAAAGAGGCAAGCTTAGACACGGGCCTAGCCATGTTTGATTTTGACTTTCATTTCTCTTCCATTTTTAGTCTGTGATAGCCTGCTTTGTGTTACAGTTTATGATTGAAAATCTGTGCTTTGTGTTTTCCTTGAGGACCCCAAAGGAATATTTAACAGGTATTTCAACACCTTGGTTGAAGATGTGAAGTTTTGAAATTATGAAAAATTTTCTGTGTTGAAATGCCTCTCTCCAGGAAAATAATGGAGGCATAAGCAGAGTAGAAGTTCATGGCTCCTGAGGCTTTGTTGCAGTAAATTAGGAAAGAGGGGAACAAAGGGCAAGAGACTTTAAAAATAAAAAAATTACAAATTATCAAGAAATATAATTCTGTCTATTTTTAAGCGTCCTCTGAGATTCAGATGAATAAATATGAAGATAAACCAAACCCAATAAAGATGATTTAAACCCCTTTTGCATAGTCACGACTACAATTACAAGTCTTGCCAGTGAGTATTTTCTATTTCTACATGTGGAAAAGTGTGTTCATAATCCATTTTTTCATTCAGACACCTAATCAAACCTGACTTAAATACTGACCAAGCAGTTTTCATAAAACCTGTGTTCATGAACACTAGAGAGCCAAATAGAAAACTTAGGGGGTTTTTTTTTGGTTTATTTTTTTTCTTGAAACAGGTTAGGGGTGCTTTTATCATACAGCTATTTAGAAGAGTGTTAACAAAGGATTACAGCACCTGAGGGTGAATATTTAACTTAGGGACATTATGGGGGTTTTTTTCCAACAAATTGTCTTCCAGATGAGGTTCTGCCTAATTTCTATTCAGACCCATCCAAGTACTTTTAAAGTCCCAGAATGAACTAAATCTTGAGAGGAAGTTTGCTAGCTCTCTCAGCACAGAGTTTGCTCTTTAGCAATTACAGGCTTTGCAGAACAGCCATATCCTGACTCAGAGCAGTCAGTTCACTGATCGGAACGTGAGTGATTTTCCCGTGTTCTCTGGGTAACCCCCCAGCTGTGCAGGCTGCCTGCAGAAGCAGCTGCCTCAGGGGCTTTGTAACCACATTTGCAAACTTCTCCAGCTGCAGAGGCCTTCATCTGGCAGCAAAGTCAGTGCCTAAAGTCAGGTGGTGTATTCCACCATTCATGACCTTGAACTTGGGTTTTCTTGTCCTGCTCTCTTTATAGCTGAGCAGCTGTATTTTTTACACACAGTTTGGATCCCAAAGAGGACAGAAATTATTTAGAAAACATCCAAGTACTTCACAATGAGAAATTTTCAAATGCAAGATTTCCTTTGATTTCCTTTTCTTTGACTTTTTGAAATACAATTTATTTTTACATTCCATTTTAAGTTGCTAGCCACTTTTCATTACTAACTCATCAGCAAGGTTCAGTTGAAAATTTGTCTCAGCTTTTAGAGGAAAATAATGTCTTAAAAACTTAGCTAAAGAATGAAGCGACACACATTGCTTCTTATGCGGACAAAATGTTTTCAGTTGAACTTGGATTATTTTTATGAATCTTATTTTTAATTTAATACCTTTCTTGAATTATTTTTAATGTTTGTTTGGAATATATTTGCCTTTTAACTCATTTTTTGTCCTTAAGTTCACTGGCTGACCTAAGAGGAGAGCTGATGTAGAATGGATTTTTGACCATTACTGTGTAACTACCTTCAGATGAATCCCTGAACTTGTTCCAAACAATGCTGCTGTTGGAGCACTGCAGAATCAGGGAGCAAAACTTGCCTTCCAACTCCTGGCCCCCTAGCTAAATGACAGGTAAAACTGAAAAAAAACATTAAATTGCCTATAATGAGAGTAGTTAATCAGTTAAAAGTCTGGTTAGGACTATGTCCCTTTCATCCTATACAATGTATTTTCAGTCAAGTAGGAATTCACATTTCTAAAATTCCCTAGAATGTAAGGAGCTGGCTGATATTGATATCCTTGTTGATAATTTTCTGGGAAGCTTTCAACCTTATTTGCTTCACAGAATTTCAAAAAGAGAAGGAACACCACCACTGTGAAGGCTTCTGGTGAGTTGGCATCAAAATTGCATTCTAGAGCTCTGGTAATCTCTGCTCTGGAAAGATTGTCTAAATTACAGCCTGCATGTTCTGGGAGGGGAGGGTAAACCCTAGTTTGTCCAGCACAGAAAAATGAGAATGATGACTGATCTGTGTGAGCCTGTCATGGGGATTAAGGGGAAAGGAAAGAATTACTTAGAGGATTTTCTTGGCCCTTGAACAAATGAGCTTGAACAATTCATGAATAAACGAAGCTTTCGGAAGAAGCTTAAGTAGAGGGCCTGGAACAGTCTTTTAGTCAGGAGAAATGGGTGAAACACTGACCTACTTTCAGTGGGAACATGGTTAGTTACAAAAGGAGCTCGTATAATGTAGTTATTGAGTGGCCCAAGAGCCCAGGAGGTCCCTCCACAGTTTGTATTACAGAGAGCAGAATAATAACAACAGTGTCATAACAGGGGTGGTGATGACTACTGCATTCTTCAATGTGTATCTTTAGTCTTTGATTAAAAATCAAATTAACAAAATCCCTGCACTTCAAATTCTTGACAGTCAAAATCTTTGAATAAGGGTACAAAGAACAAAACTATTTGTTGAGAGAAGAAAGGAAAAAAAACAGTAGAGCTGTCTTTTTCTTTAAGTTTTTCTGTTCCTTGTGCGTATTTTTTATCTTGCCAAGAGCCTTTGTTGTTGGCCAAGTGCTCTCAATTTTTAGTAAGGTGAAATTAAAAAAAAATTGCATGATCTATCTTTTTTGCAGAGTGTGAAATGAATGCTTTCTACTCTATGATTCCAAAATTGTATTTGCATTGTGGATGATGATCATTTCCATCTAGTATTGCAGGTGCATTCTGTGTGATGGTCCTAATCCACTTTCTCATTGGTTAAATAGCAGGATCACACAGTTATCTGCAAAATGCTAATTTACACCCTTCAAAGCCGTTTTAGCTGAAACCAAGCATTATTTGCACACAGGCAAGGATTGACGAGTACAGAGTTTTTCTGTAGCAGTAAGGTCATTCAAGGGAGATCAGAAGTACAGTAGGTTTGCATCCCCATTATGTGCCTGCCTCCTTCCTGGGAAAACCCCCTGTCAGGGCAATAAAGCAACTTCAGTCCCCTGGCTTTTCAGCTGAAGTCTGTGTCAGGACACATATATCAGCTTTCCAAAGCAGCAGTGACACATTAGCTCATTAGTAGCTCCACACAAAACAGATCTGCAGTCCCTCGGTGAATAGGACATAGCTGCCTTTGTGCAGCCAGGGTTTTGACAAAGCACTACAAAGTGTTGCTTAAGCTCCAAGGAGGAGTGAGACAGTGACAAAGAAGAGACAATAAAACATGTCGTAGAACCTTTTTCCCTGATTAAATCTCTAAAACATCCATAATGTCTCAAGACAGGCACCCGTATGTTTAATTCAATGATTTGAAGTAAAAAAAAAACTTTGAAAAGACCACATCTCACTTCTCTGATTCCGTCAGGTCCTAGACTCTGAAATCATGTAAGATTTCTGTGAGGCTGAGGATTTTAAGTGTCACTGTCCTTTTTTCATAAAACCAGAATTTTTACACTGTCAATATAAAATAAAGATGGAAATCCTTTTCAGCCCAAAATTTCACCCTGCTGTTGACAGAACTTAGGAAATTTTGGTGGAGGAAGAGAACAGGGTGTTTAGCATATTACAAAGTATTTTGAGATCTTTTATGTGGAGAGCCAGTTGATCAAGGTTTTGTGGATTAAATTTTATGTTTAATCACCAACAGAGGCAGAAATAGTGCGATCCTAATAAAACTTTCTTTCAGAGAAATGATTCCTATACGTCTAGGCACTTTTGAAAAACCTGCTCCAACATGTCTGCATCCTTAGAAGAGCACCTGTGAGGCACCAATAGATATATGCCTCAACATATGTCACAAATGAGGTGAAGAAAATTCCTATAAAAACTGTGTTGCCCCGTTCCCAGAGAGGCTTCACCTGGCAGCCAATCAGGGCAGAGAAAACATCCATGGTCAGACTGTGAGCAGCACCCCCACCCCCCCCCAACGCTTACTGGAGAGAGCAAGTACCCAGATAACCGCCAAAAAGGCCCGCCAAAAA